>CM043702.1:73628319-74105819 GCA_023935145.1 Bretschneidera sinensis | reverse complement strand
GCTTAAACGGATGCTGTGTAAGTTGGAAGGCTCAGATGCAGCCTATGGTAGCACTCTCAACAACTGAGGTGAGTACATAGCGGCAACGGAAGCCATTAAGGACGCTATGTGGAGTAAAAGGTTGTTGGAAGAGTTGAATGTCCTGAAAGAGCAGGTGGTGGTGTATTCGGACAACCAAAGTGCGATGTACTTATGTAAGAATCTGGTGTTCCATGTGAGGACAAAGCACATGGATATTTGGTATCATTTCATTCGAAAAAATGTTACGGAAGGATGCATTCATGTGGATAAGGTAGCCACAGAGGAAAACCCTGAAGATTTAGGCACCAAGGTTCTACCTCTAAGTAAGTTCAATCATTGCCTTGGATTACTTAGGATTGGAGTCAGTTTATATGATGACTTAAGATGAGTCTGGATCCTAAGCTCTCTGCATAATGGGTTCGGGTTTAATCGCTTAGACAAAGGTAGAGATTGCTAGAGTTTGTTTAAGGTTTAAACATGGTTTAACAAGGTTCTTCATTAGACCTTGGCGCCTTAGCACACAAAGTGTGTGCCTCAGCTCAAAACAAGACAAAGAAGTGCAGCATCAGGTTAGGCTGCGGTGCCCAGCGTGGAGGAAGCCTGGAGGAGGTGTGCACCGCAGCTCAGCATCCCCCAGGCCGCGGTGCCTAGAAAGTGGAGAAGTGCAGCCCTGCCTTGCGCCGCTGCCAGCCCTGTTCTGGGACGTAGCACCAAGCGCACTGAGACAAGCTTTCAACCTCTTTGAAAGGTCGTGGATGCATAATCAAAATGCACAGGATCACTAAGGATTGATGAAGGGCTATGATTGAAAGGCCCTCAAGATCTAAGGGTGGATATTGACCTTCAAGATTAGTCAAGAAGTAGTGCACTATATAAAGGGTCACCTAGCTTCAATCTCAACACAATAACATAAGTTGAAAGCATAAGTGATCATCATACAAGAGAATTCAAGTGCAAGTGTGAGAGTGCAAAGACACAAAACACAGGAGAGGCACTAGAATAGATCTCAAAAGAGAGGCTGGTTGTAAAGAATGTGTAGTATAGATTATGGGTAGAGGTCTTTGTAATAGTTCTTATCACTTTCTTTCTTCTCTTCTTTAGTTCTTCAAGAACTAGAGGTTTCTTGAAGGGGGTTGTTGTAATCTGTAAGAACTCATTGATTTAGTGTAGAGAGTTTAGAGGAACTCATGGGGACGTAGGCTATTGCCGAACCTCAATAACAATTGTTGTGTTCTTTCATTTCTTTGATTTATGTTTTTGTTTCCAATTCATTACAAGTCACTCTAGACTTGGGTGTTTGGAAGATCACCACCTGGGCATCTCCAAGGTGATTTCCCAACGGAAAGCTTCATTGATCCTCTCTTCCATTTCTTCGATCAACTTGTCTAGGTAAAAATTTCTTTTGGAAGAGGAGCCTCTCGTAGATCTGTTCTAGTGAGCTGGTGAGGACTTGCAATAGAGTGACTGTCAGCAGAGTGCCTGTGGCTGGGATAAATGGTTTTCCTGGTAACATAGCGAGGAGATAGGGGGGAGGGCTATCTACCCCTCCCCCGAACTTTTGCAGCGAGGTCTATCACCTAGCGAGAGAGTTCTAAAAACTATGACTGGATCATCCGAATGGCGAGGTGTGCTACAGGAGGTTCACTATGATCTTCCAGAGGATTTATCTCCACCGACCCTTAATGGGGGTGCTGCACTCCTCGAGAAGTAAGTGGGTCATTTTTAGGAGCGATGTGCTTAGATACTTCGGGGAACCATGAACCAGACTGTTAACTGTGGGTGCCAGTTCGCATAGGGACAACACTTGTTTCAGCGATTCCCTTACCCGAGTTTTTGGTGGAATCTCTAGGTGGCATGGAAACAAATGAGTTCTTTGAGGATTTCTTCACTTTTACTAGACAACAAAAGATTGTGGTTTCCCATAGACAACGTCAATCTGTTGATGCCAAAAATTTGTTGTCGAATAGGGAGGTCTGGATGCTAGATCTGCACACAGTAAACGGGAAAAGGGTGATCTAAAAAGCCACCGGAGGGAGAGGGGGGTGGTGCCTCCGGAAACTCTCTAATGCTTCAATTAGTCTTTTTGAATTTATGAGAGAAGAGAAAAAGTAGTACTGGGGTTTAAGGAATGATAAATGAATGATTGATCATCTGCATTTCTTGAGGGCCCTACATATATAGTCTGTGATAGGAATCAATAGGTTATTTGCCATCGTTTTCTTAGGAGACGATGGTATCCCTATAATATTGCTTGTGGTTTATTGTGCCTTGATGCACGGGAAGATCACTAGTCACAACGACCTCATGGTAAAATTATTCTTATACCCTCTACCAGGTGTCATCATCTAGTTACTTGATTCTGGAGACCTTCTCTGTCCACATGTCCAGATATCATAAGAGGATGAATTCTCCTTATATCATATATAATTAACTTTGAGTTGATTTGTTTCTTTTCATGATTATAGTAGATATTTTTGAACTTCCTTTGATTCTTGGAAAGGAACTTGCATTTCCTTGACAAGCCTTGGTTTATAAAGCCTATAGAAAGATTGGTATAGCTTGATTTAGAATTTATTTTGATTTTGATGTCTAATTTATTTAATATCTAAATTATAGATAATCCTTATATGTGAATGTACTTATGTGAGGACCACATATAGGTGGGTTTACTAAAGGAAACTACTTTATGCTAGTATGTACTTGTTTTTGCTTCAGTGTTATGTAAAAGATGTTTTTCTACTTTAGTGAGTTAAAACTAAGTGAATATATCTTCATGCTTGAAACATAAGATACTGAGAATTTAATTAAATCTTTATATATGATTATTGTCGTAAATGAATTGAATTGTGTTATGAGTTATGCGGGTGGATATAGGTTAATTATGTATTGAAGAGGACAAGCTACATCTTGGACTAGTTTAAGGAGCTTATTTACTTAACTTTTGATGTATTTTTGTTAGGATTGATTAGATACATTGATTAGATTTGGTTTTTCTTTGATTTATAATTTGTTTTTGGCTATTAAAAATCTTACAATGTCTGTAAATAGGCAAAATTTTTCTGAATTTTATATAGAATTTTTCATGGTTTTTCTTATGTAAAGGTTTTCTAAAGAAATTAGAGTTTACATGAAATTATTTTATAAAAGTAAATGATGAAACAAATTGAAAAGTAATTATAGTTTATTTTGGGAACAGAGAAAAGTTGAATATTTCTTATGTAATAAAAACTCATTTATACTTATATGTACATATATCATTAAGAAATCTTATATAGACTAATTGTACTAATTATGTATATCTAGATAAATATATTGTTGAGGATTGAATGAAAATCCATTTTTTATTTTGATCTTGAGGTGTATGCTTTTATGTTTTGAACCCCTTGAAAAACGTGCATACATGCATCATATCACTGCATGAGCATTGTACGTAAAAGTCATTAAGTATGTTATCTTATCCTAGTAATCACACTCTTTAGGTGTTGTGTACGTAGTGGGTCGGAGTACTTTGCAAGTTGAATAGGTCTCTTAGGTTATAGTTTCGGGATGAGTTTACTATACCACGAGATATTACTCTCTCTTCTTAATTTATGGGAATGTGAATTAAGTTATGGAACTGTTGATATTTGTCTAAGGTTTAAACATGGTTTAAACAAGGTTAATGTCTAAACCAAGGTTGGAAGAATAAATTTCAGCCTGTTAAAGAAGTGCACACAAGTGTGCGCGGCACCGTGGAGCAAAGCAAAGCTAGGTACACTAGTGTGTGCGTCTAAGCACACAAGTTGGAAAATATGTGCATCAGGTCAGGCCGTGGCCCAAATTTGTCCAGGCCACAGCGCACAGCATGGAGAAATGCTGGAGGAAGGCCAACCTGTGGCGCACCCTACCCCAGGCCGCGGCGCACAGAGTGGCAGCAAGTGTGCCTTGTTTCAGGCCGCACCTTGCCCTATTTCAGGCCGCACCCTGAAGGCACATGAAAGATAGTTTTTCAGCCTTATGTTGAGTGCGTGGATGCAAGATCAAAATGCACATCTTGACTAAAGAATGATCAAAGGCCATGGTTGAGTGGTTATCAAGATCTAAGGGTGGAGATTGACTATCAAGATTGGACAAGAAGTTGGTGCACTATATAAAGGGTCACCTAGCTTTATTCTCATCAACATTGTGACATAATTTGAGATCAATTGTAAAGAGTGACAGACATACAAGAGAGAATTGTGTAAGAGTACAAAGATACAAAACACAAGAGGGACTCATTGTAATGAGGCTGGTTGTAAAGAGAGAGTAGTATAGATTTGATAGAGAGCATTGTAATAGTTCTTATCAGCTTCTTTCTTCTCTTCTTGGTTTCTTCAAGAACTTGAGGTTGCTTGAAGAGGGTTTTCGGATTGTAAAGAACCATTGATTTAGTGCAGAGAGTTCAGAGGAACTCACGGGGACGTAGGCTATTGCCGAACCTCGATAACAATTGGTTGTCTTCTTTTCTTTCTTGTTTTGGTTGCTGTATTTTTCTTTACAAGTCATTCTAGATTTGGGTGTTTGGAAGATCACCACCTGGACATCTTGTTAAGGTGATTTCCAACAGTGGTACCAGAGCTTGTATAGCTTGGTGTCGGAGCAAGAACAAGAAGGTGACAGAGTCAAGACTCCAAGAATCAAAGACCAACTTCTTGGGTGATTCAAGAACGGAGTAAAGATCAAGATCAGATCGTGTTCTTGAGAGTGATTCAAGAACGGTGTTAAGATCTATCTTCGATCGTGTTCTTGAGGTTGAAGAAAGCATTTGTGGGTATTGCATAAATCTGGGATCTTGTTCGCAAAGATGGCTTCAAATTTCGTTGTTGAGAAGTTTGATGGAAAGAGAGATTTTTCCCTATGAAAGCGGAAGATCAAGGATGTTCTTATGCAACAGAAAGTGGACTTGGCTATTGGAGAAGATGATGTTTTTCCAGTAAGTATCACAGAGGACTAGTGGATTAAGATCAAGAAGATGGCTTATAGCACCATTTTCTTGCACATGTCAGATAGTATCACAAGGGAGTGTGGAGACTTGTAAGATCTGACTGTCATATGGAAGAAAATAGATGAGTTATTTCTTACCAAAACTCTCCCTAACAAGATTTATCTTCTTAAAAGAATCTTCGTTTTTAAAATAGATCCTAGTAAAGAGTTGCAAGATAATCTTGATGTCTTTAATAAACTAGTTCAAGATTTAGCTAGTTGTAGTATTAAATTCCTAGATGAACAATTGGCTGTCATTTTGTTAAACTCTCTTCCTGATTGCTTTGATAATCTGATTAATGCTATTGAGTATGAAAGAGATAATTTAACCGAGATTGTGATCAATGCCATAAGGGCTTATGATTTCAAAGCCAAGATGAAAGAGGCATCAAGTGGAGAAGGGCTGTTCTTAAGAGGAAGGCCAACAACTCGGAATGGCAGTAGCACCCATGGCAATTACCATAAGAAATCAAGAGGTAGAGGGCAGAACCATAGGAGATCTCATTCCAAGATAAGCCTTGGAGGAGGAAAGAGATGCTTCTACTGCAACAAAGAGGGCCATTTCAAGAAAGATTGCAAAAAGAATATGTGGGATGAGAGAAGAAGCTATACCAACAATGGAGAGGCTTTAGTTGCCAAAGGAGAACAGCAAGATGATGTGCTTGTTGTGTGCTCAAATGTGAGTAGGAGGCAAGGCAGCGAGAAATGGATTCTGGATTCTGGGTGCACTTATCACATGTGCCCTCACAAGGAATGGTTCAAAAATTTCAAGGAGATCAATGATGGAAGGATCTTCTTGGGGAATGACAATTCTTGCCAAGTGAGCGGGATAGGAGACATCCAGTTGAGGATGTTTGATGGAGTCACAAGGCTGCTGCGAAATGTGTGGTATCTTCCAGATTTGAAGAGGAATTTGATCTCATTAGGGCAGCTGGATTCGTTGGGGTATTCTTGCAAAGTGGAGGGAGGAAAGATCAAGGTGACCAAGGGATCTTTGGAAGTGATCAAGGTAGCAATAAAAGGTGGACTTTATGAGATGATCGGTGAAACAGAAACCAAGGATCAAGCAGCAAACTTGATGGTTGAGATGGATATGGTAGCCCTTTGGCACACTCGCTTGGGACATATGAGTGAAAAGGGTCTGCAAGTTGTTAGCAAGGATGGTCTACTTGGAGGAGACAAAGTAGAGAAATTGGATTTATGTGAGTGTTGCATTCTTGGGAAGCAACACCGGGTCAGCTTCAACACCGGAGTGCACAAGTCTAAGGGAATTCTTGACTACATTCATTCGGACCTTTAGGGACCAGCAAGAACACCAACACAGGGAGGTAACGTTTACTTTCTGTCTTTAATTGATGATTATTCAAGAAAAGTGTGGGTTTATTTACTTAGAAATAAATCAGATGCCTTGAATAAATTTGTTGTGTGAAAGAAGTTGCTGGAGACTCAAACAGGTAGGGTAGTTAAGGCTTTATAAACCGATAATGGCTTAGAATTTTGCAATAAGGATTTTGATAAATTTTGAGAATTAAATGACATTCTAAGACATAGAACGGTTGTAAAAACACCTCAGCAAAATGGAGTTGCTAAGAGGATGAATAGAACCCTTATGGAAAAGGTTAGGTGCATGTTAATAGGATCCGGTTTACCAAAATATTTTTGGGGAGAAGCTGTGGCTACTGCTGCATACTTGGTAAATAGATCACCCTCTAGAGCTTTAGAGCTTAAGACTTCCATGGAGAAGTGGAGTGGGAAACCCCTTGAATTAAGAAACCTTATGACTTTTGGGTGTGCTGCATATGCACATCAAAAGGATGATAAACTTAGCCTAAGGTCTAGAAAATGTGTATTTCTAGGATATGGTGATGGGATTAAGGAATATAGGTTGTGGTCCATAGAAAAGAAGGGCATGAAACTCATAATAATTAGGGATGCTATTTTTAATGAATTTTTATTTCCCTACTTGGAGAAGACTAACCCTGCAGGGGCTAGTGAGCAAACCAGTCCAGAATTTATGGAGCATCGCATCAAGGAGAGTTCAGTTCAGGTAGAGCAAGGAAGGCAAGAGGGTTCGGACCAGGTAGAGCCCATTGATGAAGGCTATGCTCAAGAAACTCAAGAAGAGGCTGAACTAGAAGAGGTTGATACAGCAAGTCAGAATGACTACCAACTCACAAGGGACCGGGAAAAGAGGGTGGTTAGACCATCTTTGAGATATGTGTTTGTGGATGCTAATGTAGCAGCTCCTTGGATAGAAGGAGAGGTTGAACTAAAAACTTATACAGATGCCATGGAGTGTAAGGATTCGTCAAAGTGGCAGCTGGCTATGGAGGAAGAAATGGATTCTTTGATGAAGAACAACTCTTGGGAGTTGGTGCCCAAACAAGAAAAATAGAGAGTTGTGGATTGTAGATGGATCTACAAGATTAAAGAAGGGAATACTCCAGGAGATGAAGTCTGGCATAAAGCTAGGCTGGTGGCAAAGGGGTTCACATAAAAAAAAGGCATAGATTTCACCGAAATCTTCTCACCGGTTGTGAAGTATAAGACGATACAGATAGTGTTAGCATTGGTGGTCCAATTTGATTGGGAAATCGAGCAAATGGATGTGAAGAATGTTGTCTATGAGGAAGGAAGGCAGGGAGTGTTGGTGGGCAAATTGAAGAAATTTCTCTATGGCCTAAAGCAATCACCTCGGCAATGGAATAAGAGGTTTGATTCTTTTGTAATTAGCTTGGGTTTCATGAGGAGCTACTATGATTCGTGCTTGTACTACAAGGGGCATAAGGTTGAGGAAGTGGTGATCATCCTCATCTATGTTGATGATATGTTGCTAGTAGGGAGCAGCATGGAGAGGATAAGGAAATTGAAGGCTCAACTCAGTGAGGAGTTTGAGATGAAGGATCTTGGCCATGCACAAAAGATCCTTGGGATGTGTATCATCCGAGAAAAGGAGAGAAACAGATTGAAGATCTCTCAAACTTCCTACATAGAGAAGATGATATTTAAGTTCTCTATGGAAGATAGCAAACCAGTGAAGGTTCCTTTTGCTGGTCATTTCAAGTTCTCCAACGATCAATGTCCGAGATCAGAGGCGAAGAAGAAGGAAATGGAAAAAGTCCCTTATTCTAGTGCTGCTGGTTCTGTTATGTTCACCATTGTACGCACTAGACCTGATATTGCTCATACAATAAGTGTTCTCAGCAGGTTTATGAGTAATCTCGAAAAGGAGCATTGGCTTGGGATGAAGTGGTTGCTGAGGTACTTGAAGGGAAGCCTAGAAGTAGGGCTGGTTTATGAGAAGAGGGGTAAATCCATCTGCCTTGAGGGTTTTGCGAATTCGGACTATGGAGCAAACCGAGATAAAAGAAGATTGATTACCTCCTACTTCTTCAACTTAAACGGATGATGTTTAAGTTGGAAGGCTTAGTTGCAGCCGGTGGTAGCACTCTCAACAACCGAGGCTGAGTACATAGCGGCAACGGAAGCTATTAAGGAAGCTATGTGGTGCAAAGGGTTGTTGGAAGAGTTGAAGGTACTAGAGGAGCAGGTTGTGGTGTTTTTGGATAGTCAAAGTGAATTGCAGTTGTGCAAAAATCCGGTGTTCCATGAGAGGACAAAGTACATGGATGTTCGGTACCATTTCATTTGGGAAAATGTTACAAAAGGATGCATCCATGTGGACAAGGTAGCCATGGAAGAAAACCCTACGGATTTTGGTACTAAAGTTCTACCTCTAAGTAAGTTTAATCATTGCCTTGGACTACTTAGGATTGGAGTCGGTTGATTGATGACTCAAGATAAGTTTGGATCCTGAAGTTCTCTGCACAATGGTTTAGGTTTAAACACTTAGACAAAGGTAGAGATTGTTGATATTTGTCTAAGGTTTAAACATGGTTTAAATAAGGTTCATGTCTAAACCAAGATTGGAAGAATAAATTTCAGCATGTTAAAGAAGTGCACACAAGTGTGCACGACACCTTGGAGTAAGGCAAAGGTAGGCACACTAGTGTGTGCAACTAAGCACACAAGCTGGAAAATATGTGCATCAGGTTAAGCCGCGGCCCAGCTTTGTCTAGGCCGCAACACACAGCATGGAGGAATGGTGGAGGAAGGCCAGGCTGCGGCGCACCCTACCCCAGGCCACGGCGCACAGAGTGGCATCAAGTTTGCCTTGTTTCAGGCCGCACCTTGCCCTGTTTCAGGCCACACACTGAAGGCACACTAAGACTAGTTTTTCAGCCTTATGTTGAGTGCATGGATGCAAGATCAAAATGCACAGCTTGACTAAAGAATGATCAAAGGCCATGGTTGAGTGGTCATCAAGATCTAAGGGTGGAGATTGACTCTCAAGATTGG
Organism: Bretschneidera sinensis; assembly: GCA_023935145.1. Classification (NCBI taxonomy): domain Eukaryota; kingdom Viridiplantae; phylum Streptophyta; class Magnoliopsida; order Brassicales; family Akaniaceae; genus Bretschneidera; species Bretschneidera sinensis. The sequence continues at coordinate 74,096,438 of CM043702.1, read as the reverse complement.
ACAAGAAATTGGTGCACTATATAAAGGGTCACCTAGCTTTATTCTCATCAACATTGTGACATAATTTGAGATCAATTGTAAAGAGTGACAGATATACAAGAGAGAATTGTGTAAGAGTGCAAAGACACAAAACACAAGAGGGACTTACTGTAATGAGGCTGGTTGTAAAGAGAGAGTAATATAGATTTGATAGAGAGCATTGTAATAGTTCTTATCATCTTCTTTCTTCTCTTCTTGGTTTCTTCAAGAACTTGAGGTTTCTTGAAGAGAGTTGCTGGATTGTAAAGAACCATTGATTTAGTACCGAGAGTTCAGAGGAACTCAACGGGACGTAGACTATTGCCGAACCTCGATAACAATTGCTTGTCTTCTTTTCTTTCTTGCTTTGGTTGCTGTATTTTTCTTTACAAGTCATTCTAGAGTTGGGTGTTTGGAAGATCACCACCTGGGCATCTTGTTATGGTGATTGCCAACATGAAGTTTAAAGTATCTTAACTTTATATTACTTGAAGGAACTTAAATTTTTTGTTTCTATTTTGAGATTTATGAGAATTTATAATTATGGTAAATTTTTCTTAAATGGGTTAAAAAAATGTTTGATTATATCCATTTCAACTTGAATAGATATTTTTATGTGGTATTTTTGTTATAAATGAATGAAATGCCTTTTCTATAGAGAAAATTGAGGAAAAAACTCATTTGAATTATATATTTAATAATCGGCTAGTACTAATGTTGCACTTATACATAGAGGTATCCTGCTGGATTGGGATACTTTACGCTATACAAACTAGATGGGGGCTTATTATATATTAGTATCCTGCTGGATGGGGATATATGTTGTGCTAGATGAGGATATATATTAGATATGAGTATCTTGTTGGATGCGATACTAGAATGTGATATATTATATATTGATATCATATTGCATTAGAATATGTAAAGGTGTGCGAGATTACTTCGCCTACAACTGTAGTTTGTAATATATTAATATCCTGATGGATGGGGATACATATTTTCTCCCCTTTCATATTCATATCTTCTCCCTTTTTTTCTCTACTTTGTGAATTATTCACTTTGGTGACCAGCCGAGAATTTTATCTGGATTTTCTTATGGGCTTTGTGTATTATGATTGATATACATTGAAGAAGAGATATTTGTATACTGAAAATAGGTTTACATCTAAGATTTGATGAGAATAAAGCTGAATTTTTTTGGGTTGACAAAGTAATTGTACGATGATATGAATGTTTTATTTTCAAGCTTGTGATCAAGCTATGAATTATGATTTTTATACTTATTGGTAAATATATTTCATTTTATCCAAACACAGATTAGAGGAATTAAATATATTCCATTTTCTCATGGTATTTATTTTGCAATTATGAATATCCATTGTTGGTATTTTAACCTCATATCAACTTTCAAAATTGATTGGTCCTTTCATGATGAAATGATTAGGTTTGGAAAAGTATTAGACGCCCACTTTCTACAATGTTTCGCATGCATAGGTGGTCATGTATGGCATTCTCTCTTCAGGCTATATTATAATTTGTTGTATTTTTGACAGATTGTATAACTTGAGTTTTAGTTTGTAGTTATTCACTTTGTCCATGTTCTCCTTGAAGTAAATAAAGATATTTGAAATTTTCTTTTGATGTATAGTGAATTTAGGAAAAGGCATAATATGGTTTTTATATTATCAAATATTTGGTTTCTTTGCACACCAGATTGAGAAAGGAAACCTTATGGATTTGGGTTGTCACAGTGTATCCATTCGTGATGATTTTATCAGTTAGAGTAGAGGGAATGATTTAGGTATCGGGAATAATAACCTTATTTTTTATAAAGACCTAGTACTCCTTTTTGCCAACAACAGTAAAAAACGTGACTAGGTACCATAAGATATCCTAATGGACCAAATCATTCAACAATTTAATCATGAACAAAAGCATTACATTGTTTTGGCAGCGACCAACCCCTTACTTCTTCCTACCTCATGGAAGCATTCAAAATAATCAAATAGGTTTGATGAAAGCATTTATATGACCAGAATCCTTATTATGGTCTTGTTCTGATCATCATATTATACTTTATAAAGACAAAAAGCCTTTCTGAAATGAGGCCCCATTTAAGACATATATTACAGTGGACAGTGAAAGCCCCAACAGATGACAAAACTCTAGATGACGCTGAATGATGTCTTTGGGTATTGCTTTCAGTTCATTATCTTAAATTGGATAGGGTCAGGATCAGAGACATGCTCGATTTCTCCAATAAGTAAGTTGGTCATCTTCGTCTGGTGTGTACCCTCTGATGATGACGAAGATGAAAATTATGAAGGAGATGAAGAGAAAGAAAAGAGAAACATCAACAGCTTCATGGGAAGTACTATCCAGGTGATCTGTGAAAGTTGAACCAGTGAAGTCATTTGCTTCCATTTTCACCGTTACGGACTTTCTCAAGATGTGACTGCATCTGAATAGATGTCAACCACCGTCTACACAAGAGATTCAGCTATCAAGATATGAACGAACTCAGAAAAGCTCAAGAGATTGACCATGCTTTAAGTTTTTCTTAAAAAAATAAAAAATAAAAAAGGTAAAAAAAATAAATAACAAATATACCATATGTTAGTTTGCAAGAACCAAAAATTAAAAAGAAAAAACTTCTACCTGTTCATTTCAGGAGTAATTTTCCCTTTGATTATGATTATCCCTTGAGGTTTGCTAACTCTTCTCATCTGCTTTCTTCTTTTTCTTTTTTTGATCATCAGCTAGTTTCTTCTAGTATCCATTCCAAAACTCATCTACAAGTAAATTTTTTATTGTTGAAAATTTAGTGATAATGGAGCGGTGTTATGGTTGTTAATTGTAGTACCAGGTTACATATCAGGAGCCGATTCAACCATGGAATAGTGAAAAAAGACCCAGTTGATCCATGCAAAGGCAGAAACAGAAGCAGAAAGAGACCATTCATGCCATCCAGCTCCAACCAGTGTTCTGTGTTCAAATTGACTTAAAATGAATGTCGAACATAGGATGCGGATGAGACAGTGAATGTAACTCCAAGGATTTTTCTTTTTTGAACCATAGAGAATGATACTACCAAAATATGTCACTCCAATAGGAGGAGGACACGTGGATTATCGTGAGCCCTGAATTCAAAGAGACACGCGGACAGTTCAGGCCCAGACAGTTGGATCTCTAGGTCATGACCGCCCTTCAGGGCATCATTACCTCCAGCTGGGCCTCCAGGTCATGACCGCCCTCAGGAACATCTTGGCTCCAGCTGGGCCTCCACGTCACCACCGCCCTCCGGATCATCATTACCAACCAAGTTGGGGCGTCAGACCTAAACACTGTCTTACACATAGACGGCTCAGGAATAAGCCAACAAGGCAAAAGCCCTACTGAACGGTTCTCAGCTTCCTAGCTGGGCCTCATAGGCATCATTACCCTACCCAGTTGGGGTATCCTGTCACAGCTGCCCCGACCCATCACCGCCTCCGGAATTCTATAAAAGGATTTGGTAAGCGGTCCAAGAGAGGGAGAGCTTTTCAGCTTTAAACACATACAACCTTAAACTTTTGCTAACTTAAGCATCGGAGCATCCTCGGAGGCATCCCCTCCGTCGACCCCAATAGCTAATCTCCCTTTCTCTGTGCAGGTACTTCTACAGAACAACCATCCAGCTCAGCAACACTCATTTTTTGGCATCAACAGATTGGCGCCGTCCGTGGGAAACCACATCTCTCGCTGACAGTAACAGCGAAGAAGTCAAAAGAACTCATCTGTTAGCATGCCTCCAAAAACACCCGCCAGAGATCTAGGCGCTCGCGCGCTACGGTCGGGAGACAGTTCTTCAGCCGAACCCGAAGTTCACCCAAATGAAGGCACGCTCCAGGCGCAATTCACAGAGCTTGCACACCTGGTGGCCGATCTGGCTGCCGAAGTTCGTGGGAGACCTCAGCAGACGCTGCCACTCCCATCGCTGGAACCAGGTCACGATGTTTCCACTGACCGCCGCCCACCAGCGGATGTTTGCTCAGCGACCCACTCACCTCCCCCAGCTAAGTTCAGAGAGAGTCCTGTGCCCAAGAACAACGAAGGGTTTGGCAAACGGATCGAGGACATAGAGGGACGCATCAATGAAGCGTTTAAAGAACGCGGCCACAGTATTAGCGATGATCTCGACGTACAGGACCCACCTTTCATACAAGAAGTCTTTGACGCCCCTCTCCCCCACAATTTTCGGATGCCACAAATCAAACTTTATGATGGATCCACAGATCCCTTAGATCACCTCCAGCACTACCGAACCACAATGACCCTCCATAGACATTCGGACCCTGTAATGTGCAGAGCGTTTCCATTAACCCTAGAGAAAGCGGCTGGGACGTGGTATTCCCGCTTGAAACCGGGGGGTATTCGCACCTTCAAAGACCTAAGTTATGCCTTCGCCTCACATTTCATCAGCAGCAAAGGACCCAAGAAAACTTCGGAGTCTCTGTTTAACATTGTCCAGTCAAAATGAGAGAAGCTTCGCGCCTATATTTCCAGATTCAACACTGCAGCTTGGGAGATTCCAAACCTTGATCCCAATGTTCAGCTCCTGGCATTCAAAAATGGATTAAGATCCGGATTCTTCAGCTCAAAACTCATCAGACGTCCGCCTATGGACATGAATGAGGTCTTGGCGCGAGCCAAAAAATACATGCTAGCAGAAGATGATCAAGCATTCCGAAGAGAACGCGAAGGAGATACGGAAAAGAGGAAGAGAGGCCCCACTAGTCCCAGCCTTGAACCCTCTAAGCGGCCGTTCCGCGAGGAGAAACCCAGAACCCTCAGGCCTTTCGAGGATAGGTCCCGAACTCTTGCAACCTATGGAACCAGAGCCAGAACTCCGAGGCAAATCCACAGCTATGCACCACTGAATGCCTCCAGGACCAACATTCTGATGCAGATTCATGATAGGGACCTCTTGCAATGGCCTCCAAGGCCGCCAAACCTCAACCCGGATCGCAATACTTGGTGTAGGTTTCACAGAAACTTCGGCCATGATACGGAAGAATGTAAGGCCTTAAAAAATCAGATCAAGGCCCTCATCAATCGAGGGCATCTAAAAGAATATGTCGGGCCACGACAGGAGAAATATGATGAACGATCGCGCAGAAGCCCTGAACGTCCTTATGAACGAAACAGACCTACAAGGGTAGCCCAGAAGAGTCCGAGGCCAAGTTATAGAGAGCCCAGCCAGAAAAAACCGGAGGTCCCCGTGGCGAAGATTATCAAAACCATTTACGGAGGACTCGTTGCTGGAGGGGGATCCTGTGCTCGCAGTAGGTCTTATGCTAGGTCAATAGCCTCTGTTGCTGGATCTCAGAAAAGACCTAGGACCGGAGAGATTATTTCTTTTTCGGACGAAGACTTGGAAGGAGTGCAGATCCCACACGACGATGCTGTCGTAATTTCACTCCTTGTGGCTAACCATGAGATAAGACGAGTCCTAGTCGACAACGGGAGCTCGGCCGACATCCTCTTTTATGATGCCTTTCACCAAATGCAGTTGGGCGATGCACATCTGGAGCTGGTTTCCACCCCACTCTATGGCTTCTCAGGGGGACCGGTCTTTACAGAAGGCAGCATAACTCTCCCGGTAACTGCAGGAACGGCACCTCAAACAACAACAGTACATTCCACTTTGTTAATCGTCCGACAACCCTCTTCCTACAATATGATACTCGGACGACCCACACTGAATAAACTCCGAGCTGTTGTCTCTACCCATCATCTCAAAATCAAATTCCCCACGACAGACGGAGTAGGCGAGATCAAAGGAGATCAACGAACCGCCAGATCCTGTTATCTCAGTGCAATAAAAGGTAAAAAGACGGAAGCCCTACCACTCGAACTGGATGACCTTAGGGATGAAGCAAGCAACCTATGAGGTAGGCCCGGAGAAGATGTACTCACAATCCCCCTTGGCGAAGATAGCACCAAAACTGTTCAAATTGGTTCCAACCTGTCCAGCACTTTTCAAGAATCTTTATTAGCCCTTCTCCGGGCAAACCAAGATCTATTCGCCTGGACTGCTGCAGATATGCCAGGAATCAGCCCTGACGTCATCGTACATCGCCTGAGTGTCGACCCGACCCACAAACCGGTTATTCAGAAGAAAAGGTCGTTTGCTTCTGAGCGACAAGCAGTTGTTCGGGCAGAAGTTGAGAAATTACGTTCGGCTGACTTCATCCGAGAGGTGAGCTATCCGGATTGGGTATCTAATGTTGTAATGGTAAAAAAGGCGAATGGCAAATGGCGAATCTGTATAGACTTTTCTGATCTAAATAAAGCCTATCCAAAAGACAGTTTTCCTTTGCCTCGGATTGATCAACTCGTTGACGCAACATCCGGCCATGAGCTGATAACATTCATGGATGCTTACTCCGGGTATAATCAAATCCTCATGCACCCGCCCGACCAAGAAAAGACAGCATTTATCACAGAACAAGGCCTCTATTATTATAGGGTCATGCCATTCGGTTTGAAAAATTCCGGGGCCACTTATCAGAGGTTAGTAAACAAAATATTCAAAGAGCAGATTGGTCGTAATATGGAAGTATATGTGGACGACATGCTGGTTAAAAGCGTCAAGGCAAAAACCCACGAGGCTGATCTCCAAGAAGCTTTTACTATCCTTCGTCATTATCATATGAAATTGAATCCTACAAAGTGTGCCTTTGGAGTTACTGGGGGGAAGTTCCTCGGCTTCTTAGTCACCCATAGGGGCATCGAAGCCAACCCAGAAAAGATTGACGCCATTCTTCGTATGAGTCCGCCTCGGACCGTGAGAGAAGTCCAGCGACTTACTGGAAAAATCGCGGCCCTCAGCCGATTTATGTCAAAATCAGCCGAGAAGTGCCTGCCCTTTTTTAAAGCCATTCGTCGGACGCAGAACTTCGTGTGGAACGAAGCTTGCCAAGAAGCATTCAGGACGCTGAAAATATATTTGGGGACACCACCCGTGCTTACCAAACCAGTAGTCGGCGAATAACTTTTCTTGTATCTTTCGACTGGGCTCGAAGTGGTAGCCTCCGTTTTAATACGAGAAGAAGAGGGCGCGCAGAAGCCGGTGTATTATGTCAGCAAAGTACTCCATGATGCTGAGACAAGATATCCCCCGGCAGAAAAAATGGCGTATGCTCTGTTAACTTCGGCCCGGAAGCTTCGACCTTATTTTCAAGCCCATACCATCACTGTCCTCACCAACCAGCCTCTTCGACAAATACTTCACAAGCCAGACGTTTCTGGTAGAATGGTTAAATGGTCGATAGAGTTGGGAGAGTTCGACATCCGTTATCGGCCTCGGACTGCTATCAAAGCACAAGCCCTAGCTGATTTTATCATGGAAGCTACTTTACCGGAGGAAGACTCTCCACAGGATGTTAGTCAATCGAATTCCTTTCTGCATTGGACTCTTCATGTGGATGGGTCCTCTACTGACTCTGGAAGTGGAGCCGGGCTCATTCTAAGCGGTCCTGACAACTTCTCCATTGAATACGCCCTGAGATTTAAGTTTCCAGCGTCAAACAACGAAGCCGAGTATGAGGCTCTACTCGCCGGCATGAAATTAGCCAAGGTAATATCTGTACAAAACTTACATGTATATAGCGATTCCCAACTGGTGGTGAACCAGGTGAACGGCGAATTCGAGGCCCGAGGAGAAAAAATCGCTCGCTACCTAGCAGCAGCAAAGGCATTAGCCGGGCAGTTTGAAGTTTTTTCTCTAAACCAGATTCCACGGGCAGAAAATGCGAAGGCCGACTCATTGGCCCGACTTGCTTCGTCTCGCCAGCTCGAGTCCAGGCGAGCAGTTTACCTCGAAACCCTAGCCGTGCCGAGTATCGACGAAATAATGGTCTTACCCGTGGTTGGTGAGAGAACATGGATGAGTCCTATCCTGGAATATCTACGTGACGGTATTCTTCCCGATGATAAGGGCGAAGCCCGAAAGATTGTGTCTCGAGCCGCCCGATACGCTATTCTGGATGATCACCTGTATAAGCGGGGGTTGACAACGCCCTTCTTAAAGTGTCTTGATCCAACCGAAGCTAACTACGCCCTTCGAGAAGTCCACGAAGGTATATGTGGAAATCACCTCGGAGGACGTGCCTTGGCATTCAAAATCCTCCGTCAAGGATACTATTGGCCGAAGATGAGGGAAGCAGCCATGGAGTTGGTGACCAAATGCCAAAGCTGTCAATGGTATGCCATTGTGCCACGACAACCAGCGAACCTTTTGACACCAATAGTCAGTCCACTTCCTTTCGCTATGTGGGGAATGGACCTTCTCGGGCCCTTTCCCGGAGCGACCGGCCAGCGAAGATACCTCATAGTTGCCATAGATTATTTTACAAAATGGGTAGAAGCCGAACCCTTGGCCAGCATCACAGACTTCCAAGCCCGAGCTTTCGTATGGAAATCAATCGTGTGTCGGTTTGGAGTACCACAAGTATTAGTAACAGACAACGGCAAACAGTTTGACAGCGTTCGGTTCAAAACATTTTGCGATGAATTACACATTGACCATCGTTTCTCTTCAGTTGGATATCCGCAAGCAAATGGACAAGCCGAAGTTACCAACCGAACGATCTTGCAAGGCATTAAAAGGCGAATAGACCAAGCAGAGAAGCAGTGGGCAGACCATTTGCCCAACATACTTTGGGCATATCGAACCACGACTCGAGCACCTACCGGGGAAACCCCTTTCTTCATGACTTATGGGTCCGAGGCAGTCATCCCCTTGGAAATAGGAATACCTTCCTTACGAGTTCAGAATTTCGAGGAACGAAGCAATGAGGAAGCCCTTCGCACGAACGCTGATCTTTTTGACGAAGCCCGAGACAAAGCCCAAATTCGACTCGCCGTTTACCAGCAGCGAGCCACCAGGTACTTCAACTCAAGAGTAAAAGTAAGACGTTTCTGTCTTCACGACCTCGTCTTGCGAAAAAATGCAGTATCTAGGCCCCGAGATTCAGGCAAATTAGTCCCTAATTGGGAAGGGCCTTATCGAATCAAAAAGGTATGCCGCCCCGGTTCTTTTGAACTCGAAGAATTGAACGGAAAAGCCCTTCCTCGTACTTGGAATGCGGCACATCTTCGACGTTTTTATCAATAAATAAGTGTTACACATGTAAGTACTCTTGTTTTATATATATGAAAAGATTTTACTTACATCATTTCGTCCAATACGAAACAAAAACCTTAAAACCAAAATTAAGTAGGGCACTAGCGGCCTCAAAATACAACCCTAACGCACAGACCGGGTCAAAACAACAAAAAGGGGCTACAATGGATCGCCCTCAACCTAAACCCTACTGATCTCCAATGGCAGGAGATCCCGTGCCCGAGCGGCCGTCACGATCCTGTCAGTCAGCAGGCTCGTCATCCGAAGCCGGTAGCTCCTCATCCTCCGGCCCAAGCAGGTCCAACGCGGAGAAATCAAGCTCTGGATACATGGCCTCGGCCTTCTCCTTGGCCTCCATGAACCCCGTAAGGTACTGCTGGCCGCCCTTAGACACCACAGCTAGGCGATAGGCCTCCGAGCTTTGGAAGGATGCCAAGGCCTCCTCCACGGCAACCCTAGTATGGACCTCAGCCTCCTCTGTAACGGCTCGAAGACGAGCCTCGGCCTCCTCCGCTGCGGCTCCAAGGCGAGCCTCGACCCCCTCGACGGCTGCCCGAGCAGTGGCTTCAGCCTCGGCTTTGGCCTGGACAGCAGATTCTAAAGAAGCCTGCAGCCGGCAAATAGCCTCGTTCCTCTCCTCCAGCTGGCGTTGGGTTCGCCCAAGGAGCTCCGCTGTCTCCATGCACCGACGAGTGGCCGCGCCCACCAGAACACCCATCTGATACCAGAAGCCAAGTATGAAACAAAAGTCGATGAAAACAACGTAAAGTAAAGCGAAAGCGAAATCTAACCTAGGAAGCAAGAGCCTCAGTCGCCGCACATAGAGACTCCGTGGTCTTTCGACCCAACTCAGCGAGATCACGAGGGGGAGTTCCCTTAAACAGATGTTCTCTCGCCACCCGAGGATGTGCGAAGACGGAGTCGTCTGTCCGGATGGCCCAATTGGGCATAAAGATCGAGGCTTCCGAAGCCACCCCTTGGCTAGGGCCCGAGATAATGGGAGTCCCTGCAGTCGCTGGGATCGGAGCCGGGGCACTGCTTGCCGGAGGTGTCTCTGACTGGGTCGGAAGCCTCGGAGGAGTCCCTAAGTCAATCGGAGACGGAGATGGGGCTCGTGGCCTCTTCTTCGGCCGCGAAGTCGAAGCCGATTGCTTCTCAGACCGAGCCGATCTTCTCTGCTCCATCGCCAATTTCTTGGCATGCTCACGAGCACGGGCAGCCGCTTCCATCTCTGAGCAAAGCACACAAACAAACAAATGAAGGAAATGGCGTTAAGTATAAATTGCAGGATAACAATGCAAAATGAGAATAAAAAGAAGGTAAACTAAAGCCTTTACCGCTCTCTAGCGAAGGCTCGGGGCACGAAGAACAAAGACCTCGCCGGGCCAGTTCTTCATTGTCATATAGGACCCCAACGTCCAAAGGCGAGGCCAGCATGGCATTCACTGTCTCTTGCTCATACGGAAGAAGGCCCGCCTTTTTGCATTTCCCAGTGCGGTCCATACTCCACGCACGAGGCAAGCCGAAGTCCTCGGCAGATCGGATGAAAAAGAAATTCTTCTTCCACCTCTTGATAGATGAAGGGGTCTTCTTCAGCAACCTCCTCTTCGGCGGAGTACTGAAGACCACCCACCCTGTCTGGCCATGCCGACTGATCAAGAAGTGGGCCTTAAAAATGTCCATCGTCATTGGACGGCCCACTTCTAAGCAAACACAGATAAAGGCCATGATCAGTCGTACCGAGTTTGGTACCAACTGACATAGCGCTATATCAAAATATTTTAAAATTGCACAGAAGTAGGGGTGGAGGGGAAACCAGAGCCCGGCCTGCATGTGATGTTCATACACGCAGAGCTCGAACGGAGCTCGGTCAGGGAGGACATCACAGGCCCTCTCCCCCACCCTGGCCAGCCGAAGACCGTACTCGCCCGAAATGCGGTAAGTCTTCCTAATTACCTCCAAATCTTCCTCCCTCAGTTGGCTAGGAATGTCGTTGGCTGTATAGTACCATTCCTCCCTCTCCTCTCCAGCCGAGGTCTCCCTAATATCGGTCACAGCTCTACGAGTTTCCTCACTAGACGAGGACTTTTCCTGATATTCTCTCCCAACCCCCGAAGGAATATAGGGCACTAGTGCCATGGGGCCTGCCCTTGGCGTACCCAATCTGAGGGCATCCCCCCCAGAAGAAGACGAGGACGCCTCTGCGCCCTCGGAGCTGCTACCACTCGTACCATCTACACTACTCCTACCATTACTACTACCAGGCCTATCGCGGTATGTATCAAACGAAGAAGACATGGTATGAAAATAAAAAAGAACACGAACTCACCAACGTCCGAAGGATTCGGACTTGAATTCCTCCTAGAGCTTTCCTCCCAAGGTCTCGCGATTGCAACGATCACACCAACCTTCTCACTGAAGGGACGAGGACGAGGACTCACAAGCTTCTTTGGACGAGGCCGAAGGCTCTCAGGAAACCAACTCTCTGAAAACAGAAGGAAATTATGGCAGGTGTGTGGAAGAAGAAGAAACCAAAGCCCCTTATATAGCAGAAGTATCACGGCCAACGAGGAGCATTTAATGTGGTCGCAGGAATCTAGGGGACAATTTAGAACTCCCAAACGACCAACACACTTTCCCAGGGGACGTTACGTCCCTCGAGGCGGCCGCCGTTTTCCCTAAAAAGGGTAACATGACGCGGCATCCATGTGGTGAGACCACGTGTCTCCATCGCCGCCGTCCTAGACACGAGAAACTTTCACGTAGTTCCATGTGTCCTCGGACCCATGGTGTTCTTGGCCGAGGAGATGGATTGGTCCACTGGTCCTCGGCCCACTCCCTTCAAGGTCCGAGGAGATGGATTGCTCCACGTATCCTCGGACCCCTGGTATTCCTGGCCGAGGAGATGGATTGCTCCACTGGTCCTCGGCCCACTTTCTTCAAGGTCCGAGGAGATGGATTGCTCCACGTGTCCTCGGACCCATGGTATTCTTGGCCGAGGAGATGGATTGCTCCACTGGTCCTCGGCCCACTCCCTTCAAGGTCCGAGGAGATGGATTGCTCCACGTGTCCTCGAACCCCTGGTATTCTTGGCCGAGGAGATGGATTGCTCCACTGGTCCTCGGCCCACTCTCTTCAAGGTCCGAGGAGATGGATTGCTCCACGTGTCCTCGGACCCATGGTATTCTTGGCCGAGGAGATGGATTGCTCCACTTGTCCTCGGCCCGCTCTCTTCAAGGTCCGAGGAGATGGATTGCTCCACGTGTCCTCGGACCCCTGGTATTCTTGGCCGAGGAGATGGATTGCTCCACTGGCCCTCGGCCCAATCTCTTCAAGGTCCGAGGAGATGGATTGCTCCACGTGTCCTCGGACCCATGGCATTCTTGGCCGAGGAGATAGATTGCTCCACTGGTCCTCGGCCCTCTCTCTTCAAGGTCTGAGGAGATGGATTGCTCCACGTGTCCTCGGACCCATGGTATTCTTGGCCGAGGAGAAGGATTGCTGCGCTGGTCCTCGGCCCATTCTCTTCAAGGTCCGAGGAGATGGATTGCTCCACGTGTCCTCGGACCCATGGCATTCTTGGCCGAGGAGATGGATTGCTGTGCTTGTCCTCGGCCCACTCTCTTCAAGGTCCGAGGAGATGGATTGCTCCACTGGTCCTCGGCCCACTCTCATCAAGGTCCGAGGAGGTGGATTGCTCCACTAGTCCTCGGACCCAATGGTATTCTTGGCCGAGGAGATGGATTGCTCCACTGGTCCTCGGCCCTCTCTCTTCAAGGTCCGAGGAGATGGATTGCTCCACGTGTCCTCGGACCCATGGAATTCTTGGCCGAGGAGAAGGATTGCTGCGCTGGTCCTCGGCCCATTCTCTTCAAGGTCCGAGGAGATGGATTGCTCCACGTGTCCTCGGACCCATGGCATTCTTGGCCGAGGAGATGGATTGCTGCGCTTGTCCTCGGCCCACTCTCTTTAAGGTCCGAGGAGATGGATTGCTCCACATGTCCTCGGACCCATGGAATTCTTGGCCGAGGAGATGGATTGCCGCGCTTGTCCTCGGCCCACTCTCTTCAAGGTCCGAGGAGATGGATTGCTCCACGTGTCCTCGGACCCATGGTATTCTTGGCCGAGGAGATGGATTGCTCCACTGGTCCTCGGCCCACTCTCATCAAGGTCCGAGGAGATGGGTTGCTCCACTAGTCCTCGGACCCAATGGTATTCTTGGCCGAGGAGATGGATTGCTCCACTGGTCCTCGGCCCAATCTCTTTAAGGTCCGAGGAGATGGACTGCTCCACAAGTCCTCGGCTTATTCTCTTTTGCCTTAGAGCACATCTTCGACCCAGCTTCATGTCTCCACAGAGGGCCTAACGCCAACCCAGTTATGCTACTTCCTTAACCACAGTGCTGCACTTAAGGAAGTGGGGGGCCTCTGATACTACTAAAATATGTCACTCCAATAGGAGGAGGACACGTGGATTATCGTGAGCCCTGAATTCAAAGAGACACGCGGACAGTTCAGGCCCAGACAGTTGGATCTCCAGGTCATGACCGCCCTTCAGGGCATCATTGCCTCCAGCTGGGCCTCCAGGTCATGACCGCCCTCAGGAACATCTTGGCTCCAGCTGGGCCTCCACGTCACCACCGCCCTCCGGATCATCATTACCAACCAAGTTGGGGCGTCAGACCTAAACACCGTCTTACGCATAGACGGCTCTGGAATAAGCCAACAAGGCAAAAGCCCTACTGAACGGTTCTCAGCTTCCTAGCTGGGCCTCATAGGCATCATTACCCTACCCAGTTGGGGTATCCAGTCACAGCTGCCCCGACCCATCACCGCCTCCGGAATTCTATAAAAGGATTTGGTAAGCGGTCTAAGAGAGGGAGAGCTTTTCAGCTTTAAACACATACAACCTTAAACTTTTGCTACCTTAAGCATCGGAGCATCCTCGGAGGCATCCCCTCCGTCGACCCCAATAGCTAATCTCCCTTTCTCTGTGCAGGTACTTCTACAGAACAACCATCCAGCTCAGCAACACTCATTTTTTGGCATCAACAGAGAACATAGCCAAGAGTGAAGAAGGAAAAGTACAAAGGTATTACATTTTGTTTTGCTAGAGAGCCAGCAAATCCGTTAGCTTGGCGAAGATAGATTCAAGAATGAAAAAGGAAAAGTAAGAAAGGTATTACACCAACCAAGCCACCAGTTCAGTAGATCTATGAATACATTGTTTAGCTAGAGAGCCAGCAAATACATTAGCTTCTCAAAGATCGATCCAAGGATTAATGGCTTAAATTTGAAGACGGACCCCAAAAAGCAGAATTATCATTCCAAGCCATTAGCACAGCCTACAGATCCGATCTATTTTTTTTTTTTTTTAAAAAGAGGGGGCTACACAATGGGTGGTGACCCTCTTCCATCCGTAATTCCTCCCATCTATGGTGCGAGTAGGGTTTGATCTATGGTCTTTTGTGCAATAATAAACGACTCTACAAGCTAAGCTAGCTAGCACCCATAATCTGTTCTCTTCTTATATACCTTTTCTTCTTCGTATGATCATCACCTAGTTTCTTGGAGAAATTATCTCTGGTAAATCATTCATCCGATATCTCCAAGTCAAAATTTAGAAGAAAAAAATTTAATGATACACAAGTTTGTGTAACACTGAAATCGAATTGGCTAGAAACGTGGGAATGGCAGCATAATAGAACAAGATAGAGGGAACAGAAAAAAAAATTCCAATTTAACCTTGCTGGACTCAATAAGAAACTATTTTCATCTTTAACTTTTATGTTATTTATCATGACTATATAGCTGAAATTAAATATGTTAACCCAAGATTGACTCTAGAAAGGTACATACAGATAAAGCTGCTATCATGCTTAATTCTAAATTTAGGGTTGACTTTGTAATGACCCATCCGGTAAGAACCGCATGGGTCCATTCAAAATGGCATCATTAAGTTTGAACATCAAGCACCTAAAACTGATATAACATGCAATCCAGTTCTTACTATCATATTCTAGAACTACTTCATAAACATGTATGCTACCATGATTTCTTTACACTTTATACATAATATCTTGGTTACAACCAAAGATCTGCAAAATATACAACTTTTCCATTTACTACATCTAAGATAAACTAAATTATACACTTTCAAAATTTTTTTTTTGTGGCATATACATAGCATATCCAATCAAAACAAAATAAGGAGTAGACTCCTACTTGTAACCTACCTAAACAAAATTCTCCTTGAATCACTCCTTCACTTGCAACTTTAATGTTCCATAGAGGCTTTCCTGTAAGATTGAAAGAAAGGGGAATAAGCTAAAAAGCTTAGCAAGTAATATCATTACTCGGAGTAACCATTAAATTAAACCACAATATAATTGATTATTTTCAATCTTTGAAATAAATAAAATAAACATAAAAAATGAACGTAGTGGTCATCCTTTAGTTTAAAAAATAATCATGTAAGATTATTATAATCATACAAGATACACCATCATCCCATAATTAAATATTTCATACCCTTTGTTGGGTAATTCCAATCTTAAATCAACAATAGGATTCTAATGAAATGCAAATGTCATAAACGATTATTAATTTTCCATTTTAAAGTTTCTTTAATTTCTTGAGTTAATTTTTAACACAACGGGTGTAACTACCCATCCCGAAAGAACTGCATGGGTCCAATCATAACGACCTCATTACCTTTGAACATAATGCACCTAATACTGATGAAACCTGTGACTTGGATCTTACTAGTAAATTCTATGCTTTACTTCATACATTCATACAGTACCATAACTTATAGTTTGTACAAAGTATTTTTGGTTAGAACCAAGTGTCTACAAATATACAAATGTTGTGAGTTTTAATTTACTCGCAAGCGCACGAGTCGTTTGCAGTATAGCGTTGTGCAAGTGCGAGGTCGAATCCACAGGGAATTGCGTTGTGAAAATATATTTTTAATCTAAACTAACTCTATCTTAACCTAGTTCCAAATTTCAGAATTATATTGCAAAATAAATTAAAAGTAAACTAAGTTGATTTAAAAACTAATAATAAAAAGCACTAAGGTTTCCGAATCCACCCCACCGAAGTTAAGCATACATATTCTAAAAATATAGCCTATCAAAACATTCAATGAATCCAACTATAAGACAAAAAACAAAGAATATCCCAACTAAACCAAAAGCACCCGATGTATCCGCTCTCAACAAATCACAAAGGGAATCCAATTTAATCGAAAAGCATTCAATGTATCCATCAGATGAAACACAAAGAAAATCCAACAGACAATTTAAACTCAATCAATTATAAGATTAACTCAAATAATTGACAGAACATTTATACTAAAAATTGTCAGATTTGTACAAGCAAATCTGAACTACTACGCCAAACAACGGCGGGGCTTCATCTTCAACCTTAACTGAAGAGTCTAGCCACTCATAACTATGAAACTATAATTCATAATAAAAGTGCTAAACATTTAAATTAAAACAACTGAATATAAAGAAATAAATAAACAACTTTACATGGGAGAAATTCCACTCGCTGACGGGCGGCGCTTCCCCTCGTGGTAGCAATGCCTTCGGGATCCACCAGAATGCTGACGGACGTCCACCGGTAAACACCAAAGTGGCTCATGAATTGTACCCTGAATGATGAGGTCAAATGGTGTTTATATAGGGGGAGTCCCAGAGTAATGTGGCTTGCAGAAACGATGTGGGATACAGGCCCGAGTGCGCTCGATCGCAGTTTGGTGCGATCGATCGCAGGTATGATCGATCGCATGTCTTGTGCGCACGATCTCATGTGCGCTCGATCGCATGTCTGCTGCGATCGATCGCATGTCTCTGCGATCGATCGCAGATGCACTGAACTTCAAATATTTCGATGTGGGATTGATGACCTTGCGCTCGATCATAGGCAGGTGCGCTCGAGCGCATGTGCGCTCGATCGCATATCTCGTGCGATCGATCGCAATGTCTCCAGAAGCTTCAAATCTCCTGAAATGCTTCATTTTCTCCACAAAGCTGTAAAAACACACAAAACACAAGAAAAACGTAAAATGAAGTAAAATACTACTAACTAAGAGCATAACAAATGTAAGTTAAGGGTCTAAAATATGCAATATTTAAGACTCATCAAATACCCCCAAACTTATATTTTGCTAGTCCCTTAGCAAAACAAAATAAAAGACTCAATGAAAAACAAAGAACATAAAGATAAAGTCATCACTCATGGCATCCAAAAATTTAAGGAGCACACATCACCATGATATTCATTCATAAGCAAGCTTAAAAAGGTAAACCCATCTTCGCAATGAATAGAAATGTTAAAATCTAATTACTTACAAAAGGCAGGATAAGGCATCACAAGCTTGAATCAGTGTAAGGTGAATTAGTACATAAAAATGAAGCTTCCAAGTAACTCTAATGTGTAAGGTCTCCATGTCTCATGATTCACCGAATTTCCCATCAAAATGAACGAAAAGGCATAGTTTTTATTTTATTCTCTTTTTTTTTCTTTTTTTTTTTTATTATTAAGGCACGGCTATGTTTAGTTCCCTTGAGCTTTCTAATTGACCCATGTAGCGAGTGTTAAGTCAATGACTCCCAAACCAGGTGGTTTTAGGGCATTAGGTGTAAAGACACCCTTAAGAACTTACTAACTCGAGTCAAAAAGGCTACGAAATTAAACCGACCTTAATATTACCAAGCAAAATTCCACATTTTGACGTGAACACTCACTGCTTACTGAGGCAAGAGGTCCAGTTACTCAGCGAAAAGTTTATTGATAATAATAAATTTATTTTTTATTTTCTTATGCCCAAGAGTTCATCCAACAAGTCATCCAGTTTCATTTAAGATAAGGAAAAATACACATTAAAATCACATGTCATACCTCACATAATTTGTGCTAATGTGCTCGTGTTAGATCAGATCAAACATGTGAATTCTCAAAATGCCTAAAGTAAGTAACTAAATTTTAAAAATTTATCACCAGATCATGTGTTCAAAATGTTAAGCTCACCAATGACATCACATCACAGAAAATGTTTAGATCAACCAAAATTTCACGATAACATGAGCCTGCATTTATTTCTATGACGAAAAGACAACAAATTAGGACAAAGTGTGTGATGTGTCTCCCATACCCCCAAACTTAAATTACACATTGACCCCAATGTGTGACTAATATGGAAAGAGCTGACCTGAGATATGGAGAACTATCTGGACTGGTATGGCTCATAGCATACCCCCAAACTTGAACTGAAGTACGCTTTGTCCCTGAAAAATAAAAACTGGAAAACAAAAAATACTGGAAACAAACATTAATCATAAAAATACGAAATAATAAATAAACAAAAGAAAAGATAAGCTGTGGGGTGCCTCCCATGAGCGCTAAGTTTTACATCTTCAGCCAGACTCTCCCTAGAATTCTACACTCAATCTGAGTAACTAGGATCCTCCAACAGTATCGTCTCAATGTCCGGACTCCTCAACTCTAAGAATGGTTTTAGCCTCTGTCCATTTACCTTGAAACTATTACCATTCTTAGGATCCTCAATCTCGATTGCCCCATGAGGAAAAACCGATCGAATAATGAATGGGCCTGACCATCGGGATTTGAGCTTGCCTGGAAAAAGATGCAGGCGCGAATTATAAAGAAGAACTCTCTGACCCGGCTCAAAAGCTCGTCTAAAAATATTTTGGTCATGAGTCTTCTTCATTTGTGCTTTGTATGATCGGGCACACTCATATGCATCATTCCGCAGCTCCTCCAATTCATTGAGTTGGAGCTTTCGTTGTGAGCCAGCCTTGGAAAGATTAAAATTTAGTTGCTTGACAGCCCAATACGCACGATGCTCTAATTCAACCGGAAGGTGACATGCCTTTCCGTATACAATGCGATAGGGAGACATGCCAATTGGCGTCTTGAAGGCTGTCCGATATGCCCACAGTGCATCCGTCAATCGCAGAGACCAATCCTTTCTAGTAGGGTTCACAGTCTTTTCCAAAATATGTTTGATCTCGCGATTTGAAATTTCCACTTGACCACTCGTCTGTGGGTGATATGGGGTGGCAACTTTGTGCGTGATACAATATTTCTTCATCAACTGCTCAAAGATCTTGTTGCAAAAGTTCTTACCTCCATCACTTATGATTGCTCGAGGCGTATCAAAACGAGCAAAAATAGTGTCTTTCAAGAACTGGACCACAACTCTGTGGTCATTAGTCTTGCACGCAACAGCCTCCACCCACTTGGACAGATAGTCCACAGCAACTAGAATGTATAGGTAGCCAAAGGAGTTTGGGAATGGTCCCATGAAATCAATGCCCCACACATCAAAAATCTCAACAATCAGAATAGGGTTGAGGGGCATCATATTTCTCCTAGAAAGACTCCCTAGCTTTTGGCAACGCTCACAAGATATACAGTAGGTGTGAGAGTCCTGGAAAAGGGTAGGCCAATAAAATCCACACTACAAAATCTTTGCAGCGGTCTTGTTAGCACTAAAATGGCCTCCACATGCATGATCATGAAAAAAGGCGATGACACTAGATTGGTCATGCTCAGGAATACACCATCTAATGATCTGATCAGGACAATACTTGAACAGGTAAGGATCGTCCCAGAAAAAGTGTTTTACTATGGCTAAAATTTTTGATTTATCTTGCCTCCCCCAATGCAAGGGCATGTGTCCGGTGACAAGATAGTTCACTATGTCAGCAAACCATGGTGCGGGACTGTGAGCAATGTGCATCAATTGCTCATCAGGAAAGGTCTCAGAAATGGGAGTGGCAGCCTCACTGAATTCCACAATCAATCTAGACAAATGGTCCGCCACCACATTTTCCGAACCTTTCTTATCCCAAATCTCAATGTCGAACTCTTGAAATAGTAAGATCCATCGGATAAGACGAGCTTTAGCATCTTTTTTAGAGAAAAGATACTTCAATGCAGCATGGTCCGAATAGATAATGACTTTAGATCCTAACAAGTAGGATCTGAACTTGTCTAATGCAAAAACGACTGCAAGAAACTCCTTCTCAGTGGTAGAGTAATTGAGTTGTGCGTCGTTTAGAGTTCGACTTGCATAATAGATAGCATGGGAAAGTTTATCAACACCCTGCCCCAAAATAACTCCAACAGCATAGTCTGATGCGTCACACATAATCTCAAAAGGCACATCCCAGTTAGGTGGCTGAATAATGGGTGTGGACGTCAGAATCTTCTTCAGATCCCCAAATGCTTTCTTACAATCCTCATCAAATAGAAATGGGGCATCTTTTAGCAACAACTTGCACAAGGGCCTGGCGATTTTGCTGAAATTCTGGATAAATCGCCTATAGAAACCTGCATGGCCCAGAAAAGATCGAACCTCTTTCACCGTACGTGGGGGTGGAAGGCTAGAAATCAAATCCACCTTCGCTTTGTCGACCTCAATCCCTCGATGAGATACGACATACCCCAGTACAATTCCTTGCTTGACCATAAAATGGCACTTCTCCCAATTAAGCACCAGGTTCTTCTCTTTGCACCGTACCAAAACCAAAGAGAGACGGTGCAGGCACTCCTCAAATGTTGAACTGAAGATGGAGAAGTCGTCCATGAAAATCTCCAAGAACCGCTCTACCATGTCAGAGAATATACTGACCATGCACCGCTGAAAAAGTGACGGGTGCATTGCATAACCCAAAGGGCATGCGACGGTAGGCGAAGGTCCCAAAGGGACAGGTAAATGTCGTATTCTCCTGATCTTCGGGGTCCACGGGGAGCTGGTTATATCCAGAATAACCATCCAAAAAGCAATAATACTCGTGCCCAGCCAAACGCTCCACCATCCGATCAATAAATGGAAGTGGAAAGTGATCCTTCCTTGTGGCAATGTTCAGCTTATGGTAGTCTATACACACTCTCCACCCAGACTGCACACGAGTTGGCACCAACTCGTCGTCCTTATTCTTTACTACTGTTAATCCAGCTCGCTTGGGCACGACATGAATGGGGCTCACCCATTTGCTATCAGAGATGGGATAAATGATCCCTGCATCTAACAGCTTAATAACCTCTGCCCTCACAACTTCTTGCATAGCAGGGTTGAGCCTTCTTTGTGGCTCCCTCGATGGCTTAGTATCTTCCTCCAAATGTATCCTGTGCATCACCACCGAGGGGCTGATTCCCTTAATATCATCAATGGTCCAGCCGATAGCTTCCTTGTGCTCTCTTAAAACATCTAATAATTTCTCCTCTTGATCCTCTCCCAAATCTGAAGCTATTATCACAGGCAAACAGTATGCTGGACCCAGGAACTTATACTTAAGATTATCCGGTAAAGGCTTAAGTTCCTTCTTTTGAGGTTCTGGTGACACCTTCTCCTCCTCCTCCTTGCTTTCTTGAGGATCAGACTCCAAAATGGAATTTACTTCCTCGAGCAACTTATCTAAACCCAAGTCCTCTCCAAAGTGAGCAAAGCATGCCTCCATGGGATCCTCAATGCTTGATTCATCCACAGTATCCTCAAGAATCTCCTCTATCAAGCATACATCTCTCACTTCATCATATTCCAGTGGTTGCCTAGTGATATAAAAAATGTTCAACTCCACTGTCATATTTCCGAAGGAGATCTTCATCACCCCTGTCCTATAATTGATTAGGGCGTTAGTCGTGGCTAAGAATGGTCGCCCTAGAATCACCGGTATTTGAATCCCTACATTTTGAACCGGCTCTGTGTCAAGCACAATAAAATCCACGGGGAAATAGAACTTATCCACTTTTATCAAAACGTCTTCAACTATCCCCCGTGGTCTTTTCACTGACCTGTCAGCCAATTGAAGCGTCGTGGATATGGGCTTCAATTCTCCTAACCCCAACTGCATATAGACTGAGTAGGGTAGAAGATTCACACTCGCCCCTAGATCCAAAAGGGCCCTCTCAATATGGCTGACTCCTATCGTGCAAGAGATGGTAGGACACCCCGGGTCCTTATACTTGATGGGTAGCTTGCATTGAAGGATTGAACTGACCTGCTCGGTCAAAAATGCCTTCTTTGGGACATTTGTCCTCCTCTTGATAGTGACCAAGTCCTTTAAAAACTTGGCATATGATGGCACTTGATGGATGGCATCCAAAAATGGGATATTGATTTGGACTTGCTTGAATACCTCCAGAATTTCCTCATATTTCCCTCCTTTCTTGGGCCCCTGTAATCTCTCGGGGTAGGGCGCTCTAGGTACAAACGACCTAGGAGGGTCTTTCTCAGTAGGTGTGGCTGTAGATGGCTCAGCATCTCTCTTCTCTGTGTGCCACTCCCTTGCCCTTGCTGCGTAGCAGGGCTCTCTTCCACTCGATTGTCCACTTGTCTCCCAGACCTCAGTGTGACAATCGACTGTACTTGTTCCTCCCCGTGCGTAAGAGTTGATGAACTCTCAACCATAAATTGTCCTTTTGGGTTTTGCACGGGCTGACTGGGGAACTTTCCTTTCTCTCTCTCACCCAAGTGACTTGCAATTTGCCCTATTTGACTCTCCAGCTTGGCAATTGCTTGGGTGTTTACCATTGTTGCACTCCTCACATCACTCATATTTTGGCTAGTCGCCTTCATGAACTCCTTAAGAGTGTCCTCAAGTGACTGTGAAACTAGCGCTGGTGTTTGGGTGGGTGCGTTGTAAGCAGGTGACAGTGCTGGATGGGCAGAACGACCATGATTAGGAATTTGTGGGGCAAATCCGGGAGGATATTGATTTTGAGCATGATGAGAGGCTCCTCCCTGATTCCTTGGTTGGTTCTGCCTCCATGAAAAATTTGGGTGGTTCCGCCACCTTAGATTGTACGTCTCGGAGTACGATCCATTTAACTGCCTTCGAAAGTCATTGAAAGCATTTACTTGTTCCATAGGATACTCGGCACAAGACGACATTGATGGGCAATTCTGTGCTAGATGCATAGGACTAGCACAGATGGAACAGCTTTCAACATTGAATGTGTTGGCAGCATTGATGGATTGGCTCACAGTGAGAGCATCAATCTTCTTGGAGAGGGCATCTAATTTTATCCTTAAATCAGCATCCTCCCTGACCTCATAGATGCCTCCCCTCTTTGGAGCACGAATGGACTTATCTCGACAGCTTGAAAAATCCCACTGCTGTGAGTTGTCGGACAACTTGTCCAACGCCATATATGCTTCGTCTCCTGTCAGACTCAAGCCCCCCCATTCATAGACTCGATCATGCTACGGTTGGGTTGAGTCAACCCTTGGTAGAAGAATTGAACGAGTCTCAACTTCTCATATCCATGTGGAGGGCATCTGATCAGTAACTCTTTAAAGCGCTCCCAGCTTTCAGAGAACTTCTCATCGTCGTCCTGAGTGAAAGAGCTAATCTCCTTTCGGCACTCATTCACTCTAGACATTGGGAAAAACTTATGGTAAAATTTGCTAAGCAGGTTTTCCCAAGATGTAATAAACCCGGATGTGTTGGAGTCCAACTACGCCCTAGCTCTATCGTGAAGGGAGAAAGGGAAGAGTCGAAGATGGACTGACTCCTCAGAGAAGTTCTGGAATTTGAATGTAGCACAAATGTCTTTGAACTTCTTCACATGACTATAAGGATTTTCAAGATCTAAGCCATGGAATGAGGGCAGGAGTTGGATAACATGTGGCTTCAAATCAAAGTGTGTGGCATTGGTTGGTGGCAACACTATGCAGAAAGATGAGTTAGTCGCAACGGGTGCGAACAAATCCCTAAGGGATGTAGTGGAGTCCACGTTCCAAGCTCTAGGTTGCTCTACATGTTCAGGATGATTAAAATTTTCTCCCATCTCAACAGTCTCTCTCTCAACTAGTGCTCTTTTCTGCCTCATAAGAGTTCTTTCTAAGTCGGGATCTAAATATGTCAAATCTAAGTTCAAGGATCTTCGACCAAGCATACACCCACAGAAAAATAATGAGATACTAACCAGCAGAAGCAACAGAATAAAGCAAAAAAATTTTTATTTTATTATTATTATTTTTTTTTAACTAACTAGTAGAAAAATAAAATCAATTCAGACCAAAAATTTTCACAAACAAAACAATTCCCCGGCAACGGCGCCAAAAACTTGTTGTGAGTTTTAAATTACTCGCAAGCGCACGAGTTGTTTGCAGTATAGCGTTGTGCAAGTGCGAGGACGAATCCACAGGGAATTACGTTGTGAAAATATAATTTTTAATCTAAATTAACTCTATCTTAACCTAGTTCCAAATTTCAGAATGATATTTTGCAAAACAAATTAAAACTAAATTAAATTGATTTTAAAACTAATAATAAAAAGAACTAAGGTTTCCGAATCCACCCCACCGAAGTTAAGCATACATGTTCTAAAAATATAGCCTATCAAAACATTCAATGAATCCAACTATAAGACAAAAAACAAAGAATATCCCAACTAAACCAAAAGCACCCAATGTATCCGCTCTTAACAAATCACAAAGGGAATCCAATTTAATCGAAAAGCATTCAATATATCCATAAGATGAAACACAAAGAAAATCCAATAGAAAATTTAAACTCAATCAATTATAAGATTAACTCAAATAATTGACAGAACATTTATACTAAAAATTGTCAGATTTGTACAAGCAAATCTGAACTACTACGCCAAACAACGGCGGGGCTTCATCTTCAACTTTAGCTGAAGAGTCTAGCCACTCATAACTATGAAACTATAATTCATAATAAAAGTGCTAAACATTTAAATTAAAACAACTGAATATAAAGAAATAAATAAACAACTTTACATGGGAGAAATTCCACTCGCTGACGGGCGGCGCTTCCCCTCGTGGTAGCAATGCCTTCGGGATCCACCAAAATGCTGGCGGAAGTCCACCGGTAAACACCAAAGTGGCTCAAGAATTGTATGTTGAATTATGAAGCCAAATGGTGTTTATATAGGGGAAGTCACAGAGCACTGCAGGTTTCAGATTCGATGTGGGATATTGGCCCGAGTGCGCTCGATCGCAGAATGGTGCGATCGATCGCATGTGCGCTCGATCGCATGTATCGTGCGCACGATCGCATGTATCGTGCGCACGATCGCATGTCTGTGCGCTCAATCGCAGACGCACTGAACAACAACTATTTCGATGTGGGATGTTGACCTTGCACTCGTTCATAGGCAGGTGCGCTCGATCGCATATCTCGTGCGATCGAGCGCAATGTCTCCAGAAGCTTCAAATCTTCTGAAATGCTTCATTTTCTCCACAAACCTGTAAAAATACACAAAACACAAGAAAGACGTAAAATAAAGTAAAATACTACTAACTAAGAGCATAACAAATATAAGTTAAGGGTCTAAAATATGCAATATTTAAGACTGATCAGATGATAAACTTAGCCCAAGAACTAGAAAATGTGTGTTTCTAGGTTATGGTGAAGGGGTTAAGTTGTATAGGTTGTGGTCCTTAGAGCAAAAAGGAACGAAACTCATAATAAGTAGGGATGTCAATTTTAATGAGCATATATTTCCCTATTTGGAGAAAACTAACCCTGCAGGGGATAGTGAGCAAACCAATTCGGTATTTGTGGAGCATAGCATCAAGGAAAATTCAGTTCAGGTAGAGCAAGGAAGGCAAGAGGGTTCGGACCAGGCTTAGGACACTCATGAGGAGACTGAACTAGAAGGGGATGATGCAGCAAGTCAGAATGACTATCAACTCACAAGGGATCGGGAAAAAAGGCTGGTCAGACCACCTATGAGATATGGTTTTGCAGATGATAATATAGCAGCTCCTTATTCAGAAGGAAGGATAAGTGAACCAAAAACTTACATTGATGCCATAGGATGTAAGGATTCATCAAGATGGAAACTAGCTATAGAGGAGGAAATGGATTCTTTCAGGAAGAATAACTCTTAGGAATTGGTGCACATTCTCGAAAAATAAAGAGTTGTGGATTGTAAGTGGACTTACAAGATCAAAGAAGGGAACCCTCCACGGCATGAAGTCTGGTACAAGGCTAAGCTAGTGACGAAGGGGTTCACGTAAAGAGAAGGCATAGATTTCACTGAAACTTTCTCACCTGGACACAAAGTGGAGGAAATGGTGATTATCCTCACCTATGTCAATGATACACTATTGGTTGGGAACAGCAGGGAGAGGATAGAAAGGTTGAAGTCTCAACTCAGTTCGAAGTTCGAGAGGAAGGATCCTAGCTTTGCATAAAAGATCTTTGGGATGAGAATAATCCAAAAAAGGGAGAGAAACATGTTGAATGTTTCTCATTCTTCCTACATAGAAAAGGTATTGTATAAGTTTTCTATAGAAGATGATAAACCAGTGAAGATTCCCCTTGCTGGTCATTTCAAGTTCTCCAGCAAACAATATCCTGGAACAGATGAGAAAGAAGAAGGAAATGGAAAAGGTCCCTTACTCTAGTGCGGTTGGATCAGTCATGTTCATGATGGTAAGCACTAGACCCGACATTTCTCAGGCAATTAGTGTTCTCAGCGGATTTGTGAATAATCCTAGAAAGGAGCTTTTACTTGGGATGAAGTGGTTGCTGAGGTACTTGAAGGCTCAGTTACAGCCAGTAGTAGCACTCTCAAAAACCGAGGCTGAGTATATAGCGGCAACGGAAGCCATAAAGGAGGCTATATGGTGCAAAGGGTTGTTGGAAGAGTTGAAGGTCCTAAAAGAGCAGGATATGGTGTATTCGGATAGCCAAAGTGTGTTGCACTTGTGTAGGAACCCGGTATTCCATGAGAGCACTAAGCATATGGATATTTGGTATCATTTCATTCGGGAAAATGTTACGAAAGGATGCATTCATGTGGACAAAGTCACAACGGAAGAAAATCCTGCAGATTTAGGTACTAAAGTTCTACCTCTAAGTTAGTTCAATCATTGCCTTAGACTTCTTAGGATTGGAGTCGGATGATATGGTGACTCGTGTTGAGTTGGATCCTGAGTTCTTTAAACAAAGGGTTCGGGTTTAGTTGCTTAGACAAAGGTAGAGATTGTTGGGATTTGTCTAAGAACTAAAGAGAGAAAGATTTAGCTTCAGATACAGGTGTGCGCCGCGGCCTCTAGCAAAGGAGAAAAGAAGAAGGGCCTTACCTTAGGTGTGTGCCATGGCACAGGGTGGTGTGCGCTGCAGTGCCCAGCAATTGGAGGTGGTGTGCTCTGTTGTGTACCGCGGCCAGCCCTGTTCTGGGACGTGGCACAAAGCACAGCTGAGGCTTCCTTATCAGCACTTTGGATTGGTGCGCAGGGCTTGATTAAAATGCATAGGATCACTTAGACTTATTGAAGGGCTATGATTGATTGGTCCTCAAGATCTAAGGGTTGAGATTGTCTTCAAGATTGGTTCAAGAAGTGGTTCCACTATATAAAGGATCATCTAGGAGCAATAACAATAGGACTGTATGCAAGTGTGTGTGAAATAGAACACATGGTATGTGAGAGTGCAAAGACACTAAACATAAGAGAGACTCATTCAAAAGATTTTGATTGTTTAGAGAGAGAGTAGTCTAGATTGGGGATTCAAGGGCTATGTAATTGGAATTTTCTTGGGGAAAATTCTAGGGAAATACTTAGTTCTTATCACTTTCTTTTCCTCTTCTTTCATTCTTCAAGAACAAGAGGGTTCTTGAAGAGGTGTTGTTGTAATTGTAAGAACTCCATTGATTTAGTGTAGAGAGCCCGGAGGAGCTCACGGGGATGTAGGCACATTGCCAAACCTCGATAACAATTGCTTGTGTTCTTTCTTTGATTGTTTTATTGCTGTTTATTACAAGTCATTCTAGACTTGGGTTTTTGGAAAGATCACAACCTGGGATTCTGCAAGAAGGTTATTTTCCAACAAAGTCTAGTTTAATTTTATAGTTGATCCAATTTCGAAAATACCTCAAAATATGGACGAAAAACAGCCAAAAAGAAAGAAGGGTGTGAAGAACCGTCCTGGTGCATGGGCCCTACGCATCGGCCTCTGCCGCTCGTAGTTGTCCACCTCCTTGACCGGATGAATGGTAGTGGCTGTAGAAGATGGAATCTTAAGTTTGGGTGCAAAAAGATAACATTTGGTTGGATTAAGGCTATATCAAAGTTGGGAGTGAAATTGGTTTCAAAGAATTTTTTTTATGGGTTTCTCTCTTCTCTCTCGCAATCTGTTCGACAATGAAAGAGAGAAATGAAGCTTTATGATTTTTGTTTGATTTAGGCCTTATATAGTCCAACATGAGAAATTATCTTTTTACCTCTCTTGTTTTCTTTTATCTTATTGTACATCCTTTCCTCCATTTTCTTAAATAATTCAACTCTGACCCAAATGTTTTATATTTAATCAAAATTATAATTGAATATAGTTCATACTAAAACACTCCTTTAATAACAGTCTAAAACTAGTTCTTCTTGTGATAGGATTGAACTCTACAATTCTTCCCACCTAATAAAATTCCGTCATCGAAATTTAATTGACTTGAGTCCATTAAGAGATAAGGATAATGTTTCTTCATATATGCTTCACTTTCTCAAGTAGCTTCTTCAACATCTCTATTCCTCCCTAGAACTTTAACCAAAGGAATACTCTTGTTCCACTACACTTGCTCTTTACTATCCATGATTTTGATTAGTACTTCTAATAAGAAAGATCCTTTTGGATTTCTACAGATTTTGACGGAATAACATGTGACTCATCAGGCACATACTTCCGTAGGGCTGAAACATGGAATACATCATGTAACTGTGCTAACTCTATAGGTAAGGATAAATGATAGGCTATAGATTCAACCCTCTCAACAATCTCATAAGGCCCTATGTAACCAGGACTCAACTTCCCTTTTCGTCCAAACCTCAGTGCTCCTTTCTAGGGAGAAACTTTAAGATGCACCCAATCACCCACC
This sequence comes from Bretschneidera sinensis, assembly GCA_023935145.1. Classification (NCBI taxonomy): domain Eukaryota; kingdom Viridiplantae; phylum Streptophyta; class Magnoliopsida; order Brassicales; family Akaniaceae; genus Bretschneidera; species Bretschneidera sinensis. Next base: position 74,067,362 of record CM043702.1, on the reverse strand, counting down.
TTAAACTCAAATGGTCTTTGCCTTTTTTCAGCATAACTCTTTTGTCTACTTTGGCCTATCTTCAAGTGTTCCCATATTTTTTTTTGTAATTAGTTCTATCAATTATTCATCATCAATTTCTATTGTATGTCCCCCCATCTGATTCACTCAGCTAATCTCTCAATTTAGACATTTTTCACCAATGCTATTACTTAAGATCATTCCGTTTATACTTATTCCTTTTACTTTTATGTTTCAAAAACAAAAATCTTTGGTTTCCTATCTTTATCTTTGAATCCTTTAATTTCTGTTTTGAATTCATACTTCAAGGTTCTCGAAGGCCATACAATTTTAATTGTGCATCCCTCCAAGATACTTTTTCGCAAGGTCACTTATCGACTAATCACTTTCTCTCATAAATCATTAATTTTCTACCCAATTAGATTTTATACTTAGGGTCCATCAACAGTTCCCCTATATATATATATATATATATATTTTATTTAGTTCCTCTTACTTCAAATTCTCCCACGAAAATAGAGTAATCATTAAGCCTTTTTTACAAATCAAATTCCTAAAATATTCTCAAAATTTTAACATCTATCAAACAAGCATGATATATTTGGCAAATTACTCTCGTTTCCTGATAAGTGCTTAAATAATCATAATTAAGCCCCTTAATTTACGTTTGTTAGGTTCTTTATTTATCTATTTCAGTTGATTCTACTTCATTTTCGTGTTTTATGTGTTTTCCATAGGACTTGGACAAAAAGATGATAATTTGGAGCTTTTAGGAGCAAAAGTCAAGTTCTACCATCTGAGCGCACCTCCCTTGTGATTGAGTACACTTGAAGAAGGCTCGAGCGCATCCCGCACACGTTCGAGTGCAATCACTACAGAGGCAGCAGAGCCAGATATGGAAAGAAGTCTTCGGATTCCAAATAGGAAATTAGGGCTTCGGGACATGAGGACCCTATAAATAGCCCAGTAAAACACATAAATCAGACCTTTTGTTTGAGACTTGAAATAGCAAGCTTAGGAGAGGAATTGACGACTTGTCTCCCGAGTCTTCTTCGGTTTTATTTTTCTGTTTTATTTCATTATGTTTAGAATGTTTAGTTTAACTAGCATGTGTAACTAAACTCCTATAGGGCTCGATTGAAGCCCTAGTTATGCTTTTCCACATGCTTATTCATTGATTATCTTTGCTATAGCCTTGTTAGAATGTTTAACTTGATTAATGCCTGTTTTTATTTAAATTCCTCATATGTGTGTGTCTGATCAACGTTTGCATGTAGTTTGGATAAGTTAGTCGAATCAATTTGGATGACCGAGTCCTGGGTTCGACATTAGTAACAAGAGATATCCACACCAGATTCTCGGGTTAATCAATAGGAAACTGGGAGCGGACCAAGCCTTAGGTTCTGTGTGGTTGCCGATCTCCATAGCCCTCATGCTCTCTTAAGGATCAACTCAGTATACACACATGCTGAATCCCTTAAGAGAGAAAAGAGTTAGAGTATACACCATGCCTAACTCGTTGCATGGGGAGATCAATAGCCTAAGGTGTGGGCCAAGCCCTTAGGTTGGCAACCATTAAATATTCATGATAAGGCTAGAGCATTGACACCTTACTTAGTGGGAAAGTATAATTAGTGGTGGATATCGTAGTCCTATGTTTTCATTATTATTCACTCACAATCAACAGCTATTTCTCTTTTTACTTTGAAGAAACTAATTCTAAATTGAAATTCACCAATCCATGTGGAAATGATCTCACATTTGCACACTATGCTACCATTGACCTTATGCACTTACAAGTAAAACTAGTATGGTTATTTGCTTATTTATTTAGGTAGATAATCATCACAACAAGTTTTTGGCGCCGTTGCCAGGGATTGTGCTAAATTTCTTTTTAGAATTATTTTTTCATTTAGTTTAATTATTGTTATTTCCTTTTAATTCTATTCCATTCTTAATTATTGTGTTTATCTTAGTTTTCTTTTCATTAAAACCCTAATCAATTTCCTTTTTCTCTATTTCAGGTACTTTAGGAGAGCTTTCTGTGCCATTTACGATCGAGCACACTCTCTTGTGCGATCGAGCACAATTGAGGCAGAGAGTTACCCGAGCAGTAGTGTTTGACTACTACATTCACGTAACTACCACCGATTCATGCACGAACGTCGATCCAAGCATCCGGCATTCCTTCCCCTTGATACCGAGCTTGAGCAGACTATCAAACAAAGGCTTAGAGATAACTCGAAAGAGATAGAAGAAGGAATTAAGGAAGAAACACCAATGGCATAACAGATAACCGAGCAACAACCACCTGAGCGGAGGCCGATGAAGCAATCCTTCATCCCATAGAACCTCGATCAACCTTCGTGCATTGCGTATCAACTTGAAGTGGAAGGAAACTACTACATATCTCCGCAGATACTGAGTGCACTGACTCACTTTAAGGGTACACCTAGTAAGGATCCACACTTGCACCTTCGAGAGTTCTTCGACCTTTGCAAATTCTAGCACATCCGAGGCTTAGACCAAGAAGGAATAAGGTTAATTATTTTCCCTTTTTCCTTGAAAGATAATGCTAAATTATGGTATAATTCTTTGCCTGCAGTTTCCATCCACACTTAGGAGGAGTTGGCTAGCAAATTCCTAAGGAAGTTCTTCCCAGCCCAAAAGACGAGGCAAATGAGGAAGGAAATTCAATCCTTCCAACAAAAAGATGGAGATTTATTCTTCGAGGCCTGGGGATACTTCAACGAGCTACTACTCAAGTGCCCACACCATAACCTTCCCAAAGATGAGCAGATACAAGCTTTCTATGAAGGTTTGAGTGCCTCTAACAAAAATATTATGGATTCAGGTTGTGGAGGAGTATTGAGGGAGAAGAGTAGCGAAGAAGTGATGGAACTTTTTGAAACCCTAAGTGAACACATACGATAGTTCTCCTCTCGAGGTAGACATATAACCAAGAGTAAGAGTATGTATGAGGTAAGCCTGAATGGAGGATCATCTCCTCAAATAGTTGCTATGGAGAGGAAACTTGACCTATTGGTTAAAGCTATGGCTGCTCAGAACACCTCAACGAACCCACTAGCTACATCACTCCAGGTATGTGCTATTTGCTCACAATTTGATCATAATACTAATGTGTGTCCCTCATATTCATCTGCAGATCACAAGCAAGCTCACTTTGTGGGACCAAATAATTATCCGCCAAAGAATAACCCTTACGCAAACATATACAACCCTGGATGGCAGAATCACCCAAATTTCTCATGTAGGAACAATCAAAACAGTCAAGGGTAGCAAAGAAACTTCCAACCAGTAGCCCAATCTATTTCTGAACCAAAGAAAAATGACCTCGAAAGTCTTATGAGGCAACTAGTGTCTCAGCAGCAAAAAATCCTGAATACACATGAACAATTCATGGAAGAGACAAGGCAATTTCGGACTGAAATGAGGCAAATCACCGCTAAACATGATCAAGCCATCCAAGCACTAGAGGTACAAATGGGAAAATTGGCCAAGGAATTGAGTACCAGAAAGCAAGGAGAGCTTTCAGCCCAGTCACTACCTAATCCAAGAGGACATCAACAACTGAATGCTGTAAGAACCTTAAGAAGTGGTAAGATCATCAGCACCCATGAGCCTACACGAGCATCACCAGAGCAAGCCTCCACATCTAAGGTAAGTGAGACGGAAAAGGTAAATACACGTCCACCCTTCCCTCAAAGGTTAGTGAAGTTAAAAAAGGAAACTAAAATGATTGACATTTTCGAAACCTTGAAAAAGGTGGAAATAAATATTCCTTTATTAGATGCAATAAAACAACTTCCTGCTTATGCTAAGTTTTTAAAAGATTGTTGCACTAACAAAAGGAAGTTTCAGAAGCATGAGATGGTAGCCTTAATCGAAGAGGTGAGTGCTGTGCTATTAAGAAAATTACCACCTAAACTAAAAGATCCGAGTAGTTTTACTATTCCTTACAGGCTAAGTGACCAGCTTTTCGAGTATGCATTATTGGATCTAGGAGCGAGTGTCAACTTGTTACCATACAGTGTATTCGAGACACTAGGTTTGGGGGAACTCCAACCAACCTCCATTACTTTGCAATTGGCTGACAGAAGCATCAAACAACCGAGAGGTATCCTCGAGGATGTTTTGGTAAGAGTAGGTAAATTTACTTTACCTGTTGATTTTATTGTATTAGACATGGAGGAATGCCATATGCCTATACCACTCCCTATCATCTTAGGGAGACCATTTATGATCACTGCTGACATGAATATTAATGTAAAAAGAGGCATTGTCACTATGAGAGTAAATGATGAAGAGATAGAATTCAAAATATTTAATACACTGGACTCCACTAAAACTAATGATGAGTGTTATAATGTGAGCTTCATGCAAGGTACCATTACACTGTTCCATTGGAGACCATCCCCAACCATGCTGACATAAGATTGGACATTGGACCAGAGGATAATGTGATTAAAGATATCAATGGAGCTATGCACACCATCAAGAGCACACCTAAGCCTTCAAGTAAGTATAGTTCTTGATTTAAACCTCCTGAACCTACTAATACTACTTTCCTCTTTTTTGCTGTCCAGGTACCAAGGTTGAAGATGCAAAAGTTCTCAAAGGCGCTGGAACCACCTGATATGGGCTCTATGTGCCTCATTCAAAGAAAGTAGCACCAAAGCTTCTATAGAAAGCGCTTGAGCAATTCCTAGTTGCATGATATATAGCTCAAGTACCTCTATCAAGGTTAGTGGTATTGAATGCCACTAAATTACGGTATGACTGTATCATTCTAAATTTGTTTTTGGTAAGTTTTAATTACTCTCTACATACTGCCTTGCACTCAAGCGCACCATTCATTAGGCTCGAGTGCACATCCCCTACACTCCAGTGCGCATGAGTGCATTTACACCAGAAGCTCCCTCTTGCACCCGTACCTCTTCAACTACACCCACAGATGATCAGCAGTGAGAGGATACCTCGTCTGGCTGAAGACGTAAAACTTAGCGCTCATGGGAGGCACCCCAGAAATATCCTTTTCATTTTAGTACTTTTCTTTTGTTTATATTTATATTTACATATCTAGTATTTATATTTCTTGTTTTTCAGAACAATGTTTATTTTTCTTTGTCAGGTACTTAGTGCATGCATCCAGTTCAAGTTTGGGGGCGTGTTACAAGCAAAGCAAGCAACCTAGTTCTCCATCTCCCAGGTTAGATCTTTCCATGCCACACACATTGGGGACAATGTTTGTTTTAAGTTTGGGGGTAGTGGGAGATACTGTTACGAACACACTTGAAACACATGCACACACTAGGTCCCAGTTTTTTTTTTAGAAAAAGATAAATGCATGTTCATTTGGTAACAAAAATTTTGGTTGATTTAAAATTTTGATAACATTTCATTAGTAAGCTTAAAAGCTAGAACACATAGTCTTGTAATAGGAATTTTACAAAGTTTAGTTACCTACCTCAAAGCACCTAAGAATTCACGAGTTTGATCCAAATTTGCACGAGCACATTTAGCACGCATTTGTGTGGGGTATGACACATAATTCTTTTATATATGTTTCCATAACCTAACTGTAATCAGACAACTTGTTAAAAAGAAAACTTTGGCATAAGAAAAATAAAGAAAAATGTTCATCATGCAAAAAGAAAATCGAAAGCTTCTAATGATCATTAAAAACTTTCCACTGAGTAACTGGGCCTCTTGCCTCAGTAAGCATTGAGTGTTCACGTCAGAAGGTGGGAATTTCATTTAGAAGCATTAAAACCTGTTAGTTCCACAAACTTTTTGACTCGAGTTAGTAAGTCATTAGGGGTGTCTTTACACCTAATACCCTAAAACCATCTGGTTTGGGAGTCATTGGCCAAACACTCGTTACAAGGGTAAAATAGAAAGCTCGATGTAACTCAACATGGCAAAGATTGCATGATAAAAGAAAAAGAAAAAGAAGCAAGTATTATGCCATTTTTGCTCTCTTTAATAAGGAATTTGATAAAGGTTTGGGCACCGAAACACTATACACTAAAATTATGTGGAAGCCCCATCTTATATGTGCTAATTCATCACACATAAATCAAACTTGCAATGCCTTAAGCTAGCCTTAGGTAAGTAACATGAGCTTTTGAAAATCCTTTTTCAATACAAAAATATGTTTTTATTATAAGCTTACTCATGAACGGTTATCATAGTTTTATGCCCAAATCAAATCTTTGAGTAGCATGGAAATGAATTTATCTTTAATTTTGTTTTAACATAGTCTTTAGTTTTGTATTGCTAAGGGACAAGCAATATGTAAGTTTGGGGGTGTGATAAGTTCTTAAATAGTCATATTTAAGCCCCTTAATTTACATTGGTTAGGTTCTTTATTTATCTATTTCAGTAGATTCTACTTCGTTTTCGTGTTTTATGTGTTTTTCACAGGACTTGGACAAAAAGATGATAATTTGGAGCTTTTAAGAGCAAAAGTAAAGTTCTGTACCTCCCTTGTGATCAAGCGCACAAGTACATGAGTCCACTTGAAAAAGGCTTTAGCGCACACTTGTGCTCGAGCGTATCCCGAACACTTGCGCTCGAGTGTATCCCGCACACGATTGAACGCAATCACTGCAGAGGCGGCAGAGCCATATATGGAAAGAAATCTTCGGATTCCAAATAGGAAATTAGGGTTTCGAGACACCATGAGGACCCTATAAATAGCCCTATAAAACACATAAATTAGACATTTTGTCTGAGACTTGAAGTAGCAAGCTTAGGAGAGGAATTGACGACTTGTCTCCCGAGTCTTCTTCGGTTTTATTTTTCTATTTTATTTCATTATGTTTAGAATGTTTAGTTTAACTAGCATGTGTAACTAAACTCCTATAAGGCTCGATTGAAGCCCTAGTTATCCTTTTCCACTTGCTTATTGATTCATTATCTTTGCTATAGCCTTGTTAGAATGTTTAATTTGATTAATACCTGTTTGTATTTAAATTCCTCATATGTGTGTGTCTGATCAACGTATGCAAGTGGTATGGATAAGTTAGTTGAATCAATTTGGATGATCGACTCCAGGGTTTGACATTAGTAATAAGAGGTATCCACACCGGATTCTTGGGTTAATCAACATGGGAAACAGGGAACAGACCAAGCCCTAGGTCCCGTGTGGTTGCCGATCTCCACAGCCCTCATGCTCTCTTAAGGAACAATTCAGTATAAAGTCATGTTGAATCCCTTAAGAGAGAAAAGAGTTAGAGTATACACCATGCCTAACTCGTTGCATAGGGAGATCAATAGCCTAAGGTGTGGGCCAAGCCTTTAGGTTGGCAACCATTAAATATTCATGATAAGGCTAGAGCATTGACACCTTACTTAGTGGGAAAGTATAATTTGTGGTGGATATCGTAGTCCTATGTTCTCATTATTATTCACTCACAATCAACAGTTATTTCTCTTTTTACTTTGAAGAAACTAATTCTAAATTGAAATTCACCAATCCCCGTGGAAATGATCTCACACTTGCACACTATGCTACCATTGACCTTGTGCACTTGCAAGTAAAACTAGTACGGTTATTTACGTATTTATTTGGTAGATAATCGTCACAACATTTCCCAAAGAATTTTCTAGTTTATCCTATATTTCATCATTTAATGCTTCCATCAAACTCTAATTAATCCGTTATAACTCTAATTTGACTAGTCATTCTTAAATAACCGTAGATACGTCGTAATCCATCCCATAGCATCGTCTAGGATTTCAATGAATGAGTTATTCCTATTTATCGTTAAGGAACTTCATTTTTTTACAAATTTCTTCCCCAATTTTGTCATTTAGTTGTCTTCAAATATAAATTGTTTAGTTTGTCTTTGACTTCTACTTGAATCTCCCAATGATTTTACCCACAAAACTTTTTCTCTTCAAATTGATCATACTTCAAATTTTTATCATTCTCATAGAACCTTTCCAATCTTTTACATAGTTTCCCATACCAAATCTTTTACTCATTCCCTTAATTATATATTATACACTTCACATCTAAATAAGGAAATTTATTACCTAGCAAACTCTCAAAGGTACACTTTATCTAACTATCCACCCCAAAATTTCTAAGAATGTCCCTATATTTTATCTTGTAATAGCTATAGTTCTTATACTACTTATTTCTCACATCAATTCCTCAAACAAATTGCTTCCCAAAACTTTCAACTTTTTATTAGTTTGAACATGTTTCATCTCAGTCCATACTTAGTATTTTCTTCTTAAACTTTGATTTTCATCTCTTCTCCGACTCATCCTTTTTTTTTATTCATTTTTTTAATTTTAACTATTTCATCTCCAATATTAACATTAACTTCATACGTTTCAAAAATTACACTTTATAAGTAAAAAAAATTCAACTAAAACATTAATCAAACACAAATCAAATAAATCTAAAATAAAATCTAATATACTCTCAACTTCTTGATTTGCTATTCAATCAAAATTTTACCGAGCTACTCAATCTCCCTTTAATCCTGGCAACAAAACCTATAACAAGCACCCAATAAATTTTGTTTTTTCATCTTTCTCAACTCCAACATCTCCCTCTTTTTGAAATAGTTGGGCCTCAATCTGTTATCATTTAGGTCTTAAACTATAGTATATTTGTCTCTGTTGGGATTCGTCTCAGAACTAAAGAGAGAAAAATTCAGCTTCAGATACAGGTGTGCGCCATAGCCCAAGAGGTGTGCACCGTGCACCACGACACAATGTGGTGTGCGCTGAAGTGCCCAGAAACTAGAGGTGGTGTGCCCTATTGTGCGCCGCGGCTAGCCCTATTACGGTCTGCGGCAACAGCCACACCTGAGGCTTCCTTATCAGCACTTTGGATTGGTGCGTGGAGCTTGATTAAAATGGACAGGATCACTTAGAATTGTTGAAGGGCTACGATTGATTGGTCCTCAAGATCTAAGGGTTGAGATTGACTTCAAGATGGGTTCAAGAAGTGGTTGCACTATATAAAGGATCATCTAGGAGCAATCAACAACACATAAGAAAGGAGTGTGTGCAAGTGTGTATGAAATAGAACACATAGTGTTTGAGAGTGCAAAGATACTAAGCACAAGATTCAAGAGAGGCTGGTTGTTTAGAGAGAGAGTAGTCTAGATTGGGGATTTAAGGGCTTTGTAATTGAAATTTTCTTGGGGAAAATTCCCGAGAAACACTTAGTTCTTATCACTTTCTTTTCCTCCTCTTTCATTCTTCAAGAGCAAGAGGGTTCTTGAAGAGATGTTGCTGTAAATGTAAGAACTCCATTGATTTAGTGCAGAGAGCTTGGAGGAGCTCACGGGGACATAGGCACATTGCCGAACCTCGATAACAATTGCTTGTGTTATTTCTTTGATGGTTTGATTGCTGTTTATTACAAGTCATTCTAGATTTAGGTGTTTGGAATGATCACAACCTAGGATTCAGCAAGAAGGTGATTTTCCAACAGTGGTATCAGAGCTAGATCGGAGCAAGACTCCAAGAATCAAAAGAAACTTCTTGGATGATTCAAGAATGGTGCTGAGATCAATATCTGATCGTGTTCTTGAGGTTCAAGAATGGTGTTGTGATCAAGATTTGATCGTGTTCTTTAGATTTAGAAGTTGGAAAGCAATTGTGGGTGCTGCATAAATCTGGGATTTTTTTAGCAAGATGGGTTCAAATTTCATTGTTAAGAAGTTTGATGGAAATGGAGACTTTGCCCTTTGGAAGCGGAAAATCAAAGTAGTTATTATGCAACAAAGGGTGGACTTGGTGATTAGAGAAGATGATGCTTTTCCAGCAAGTATCACGGAGGTCTAGCAGAATGAGATGAAGAAGATGATATACAACACCATCTTTCTGCACATGTCGGATAGTGTGACCAGGGAATGTAGAGATACAGAAGATCCAGCTGTCATTTGGAAGAAACTAGATGAGTTATTTCTTACCAAGACTCTCCCTAATAAGATTTATCTTCTAAAACAAATCTTTGCTTTTAAAATGGATCCTGATAAAGAGTTGCAAGATAATCTTGGTGGGTTTAATAAACTAGTTCAAGATTTGGCTGGTTGTAGTATAACATTCTCGGATGAACAATCGGCTGTTATATTACTGAATTCTCTTCCTGATTATTTTGAAAGTTTGATTAATGATATTGAATATGGAAGAGATACGCTAACCAAGGAAATTGTGATCAATGCTATAAGGGCTCATGATTTCAAAGCCAAGATGAGGAAGCAACAAGTGGAGAAGGGTTGTTCGTTAGAGGAAGGCCTGCAATTCGGTATGGCAGTGATGAGAGTCATAAAATGCATCTTAACAGTCCTTAATTGTTATCATTTTAGGGTTGTTCTAGGTTTTAATTGCACTTTTATACGTTAACAACTCTAAAGTATCATTCTTGGATCATTGATCTATTTCGATGCATTTTCAGATACTTTAAGCTCAAAAGAGGATGAACAGTTATCATTGCTTGAGGCACAAAGACTTGACGCATACTGAAGTGAAGGAATGCTTCTGAAAGGACAAGATGGAGGGCTTAAAAGAGCAATAGCTGCTGCCCGCATTGGAAAGGAGTTTCACTAAATTGCCAGAATTGCCCGTACAGATCAATTATCTTTGCAAATTAAACTGTGTTGATACAAGAAGAACCAGGAGATAAGCCATATATTCTTAGAAAGATCCGGAAGTCTATTTTCTAGAGAATTTACGGTTCATAAAAATAATTTTTCTAGAGAAAGTTATGGCAGTTTAAGTAGACAAAGGTCAGACTGTGCGGGCTGTGTGGGATTTCAGCGTGAAGGGCATGTGAAGGCTTAAATCTCACATCCCACATCGGTTGGAAACACATTTCTATATCCCACATCCCACATCAGATTGGAAACACATTGAACTCATGCTATTTACCTATATAAGACCCACTCCACTTCAGCTTTGAGGACCATCGGAGAATCTGAGATCATCAGAAAGTGAATCCAGAGGGCTTTTAGGAGGAATCCGAAGTATACTTTTGGAGGGCAAGCTGAGGAATCACCAAAGCTTTCAAGGAGGAGATGATCATTGAGAGGCCGGAGGCAACTCAAGGAAGCATGAGCTCCATGGCCAGCTAGTCTCCAAGCAAGGCGAAGGGATGAATCCCTTGGTGTAGTTGTTTTTATTTTCCTTTATTTGGTTCAGTTGTAGTTTGGTATTATTTTCATTAAACATTGTTATGTTTTATTCTTTAATTTAATTAGTAGATTTCCTATTAGTCCGGTGATTGCATGCTTCTTTTCTATATAAGTCTAGTCATGCTCTTCTTATGTGTATTTGTTTGGGTGTGATTGAGTCCGGTAGATCTCTTTTATAGATTTGTCCATTGCTGCGGTATTGTCATTTAGATATATCATCGTCTTTTGATAATTTATAAGTTAGATCATGTGTGCTTGAAAGTAAATAATAATTCACATCAATTACATTAGGATTTATATATGCGCTTTAATTGAATATTTGTCGATTGGCTGTTTGGGATGTGAAACTTACAATCGAGATAAAAACAACTGAATCAAGTTAGGATTAGGGCAACGAACCTAGGGAGGATTTCCGAAACCTTGTTCTTTCTTACTTATATTTCGTTATATTTACACAATTTTCACACAATTAACAAATCAGATTTTTTCACTTTAACTTTTATCGTTCGTTTTAAGGTTCACACATTTTCTTTTGTAATTAATTTGTTTCTCTGTGGAATCGATACCCCAAAGCTGTACTACAATAACCACGTTATACTTTGGGCGTAATCAAATTTTGGTGCCATTGCCGGGGAAACACGCTTAAGTACAAAGAAGATTGTCAACTTTTGACATGACGGTAGAAGAGTTGTAAATAGTTTTTCTTTTCAGTAGTTGTAAAGGCGGTAACTTCGTTCCTTCTTTTAGCTTGCTGCATTAATTTTTTATTTTTTATTTTATTTGATTCTTTATTTTTTATAGTATTTTTATTACCTCACATGCACAGACATAGAGATGCTGTAGGTAGATTTGGTTGTAGGCCAATGTTAGAGTCAGAATTTAATTCTTTTTCAAATCCTTTATTTGACAATCCATCTAGTCCCGAAGAAATGAGTGAACACGAAGATCAACCCCATAGGACACTTAAAGATTACTTGCACCCTAGCCGTACGGCCACACTATCGCATATCATGTTCCCCCTAATGTTCAACAACCTGATTTTAAGCCGGGCATGATCCAGTTGCTATCAACTTTCCATGGGTTTGAGAATGAAAACCCTTATATCTATATTAGGGAATTTGAGGAAGTAGTAACTACTTTTCATAGTAGGGTTGATATGATAGACACCGTCAAACTTCGGTTTTTCCCTTTTTCACTTAAAGAAAAAGCCAAGGCTTGGCTACACTCATTAAGGCCTAGGTCCATAGGTAGTTGGGATGAGATGACCCGAGTTTTCTTCCAAAAACACTTCCCAAACCATAAGACCAACAACCTCAAGAGACAAATCTCAAAATTTGCACAAAAGGAGAGTGAAACCTTATATCAAGTTTGGGAACGTTTCAACGTCCTTTTGAATTCTTGTCCACACCATGGGTATGAGAGTTGACGGGTAGTTAGCTATTTCTATGATAGACTCCTAAGTAGGGAAAGGAAGTTCATAGAAATGATGTGCAATGGGAATTTTCTTCAAAAAGATCCCGACCAAGCCATAGATTTCCTAGATAACCTATCAGAAAAAGCCCACACTTGGACTGAACCAAATGCCATGGAAGGCACTAGGAGAAATCAACCCGCTGGGATTTACCAACTTAAGGAAGAGGATAGCCTTAAAGCCCGATTAGAGGTCCTAACTAAGGAAATTGAAGCCTTAAAAATCAAGGATACTAGAACCCCAAAACCGGTTGCTAGGGTAGAGTCCTATGAGCCTTGTTTCTTGTGTAATGGGGTAGATCATTTACCTAAGGATTGTCTAGTTTATTTTGAGAATGAAAGATGAGTGTAATGCTATAGGTATACCCTTTGGGAAACCACACTCAACCTACTCTAACACCTATAATCCCGGTTGGAAGAATCACCCTAATTTTGGTTGGAGATCCAATATACAACCTCATCCCCACTCTAGTACCCAATGGCAACCGGAAGCAGCCTCATTTAATGCACCATAACAATCTTTACCTTTGGAAGATATGTTTAAGTCATTTATGCAGGTACATGCCAAGAGTGTGGAAGATCAAGGAAAAATAAATCAACGATTGTTAGAGGAACAACAAGTGATCAAAGAGGAATAAAAGGTAATAAAGAGTCAACTCACTAAGTTGACTAGTTTCTTGACGATTCAAGAACAAGGTCGGTTTCCTTCATAGCCACGACCTAATCCAAGGGGACAACATACGGCACAAACCTCCAATCCTGAAAATAAAAACATTAGAGAGGCTAATGCCATAATTACTCGCAGTGGTAAGACAATTGGTGGTCCCACTCTACCATCACACTTAATTCCTAATACCGTAAGCAACAAGGATAAAGCCCCGAAGGAACAAGAGGCCCGTGATGTTTATCGCCCACCGATGCCTTTCCCTCAAGCACTCCTTAAACCTAAGGAGATAAATACAACATTAAAAGGTGAGATTCTTGAACAACTTCAGCATGCTAAAATTAATCTTCCTCTTCTTCATGTCATAAAACAGATTCCTAACTATGCTAAAGTCATCAAGGATCTATGCACACTCAAGAGGAAGCACAATGTGAAGAATACAAAATTCTTAATGGAGCAAGCAAGTGCTATAATTAACAGCAAGACACCCCCCAACTATAAAGATCCGGGCTGTCCAACGGTGGCTTGCCAAATTGGAAATAAACCTTGTGGCCAAGCATTGCTAGATTTGGGTGCTAGTGTAAACCTCATGCCATACTCCATGTACTTGTAGCTCGGTCTAGGTGAGATCAAACCAACCTTCGTGGTACTTTAATTAGCGGATATATCGGTAAGAAAACCAAGAGGTATTGTAGAAGATGTTTTGTGGAAAATTGATAATTTCTACTATCCTGTTGACTTTTTGGTTTTAGATACTGTTTCTACTATAAATACGGAGTCTAAAATTCCTTTAATACTTGGAAGACCATTCCTTTCCACCGCCAATGCCCTCATTAATTGTAGGAATGGCCTAATGACATTATCATTTGGAAATAAGACTCTAGAGGTAAATGTTTTTCGAGTCCCATGGCAGCCACATTAAGAGGATGAGTACATCAAAGATAATTCTAACTCTTTGGAGTTCATTCCTAATAATCTTGAGTTCAAAGATTCTTCAAATCATCCCCATGCCGTTAATGTTGTTGATGTTTTTGATAAGTCGCAGGAATTTATTAAGACATCTTGCCAACCATGCTTTGAGAAGTTGCTTGAGAGAAGTCACATGGATGCGGGAATCAAATACCCTACTGCTGATAGTAAATGAGCATCACCAAAAACACTTGAGCCACATGTGGTGGACTTTAAGTATTCCTTGCCATTGCCAAAGCATACAAGCACAAAATTTTGTAGCAAAGTAGTGGCTGGTGCATCCAACTCATATTTTTTGAATAGGGAATAAAAGTGTTTGGCTGAAGACGTAAAACTTAGCGCTCATGGGAGGCAACCCACAACATATCCTTTTACTTTTACTGTTTTTCATATTTCTTTTTCTTGTTTATTATTATTATTTTGCTGTTTTCCAGTTTTACTTTAGTATTTACTTTTTAGGGACAAATAAACGAAGCAGTTCAATTGGTCGTACACAACTTTCAGCTCCATGCACCTTTGGTTAAAAAGGGAGTTTCCTTAAATTTTGCTTTTACATTGAGGACAATGCTTATCTTAAGTTTGGGGTGGAGGATACACATTTCTTATTGCATACCATTGAATTGTTGGGTGTCACTTTCCTTTTTTGTTTGTTTTAAGCATGCTTTGTGTTAGTCTTAGAGTTAATTCAAATGTCAATGATATGAACTTAATTGAGATAGCATATAGCATTTAGGAGAAGTTAAATCTTGCTTCAGTTTGAAATTAATTTAAGCATCAATCTTCATTTTGTTAGAGACTCTAGTTTGTGGTAAGATAGTATAATTAGTCTTAAACATTTAGAAAAGTTTTATGTGTGATTATTTTGTGAATATTTTTGCGTTCTCGACAAGCTCTAGAACTTACTTGATAACCACTTGAGGCAAATTCCTAGAATGCACATTACTTAGGATATGATATAGGTCATTTTTGGACCGTTTGAGCCTGTTAAACCTACCATTGCTATATTTACCACTAGTCACCTATTTGAGCCTTTTCTTGAAAAAGAAGTGAGCCTTGTTTCTTTCAATAGCCCATTTACTCACCTTTATGAGCATAAAGAGAATATTTTATCCTTACCTTTCTCTTAAAAGAACTTAGCTATACACATTTATTGAGAAGCACTTAAAAGGCGTAAGGATGGAAATATGAGAAAATATCACTACCATAACCCAAGTACATTAAAGGAGATTAGTTGGGGGTTATGTAAAAGAAAAGAAAAATGAAAAAGGAGGTGAATGGTCTTATGCCAAAATACAAAAGAAAAGTGAATTATGGCAAAGAAAGAAGAAAAGAAAAGAAAAGTGGTGATTTTGAAAAAAAAAAATTGAAAAATGCTCGAAAAATGGTTGAAAAAGTTGGGTGTTGAAGTAAAGTTATCTAGTGCTTAAAAGTGATTGTGTTTAAAAGCTAAGAGATTGAGTTCTTTTTCTCGTGAATCCTTCCCATTTTTTCTGAACCTTTACCTAAGCCTAACGTTACAAGCTTATTAAAGACATATTGATCCAATGTAATGTGATTTTTCTACAACAGTGGAGAGTGGTTTGAAATGTAAGCATATGGAGCTTGTTTTTGTGATTAACCTCACGAAATTTATCATGTTTTAGAGGCAAAGACTTATATTCATGAATGTTATGCACAAAATCATCCGGGTGTTCGGATCAATGGTTTGTGGTAAGATGGATGTTAAGAGTCAATAACGATTTTAAGATTGATGTTTGGATTACTTTTGGACTTAGGTGAAATTTAATGATTCTATGTGCCGTATGTTATGTGCAATTTTTGAGACAAAAAGTGAATTACTCTTGGTTCAACGCTAGCATTGCTTTACTTTGTTTTTAACTCCTACCATAAAATTCATCTCTTGTTTTCGCTTGAATTGCTAGGGACTGGCAATAAGCTAGTTGGGGGTTGTGATAAGAGTCATAAAATGCATCTTAACAGTACTGAATTGTTATCATTTTAGGCTTGATCTAGGTTTTAATTGCACTTTTATACGTTAACAACTCTAAAGTATCATTCTTGGATCATTGATCTATTTCGGTGCATTTTCAGGTACTTTAAGATCAAAAGAGGAGGAAAAGTTATCATTGCTTGAGGCACAAAGACTCGAGGAATATTGGAGTGAATGAATGCTTCCAGAAGGACAAGATGGAGGGCTTAAAAGAGCAACAGCTGTTGCCCGCACTGGAAAGGAGTTTCACTAAATTGCCAGAATTACCCGTACAGATCAATCATCTTGGAAAATTAAACTGTATTGATACAAGAAGAACCATGAGATGAGCTATATATTCTTAGAAAGATCCAGAAGTCTATTTTTTGGAGAATTTTACGGTTCATAAAAATAATTTTTCTAAAGAAAGTTATGGCAGTTTAAGTAGACAGAGGTCAGGCTGTGCAGGCTGTGTGGGATTTCAGCGTGAAGGGCATGTGAAGGCTTAAATCTCACATCCCAAATCGGTTGGAAACACATTTCTATATCCCACATCCCACATCAGATTGGAAACACATTGCACTCATGCTATTTACCTATATAAGACCCACTCCACTTCAGCTTTGAGGACCATCGGAGAATCTGAGATCATCAGAAAGTGAATCCAGAGGGCTTTTAGGAGGAATCCGAAGTATGCTTTTGGAGGGCAAGCTGAGGAATCACCAAAGCTTTCAAGGAGGAGATGATCATTGAGAGGCCGGAGGCAACTCAAGGAAGCATGAGCTCCATGGCCAGCTAGTCTCTAAGCAAGGCGAAGGGATGAATCCCTTGGTGTAGTTGTTTTTATTTTCCTTTATTTGATTCAGTTATAGTTTGGTATTATTTTCATTAAACATTGTTATATTTTATTCTTTAATTTAATTAGTAGATTTCTTATTAGTCCGGTGATTGCATGCTTATTTTCCATATAAGTCTGGTCATGCTCTTCTTATGTGAATTTGTTTGGGTGTGATTGAGTCCGGTAGATCTCTTTTATAGATTTGTCCATTGCTACGGTATTGTCATTTAGATATATCGTCGTCTTTTGATAATTTATAAGTTAGGTCATGTGTGCTTGAAAGTAAAGAATAATTCATATCAATTACATTAGGGTTTATACATGCGCTTTAATTGAATTTGCCGATTGCCTGTTTGGGATGTGAAACTTGCAATCGAGATAAAAACACCTGAATCAAGTTAGGATTAGGGCAACAAACCTAAGGAGGATTTCTGGAACTTTGTTCTTTCTTATTTATATTTCATTATATTTACAAAATTTTCACACAATCAGTAAATCAGATTTTATCACTTTAACTTTTATCGTTCGTTTTAAGGTTCACACATTTTCGTTTGTAATTAACTTATTTCCCTGTGGAATCGACACCCTAAAGTTGTACTACAATAACCATGCTATACTTTAGGCATAATCAGGTAGCAACATACATGGCTACTACTGAGACAATCCACAAGGTAGAGGACAAAGCCATGGGAGAGTGCACTCTAAACCGAGATTTGGGGAAGGAGATGCTACTACTTCCATAAGGAGGGTCATTTCAAGAAAGACTGCGAGAAGATGATGAGGGATAAGAGAGGAAGAAGCCATACCAAGAAAGGAGAGGCTTCAGTTGCTAAGGGAGAACAGTAATATGTTGATGTTCTTGTTGTGTGCTCAAATGTGAGCAAGTCGCAAGAAGGCAACGAGAGATGGATCTTAGATTCTGGGTGCAGTTATCATATGTGTCCTCACCGAGATTGGTTCAAGAATTTCAAGAAATTGATGGGGGAAAGGTTTTCCTGGGGAATGTTACTTTTTGCCAAGTGAGGGGCACGGGAGATATCAATAAGGCTGCTGAGCAATGTCAGATATCTTCTGGAGTTGAGAAGAAATTTGATCTCATCGGGGTCGCTAGATTCCATGGGGTACACATACAAAGCAGAGGGAGGAAAAATCAAAGTTACCAAGGGATCTTTGATAGTTATCAAAGTAGCAATGAATGATGGTCTCTATGAGATGAATGGAGACACGAACATCAAGGATCAAGCAGCAAGCTTGATGGCTGAGATGGATAAAGTCGTACTTTGGCACAATCACTTGGGACATACGAGCGAAAGGGGCTACAAGTTCTTAGCAAGAATGGTTTACTTGATGGTGACAAGGTAGAGAAATTTGATTTCTGCGAATGTTGTGTCCTTGGGAAGCAACATCGGGCCAGCTTCAACACCGAAGTGAACAAGTCTAAGGGCATTCTTGACTACATTCATGTCGATCTTTGGGGGCCAGCAAGAACACCAACCCAGGGAGGTAATCTTTACTTTCTTGCTTTAATTGATGATTATTCAAGAAAGGTTTGGGTTTATTTGCTTAAAAATAAATCAGATGCTTTAAATAAATTTGTGGTGTGGAAAAAGCTGGAAGAAATGCAAATGGGCAAGGTAGTTAAGAACTGATAGTGGCTTAGAATTTTTTAACAAGGAACTTGATCAATTCTGTAAGTTAAATGGGATTCTAAGATGTAGAACGATTGTGAAAACCCCTAAGCAAAATGGAGTTGCTGAAAGGATGAATAATACCCTTATGGAAAAGGTTAGGTTAATGATTATAGGATCCATATTACCTAAATGTTTTTGGGGGAAAGCGGCGTCTACTGCTGCGTATTTGGTTAATAGATCACCCTCTAGGGCTGTGGACCTTAATACTCCCGAGGAGATGTCGAGTGAAAAACCCCCTGAGTTAAGCAACCTTAGGACTTTTGGGTCTGCTGTGTATGCACATCAAAAGGATGATAAACTTAGTCCAAGATCTAGAAAATGTGTGTTTCTAGGATATGGTGAAGGGATTAAGGAGTATAGGTCCTTAGAACAAAAAGGAACTAAACTCATAATAAGTAGGGATGTTATTTTTAATGAGCATTTATTTCTCTATTTGGAGAAAACTAACCCTGTAGGGGATAGTGAGCAAACCAGTTCGGTATTTGTGGAGCATAGCATCAAGAAAAATTCAGTTCAGGTATAGCAAGGAAGATAAGAGGGTTTGGACCAGGTAGAGCCGATTGATGAAGGCCAAGCTCAGGACACTCATGAGGTGGCTGAACTAGAAGGTGATGATGCAGCAAGTCAGAATGACTATTAACTCACAAGGGACTGGGAAAGAAGGCTGGTCAGACCACCTTTGAGATATGGTTTTGCGGATGCTAATGTAGCAGCTCCTTATTCAGAAGGATGGATAAGTGGACCAGAAGCTTACATTGATGCCATTGGATGTAAGGATTCATCAAGATGGAAGCTAACTATGGAGGAGGAAATGGATTCTTTGAGAAAGAGCAACTCTTGGGAATTGGTGCACATTCTAGGTAAATAGAGAGTTGTGGATTGTAAGTGGACTTACAAGATCAAAGAAGGGAACCCTCCAGGAGATGAAGTCCAGTACAAGGCTAAGCTGGTGACGAAGGAGTTCACGCAAAGAAAAGCCATAAATTTCACAGAAACTTTCTCACTTGGACACAAGGTGGAGAAAATGGTGATTATCCTCACCTATGTCAATTATATGCTGTTGATTGCGAATAGTAGGGAGAGGATAGAAAGGTTGAAGTCTCAACTCAGTTCGGAGTTCGAGAGGAAAGATCTTGGCCTTGCACAAAAGATCCTTGGGATGAGAATAATCTGGAAAAGGGAGAGAAACAGGTTGAAAGTTTCTCAGTCTTCTTCCATAGAAAAGGTGCTATATAAATTTTCTATGGAAGATGGTAAACCAGTGAAGATTCTCCTTGCTAGTCATTTTAAGTTCTCCAGCTAACAATGTCCTGGAATGGATGAGGAGAAGAAGGAAATGGAAAAGTTCTCTTACTCTAGTGCGGTTGGATCAGTCATGTTCATGATGTTAAGCACAAGACCTGACATTTCTCAAGCAATTAGAGTTCTTATCATATTTGTGAGTAATCCCGGAAAGGAGCTTTGGCTTGGGATGAAGTGGTTGCTCAGGTACTTGAAGCCTTAGTTGCAGCTGGTGGTAGCACTTTCAACAACCGAGGCTGAGTATATAGCGGCAACATAAGCTATAAAAGAGGCTATGTGGTTGATAAGTGCTTAAATAATCATATTTAATCCCCTTAATTTACACTTGTTAGGCTCTTTGTTTATATGTTTTAGTGGAGTCTACTTCATTTTAGTGTTTTCTTTGTTTTCCATAGGTCTTTGGAGAAAAAAGACATTTTGGAGCTCTAAGGAACAAAAAGTGAAGATTTGCAAACCAGCATAGGTACGCTCGAGCACACATCTCTTGTGCTCGAGCGTACAAGCACTTGTGCGCACACCTAGAAGGATCAAGCACACCCATGTGCTCGAGTGCAGAAGCACGCGATCAAGCGCACACGCACCAGAGGCGGCAGAGCCAGTTTTGGAAAGAAGTCTCCCCCCTGGAGGTGGTGTGCCCTGTTGTGCGCTGCGGCAAGCCCTGTTCTAGGCCGCGGCACTAGGCACACCTGAGGCTTCCTGATCAGCACTTTGGATTGGTGCATGGGGCTTGATTAAAACACATAAGATCACTTAGAATTGTTGAAGAGCTATGATTGATTGGTTCTCAAGATCTAAGGGTTGAGATTAACTTCAAGATTGGTTCAAGAAGTAGTTGCACTATATAAAAGATCATCTAGGAGCAATCGACAACACATAAGAAAGGAGTGTGTGCAAGTGTGTATGAAATAGAACACATGGTGTTTGAGAGTGCAAAGATACTAAACATAAGAGAGACTCATTCAAGAGAGGCTGGTTGTTTAGAGAGAGAGTAGTCTAGATTGGGGATTTAAGGGCTTTGTAATTGAAATTTTCTTGGGGAAAATTCCTGGGAAACACTTAGTTCTTATCACTTTCTTTTCCTCTTCTTTCATTCTTCAAGAACAATAGGGTTCTTGAAGAGGTGTTGCTGTAATTGTAATAACTCCATTGATTTAGTGCAGAGAGCTCAGAGGAGCTCACGGGGACATAGGCACATTGTCGAACCTCGATAACAATTGCTTGTGTTCTTTCTTTGATTGTTTTATTGCTGTTTATTAAAAGTCATTCTAGACTTGGGTGTTTGGAAAGATCACAACCTGGGTTTCCACAAGAAGGTGATTTTCCAATAATCTCTTTATTCTACCTCTATCTTTTTAACAAACCTTTGCATACTCAAATTTCTCTATTGATTTAACTACACCTTCAACTCTTTTCTTTTCTCGTTTCTCCTTCCGGTTCGTTTAAGAAATGAAATCCTCTAGAAAACCATTTAATATTTAGTTTCCACACTTTTCCTTGTTGATTCTTATCTCTAGACACACAGTGTAAGTCGAAACCCAACACTGTTCATAAAATCACTACAACTAATAGTCTTGGTGTACAATGCTTAGCATTCACGATATAAAATCTTACACAATTCCTTAAAAAGCAATTTTTTATTTTATCATGATTGACACTTTCTTTCATAAACTTAGTAAAAGTAAAATCTTAACTCTTTAACACTTCCTGATAATTCACTTTACTTTTAGCTTCAACATAAATTCACAACATTTAGTAACCTCTATTCCTAATGATTATATCCTTTACTAAACATTTCTCTCAACACTAGTCCTTTCCTAGTGTACTCCAAACTTCATTGATTCTTAAGTCAATAGCTATTCCTCTTGCAATATTTCCCTTCTACACTATTATTAATAGTTGTTAAGTCCTATTATTTACTATAATTGAGGGTTATAACTAATTTCCTTGATCTTAATCTGTCCATTATCTATCCATGCCACAATATCTTATCTAGCAATCCTTTGGCCTCTATACCTACTTCTCTTTCACCATAGCTGCTTTAATACTCTTATATCTTATTTGAACTTTTGGTCTTCTATAATACAGCTTTTAACACCTCCCTATGCATAGTAACCTCCTTTGCTACGCATATTCATCATACTTTCACTAATCAACATCATTCTAATATTCCAACTGCATCTAGACAAATTATTCACAAGCCTTTAGATTTCTAAGTGCTTCTAGTATCTAAATTCACCATCACACATCTCTTACCATAACCAAATTAATATTCCCAAATTTACATATTAAAGTGAAAAATAAAACTTGTAAGTTCACCTCAACTAGCCTAAACCATTTAATCATTCCTTTCATAATATAAAATCAATGATCTTTAGGTTCGAGAATAAATCCACCATCTACTTTACTTAACATTACGATTAAAATTCAATATTCACATCACCTTTTACTTTTTAAATTTCTCATATAATAGTTGTTGGAATTTGTCTATGAATTAAATAGATGGAAGATTGAAGCTCAGCAATCATTGAGTCGCGGAACAAGATTGGATGCTGCGGCCTCTCGCAAGTTGGAAGTTTGCCTTGTCCAGGTGTACGCCGTCGCCCCGGCCTTGTGCGCAGTGGCGCCCAGCACCTGGAGAAGTTCTGCCCTTGTGTGCACCGCAGCCTACACTGTTCTGGGCTGCGGCGCCAGGCACACCTGATGTATTCTGATCAGCATGTTGAGATGGTGCGTGGGACTTAGTTAAAATGCACAGGATTACTTAGTCTTCTTAGAGAGCCATGGTTCTTTGGTTCTTGAGATCTATATAAAGGGTCTTCTAGGAGCATTAACAATAAGTAACACAAGTGCAAGTGTGAGAGTGCAAAGACACAAAACACAGGAGAGGCACAAGAAGAAGTCTTATTCCAAGAGTGGCTAGTGTTGAGAGAGAAAGACTCTCAAATCTTCAGAGGTGTTACAAGTGAGAGAGAGTATTCAAGAAGAGGGGTTCAAGGGCTTTGTAATTGAAATTTTCTTAGAGAAAATTCTAGGGAAACATTTAGTTCTTATCTCTTTCTTTTCTCTTCTTTCATGTATCAAGAACAAGAGGGTTCTTGAAGAGGTGTTGCTGTAATTGTAAGAACTCATTAATTTAGTGCAGAGAGCTTGGAGGAGCTCACGGGGATGTAGGCATTCGTCGAACCTCGATAATAATTGCTTGTGTTCTTTCTTTGATTGTTTGATTCTTATTTTATTACAAGTCATTCTAGACTTGGGTGTTTGAAGGTCACCACCTGGGATTCTTGAGGTGATTTTAAATAGTGGTATCAGAGCTACAACAATGTTATCAGAGCTGGAACAGGGGGTATCGGAGCAAGACTCCAAGAATCAAAGGAAACTTCTTGGGAGATTCAAAAATGGTGCTAGGATCAAGATCTGATCGGGTTCTTGAGGAATTCAAGAATGGTAGAGGGATCAAGATTTGATCGAGTTCTTGATGTTTCGAAGTTTGGAAATCAATTGTGGGTGCTGCATTGTAAGATGGGTTCAAACTTCATTGTTGAGAAGTTTGATGGAAAGGGAGACTTTGCCCTTTGGAAGCAGAAAATCAAAGCGGTTCTTATGCAACAAAAGATGGACTTCGCTATTGGAGAAGATGATGATTTTCCAGCAAGTATCACGGAGCTCTAGTGAAATGAGATGAAAAAGATGGTGTATAGCACCATCTTTCTACACATCTCGGATAGTGTCGCAAGGGAGTGCGAACACTCGGAAGATCCAGCTGTCATTTGGAAGAAACTAGATAAGTTATTTCTTACCAAGACTCTCCCTAATAAAATTTATCTTCTAAAACGAATCTTTGCTTTTTAAATGGATCCTAATAAAGAGTTGCAAGATAATCTTGATGTGTTTTATAAACTAGTTCAAGATTTGACTAGTTGTAGTATAACATTCTCGGATGAACAATTGGCTGTAATATTGTTGAATTCTCTTCCTGATTGTTTTGAAAGCTTGATTAATGCTATTGAATATGGAAGAGATATACTAACCAATGAAATTGTGATCAATGCTATAAGGGCTAATGATTTCAAAGCCAAGATGAGGGAAGGATTAAGTGGAGAAGGGTTGTTCATTAGAGGAAGGCCTGCAACTTGGTATGGCGGGAACATACATGGCTACTACCAGGACAAACCACAAGGTAGAGGACAAAATCATGGGAGAGTGCACTCTAAACCAAGATTTGGAGAAAAGAAATGCTACTACTACCATAAAGAGGGTCATTTCAAGAAAGATTGCAAGAAGATGATGAGGGATGAGAAGGGAAGAAGCCATACCAACAATGGAGAGGCTTCAATTGCCAAGGGAGAACAGTAAGATGATGATGTTCTTGTTGTGTGCTCAAATGTTAGCAGGAGGCAGGACTGCGAGAAATGAATCTTGGATTTCGGGTGCATTTATCACATGTATCCTCACAGGGATTGGTTCAAGAATTTTCAGGAAACCGATGATGGAAAGGTTTTCTTAGGGAACAACATTTCTTGCCAAACGAGAGGGATAAGAGACATCTAGTTGAGGATGTTTGATGGAATTACAAGGCTGATGAGTAATGTGAGGTATCTTCCAGATTTAAAGAGGAATTTGATCTCATTGGGGCAGCTAGATTCCATGGGGTACACATACAAAACAGAGGGAGGAAAGATCAAGGTAACCAAGGGATCTTTGATAGTGATCAAAGCAACAATGAAGGATGGTCTCTATGAGATGATCAGAGACACAGACATCAAGGATCAATCAGCAAGCTTGATAGCTGAGATGGATAAGGTGGTTCTTTGGCACAATCGCTTGGGACACATAAGCGAAAAGAGCCTGTAAGTTCTCAGCAAGAATGGTTTACTTGATGGTGACAAGGTAGAGAAACTTGATTTCTGCGAGTGTTGCGTTCTTGGGAAGCAATATCGGGTCAGCTTCAACACCGGAGTGCACAAGTCTAAGGGTATTCTTGACTACATTCATGCGAATCTTTAGGGACTAGCAAGAACACCAATACAAGGAGGTAATCTTTACTTTCTTTCTTTAATTGATGATTATTCTAGAAAGGTTTGGGTTTATTTGCTTAAAAATAAATCAGATGCTTCGAATAAGTTTATGGTGTTGAAAAAGTAGCTGGAAACTCAAACGGGTAGGGTAGTTAAGGTTTTAAGAATCGATAATGTCTTAGAATTTTTTAATAAGGATTTTGATAAATTATGGGAGGTAAATGAGATTCTAAGACATAGAATAGTTGTGAAAACCCCTCAGCAAAATGGAGTTGCTGAGAGGATGAATAGGACCCTTATGGAAAAGGTTAGGTGCATGTTAATTAGTTATAAATTACCCAAATGTTTTTTGGGGGAAGCTGTGTCTACTGTTGTGTATTTGATTAATAGATTACTCTCTAGAGCTTTGGATCTTAAGGCTCCCGAGGAGATGTGGAGCGGTAAACCCCCTGAGTTGAACAACCTTAGGACTTTTGGATGTGCTGTGTTTACACATCAAAAGGATGATAAACTTAGCCCAAGGTCCAGAAAATGTGTGTTTCTAGGATATGATGAAGGGGTTAAGGGGTATAGGTTGTGGTCCTTAGAGCAAAAAGGAACTAAACTCATAATAAGTAGGGATGTCATTTTTAATGAGAATTTATTTCCCAATTTGGAGAAAACTAACCCTGCAGGGGATAGTGGGCAAACTAGCCTGGTATTTGTGGAGCATAGCATCAAGGAAAATTTAGTTTAGGTAGAGTAAGGAAAGTAAGAGGGTTCAGACCAAGTAGAGCCCACCGATGAAGGCCAAGCTTAGGACACTCATGAGGAGGCTGAACTAGAAGGAGATGATGCACCAAATCAGAATGATTATCAGCTCACAAGGGATCGGGAAAGGAGGTTGGTCAGACCACCTTTGAGATATGGTTTTGCGGATGCTAATGTAGCAACTCCTTATTCAGAAGGAGGGATAAGTGAACCATAAACTTATATTGATGCCATGGGATATAAGGATTCATCAAGATGGAAGCTAGCCATAGAGGAGGAAAAGCATTCTTTGATGAAGAACAACTCTTGGGAATTGGTGCACATTCCAGGAAAACAGAGAGTTGTGGATTGCAAATGGATTTACAAGATCAAAGAAAGGAACACTCTAGGGGATAAAGTCTGATACAAGGCTAGGCTAGTGGCAAAGGGGTTCACGTAAAGAGAAGGCACAGATTTCACAAAATTTTTCTCACCGGTTGGGCATAAGGTGGAGGAAATGGTGATTATCCTCATTTATGTCGGTAATATGCTATTAGTTGGTAACAACAAGGAGAGGATAGAAAATTTGAAGTCTCAACTCAGTTTGGAGTTTGAGAGGAAGGATCTTGGTCATGCACAAAAGATCCTTGGGATAAACGTAATTCAGGACAGGGAGAGAAACAGGTTGAAGGTTTCTCAGTCTTCCTATATAGAAAAGTTGATATCTAAGTTTTCTA
Organism: Bretschneidera sinensis; assembly: GCA_023935145.1. Taxonomy (NCBI): domain Eukaryota; kingdom Viridiplantae; phylum Streptophyta; class Magnoliopsida; order Brassicales; family Akaniaceae; genus Bretschneidera; species Bretschneidera sinensis. Next base: position 74,040,789 of record CM043702.1, on the reverse strand, counting down.
TGGAAGATAGTAAACCAAGGAAGATTCCTCTTGCTTGTCATTTCAAGTTCTCCAGCGTTCAATGTCCGAGATCGGATGCGGAGAAGAAGGAAATGGAAAAGGTCCCTTACTCTAGTGCGATTGGATCAGTTATGTTCACCTTGGTAAGCACTAGACCAGACATTGCTCATGCAATTAGTGTTCTTAGCAGGTTTATGAGTAATCCTGAAAAAGGTGCATTGGCTTGGGATGAAGAGGTATTTGAAGGGAAGCCCAGATGTGGGGCTTGTTTATGAGAAGAGGGGTAAGTCCATCTGTCTAAAAGATCATGCTGATTCGGACTATAGAACAGATCGGGATAAAAGAAGATCGATTACCTCCTACTTCTTCAACTTAAACGGATGTTGTATAAGTTGCAAGGCTCAGTTGCAGTCGGTGGTAGCACTCTCAACAACGGAGGCTGAGTACATAGCAGCAACGGAAGCCATTAAGGAGGCTATGTGGTGCAAAGGGTTGTTATAAGAGTTGAAGGTCCTAAAAGAGCAGGTGGTGGTGTATTTGGATAGCCAAAGTGCGTTCCATTTGTGCAAGAATCTAGTGTTCGATGAGAGGACAAATCATATAGACGTTCGGTATCATTTCATTCGGCAAAATGTTACGAAAGGATGCATTCATGTGGACAAGGTAGCCATGGAAGAAATCCTGCAGATTTAGGCACCAAAGTTCTACCTGTAAGCAAGTTCAATCATTGCCTTAGATTTCTTAGGATTGGAGTTGGATGATACGGTGACTCATGTTGAGTTTGGATCCTGAGTTCTTTACACAATGGGCTTGGGTTTAATTGCTTAAACAAAGATAAAGATTGTTGAAATTTGTCTAAAAATTAAATGGATGAAAGATTGAAGCTTCAGCAGTCTTTGAGATGCGGCACAAGATTGGGTGCCGCAGCCTCCAACAAGTTAGAATTTTGCCTCGTTCGGGTTTGCGCCGCGGCCCAGGCCTTATGCGCCACAACGCCCAGCACCTGGAGGAGTTATGCCCCTATGTGCACCATGACCTGCCCTATTCTAAGCCGCGGTGCCAGGCACACCTGATGCACTCTGATCAGCATGTTGAGATGGTGCGTGGGACTTGGTTAAAACGCACAAGATTTCTTAGTCTTCTTAAAGAGCCATGGTTCTTTGGTTCTTGATATCTAAGGGTTGAAATTGGTTCTTGAGATCTATATAAAGAGTCTTCTAGGTGCATTAAAAACAACTAACATACGTGAAAGTGTGAGAGTACAAAGACACAAAACACAAGAGAGGTACATGAAGAAGAGTGGCTGGTGTTGAGAGAGAAAGACTCTCAAATCTTCAGAGGTGTTACAAGTGAGAGAGAGTATTCAAGAAATGGGGTTCAAGGGCTTTGTAATTGGAATTTTCTTAGGGAAAATTCCAGGGAAACACTTACTTCTTATCTCTTTCTTTTATCTTCTTTCATGTATCAAGAACAAGAGTGTTCTTAAGGAGGTGTTGCTGTAATTGTAAGAACTCATTGATTTAGTGCAGAGAGCTTAGAGGAGCTCATGGGGACGTAGATATTTGCTGAACCTCAATAACAATTGCTTGTGTTCTTTCTTTGATTGTTTGATTCCTGTTTTATTACTAGTCATTCTGGACATTGGTGTTTGAAGGTCACCACCTAGGATTCTTAAGGTGATTTTCAACAACAACTTACACTTTCCTAAAATACTTCGTCGAGTATCTTCCTTTAATCCTCAAAACACCTCAAAAACTTCATTTGTATTTTTCCTAACACCATCATCCATTACTCGATTAATTTATCTCGTTTTACCACAATCACTTACCACTAAACCTTAATCCTTATGCTAATGATTTATCCAACAATTTTCACTTTTTACACTCATTGATCTCTCTATAATTTTACCAAAATTAATCATTCTTCTCAAGTCTAACTTCTAAGTGATATACTTACAATTTCTATGAGTCGATGTAACTTCCAATTCTTTAAATTCCCCACATTGTTTTAAAAAATAGTCACAACTCAAACTTTCAATTACCCTAGTTGGATCTCCGATCAACTACATTTTTCCCATACACATCACCTAAGTACACGCACATACCGATACATTACTCCTGAATTCATCTATTTCGAGTCAACATCTTCTATAATAATTATTTCTTATGCCTACAATACCTACCATTGACACAACCATTAATCACTAGCATATTAGCATAAATTCCATGAAAAGGAATCATCGAATAAAATGTTTACACATAACTCAACATAGTTTACTAACTCCTTACAATTTATACCTTTAAAGTAATCATTCTCGACAATAACTCCAAATCCTCTAACTCGAAGTTTATCAACAAATTATCAATGCTCACTCAAAAGCAAAGTATGCTTTCAAGTTAATAAAGCCACTTAAAGAAAACTCTTTTCACATATTTCACTTTTCAACATTTTTATCAAACAATCAATCATAAATGGACAAGAATGATATATAAATCAAAATATTTCATCAAATTAAAGCATTTACGTCCCATAATTTCATCAAAGGAATTCATCCATAAGGTTCAACAAAACACAACAAATCATTCCAACCATTTCCAAGTTCACACAACATCCAAACACTAGCTAACTCGACTTTATTCTCAAGATTTCTCACTCCAACCTACTCTAATACTAACCAAAACTCCTAAAAGACATCCTATCTAATCCTGCACAACCAACTTCTTACAACCACCCAATGCACAATGAAACTAAGTCTATAGAATCTTAAACCTATAGCTATGATACCAAAAAATGTAACGACCCATCCCAAAAGAACCGCATGGGTCCATTCGTAACGACATCATTACCTTTGAACATCAAGCACCTATAATTGATGAAACCTATGACCTAGATCTTACTAGTAAATTCTATGATTTACTTCATACATACATAAACTACCATAAATTTACTTATAATTTGTAAAAAACCATTCTTGATTCAAACCAAGTGTCTACAAATATACAAACTTTTCCATTTACTACGTCCAAAATAAATTAAAATATACATATTCCAAAAAATTGAGGAATATAAGCATAGTGTATACAATTAAAACAAAAGATCAAGAGTAGACTCCTGCTTGGAACCCACCTCAACAAAAAAATTCTTAATTACTCCTCACTTACAGACTTCAAAATCTCAAAAAAACTTTTCTGTAAATTTTATAAAAAAATGAGCTAAAAAGCTTAGCTAATATTCATATTACTCAAAGTAACCATTAATTAATCCACAATAACATGAAATATTTTTAACATTCTTAATGAATAAAGTAAATTATCAATGAACATATTATTTGTACCAGGGGCGAAACTACATTACGGGCAGGTCTGGGCTGAAGCCTGAGCTCAACTTTTCTTTAAAAAAAAATTAGTTACTATTAGAGCTATTAGCCCAGCCCAACATCCCACTAGTCTAGTGCCCCAACCTACTAGCCTAACCTCCCAAAGTCAAACTCTCTTCTTCTTGTTCTTACTCGACAGAACAATATTTTCTTTCTCAAAAACATCATCAGCAAAATCTCTTCTTGACTAGAACGACCTCATCCTGGTACTTCCCTCTTTCTATCTCACTCGATAATATTTGCTCTTTGTTTTTTATGTTTTATTGAATTTCCATCATGTCCTATTTTTAGTAGTTTGCTTTTAACTATTTTTATGTTTTTATTCTACCAATTACTATATAGTTCAATTATTTAAGATCTTTTTATGGTATTCTTTATTGATTTTAATTTTTTTTTTGTTAGAAGTTGTCCATCAAGAACTTTTGGGTTTTTATCAATGATTTTGTGCTCGATTTTTGGGTTTCTTGTTTTTATATTTTTTTATCATAAATGTTACTTCTAGGTTTTATTAGTATGTTTAATTATTTATTTAGTTTGATAAATAATTAGAGAAGATGATATCTAAATTCTCTATAGAAGATAGCAAACTAGTGAAGGTTCCCCTTGCTGGTCATTTCAAGTTCTCCAGCGATCAATGTCCAAGATCAGAGGAGGAGAAGAAAGAAATGGAGAAAGTCCCTTACTTTAGTGCTGTTGGTTCTGTTATGTACACCATGGTAAGCACTAGACCCGACATTGCTCATGTAATGAGTGTTCTCAGCAGGTTTATGAGTAATTCCAGAAAAGAGCATTGGCTTGGGATGAAGTGGTTGCTGAGGTATTTGAAGGTAAGCCTAGAAGTAGGGCTGGTGTATGAGAAGAGGGGTAATGCCATCTGCCTTGAGGGTTTTGCTGATTCGGACTATGGAGCAGACCAGGATAAAAGAAGATCGATTACCTCCTATTTTTTCAACTTAAATGGATGTTGTGTAAGTTGGAAGGCTCAGTTGCAGCCAGTGGTAGCACTCTCAACAACCGAGGCTGAGTACATAGCAGCTACGGACGCCATTAAGGAGGCTATGTGGTGCAAAAGGTTGCTTGAAGAGTTGAAGGTACTGGAGGAGCAGGTTGTGGTATTTTCGGATAGTCAAAGTGCCTTGCACTTGTGTTAAAATCCAGTGTTCCATGAGAGGACAAAGCATATGGATGTTTGGTATGATTTTATTCGAGAAAACATTACGAAAGGATGCATCCATGTGGACAAGATTGCCACGAAAGAAAATCCTACGGATTTGGGTACTAAAGTTCTACCTCTAAGTAAATTCAAACATTACTTTGGACTACTTAGGATAGGAGTCAGTTGATAGATGACTCATGATGAGTTTGGATCCCGAAGCTTTCTGCACAATGGTTCAGGTTTAAACACTTAGACAAAGGTAGAGATTGTTGGTATTTGTCTAAGGTTTGCACAGGTCCAACCATGGTTCAAAGATGGTTAAAATCTAAACCAAGGATGGAGGATTAAAGTTCAGCAAGTTAGAAGGCTGCACACATGTGTGTGCATCAATTTGGAGCAAGGGAAGGCTAGGCACACTGGTGTGTGCACTTTTACACACAAGCTGATGGAGTGTGTGCTCTGCTGGGTAGCATTAGTGTGCACTAGCGGTGCACCGCCCCCTCTCCAGCGCCACGCCGTCCAAAAGGGAAGCTCTAGGACCGCACCAGCAGCGCACCAGCCATCCACCAGCGGCGCACCATCCAGTAAGGGTACTGCTGGGACAAAACCAGCGCTGCACCGCTCAGCCATCCGCGGCGCACCGCCCAGTGTGCACACAAGCACACTCTACCTCAGCTCCACACCGCGCCCTGCTGAGCGCCGAACTGCCAGGCACACTGCTGCACCCATAGGCAGCAGGCTTAAAGGCTCTCCAAAGTGTGTGTGCACAATACCAAAATGCACAGCACCACTTGAAAAGTGATGAGGGGCTAAGATTAAAAGGAGATCATGATCAAAGGGTGGAGATTGATTCACAAGAATTTCCAAGAAGTGAATGGCTATAAAAGGGGTTCCTTAGCCTCATTTTTCATAAGTTGTTAAACACACAAGTTTGTGACATTGTGAGATCAATTGTAAATATAAGAGAGAATTGTGTGAGAGACATAAACACAAGAGGGACTCTTTATAGTGAGGCTGGTTGTAAAGAAGAGAGAGTAGCATAGAGAGAGATCATTGTAATCTTCTTCCTTCTCTTCTTGGTGTCTTCAAGAACTTGGTTTCTTGAAGGGGATTGTTGCAACTTATAAGAACCATTTGAGATAGTTCAGAGAGTTTGGAGGAACTCATGGGGATGTAGGCACATTGTCGAACCTCAATAACAAATTGCTTATCTTATTTCTTTCTTTGATTTTTTGTTTTTGTGTTCGATCGCTGAAATTATTTCTACAAGTCATTCTAGACTTGGGTGTTTGGAAGATCACTACCTGGGCATCTTGTCAATATGATTTCTAACAAATGAGGTCCAGCATCAGGTCAAGCCACGGCCCAGCATTGTCCAGGCCATGGCGCTCAGCAAGAAAGGATGTTGGAGGAGGGCCAGGCCACAGTGCACAGTGGGGCAATAAGTGTGCCTTGCTCCAGGCCGTAGCACACCCTGCTCCAGGCCGCGGCTTGGAGGCACACCTGATCCTATTTTTTCAGCCTTTGAATGGTGCATGGATGCATGTACAAAACGAACAGGATCACTAAGGAATGATGAAGGGCTATGGATGATTAATCCTCTAGATCTAAGGGTAGATATTGACCCTCAAGATTGGTCAAGAAGTTGGTGCACTATATAAAGAGTCACTTAGCTTCAATCTCAATAATGTAATGTGATAGAAACACAACTATGTGTGTGACAGAAAATGTGAATGAGAGAATTTTGTGAGAGTGCAAAGACACAGACATACAAGAGGGACTCATTAGAGAGGCTAGTTATAAAGAGAGAGATTAGTATAGAAAGAGGATTCAAGGACTTGTAAGTGGAATTTCCAAGGGGTAAAGTTCCAGGGTAACTCAAGACCTTATCACTTTCTTGTTCTCTTCTTCGTTCCTTCAAGAACTTGTAGATTCTTGGAGAGGTGTTGCTGGATTGTAAGAACTCATTGATTTAGTGCAGAGAGTTCAAAGGAACTCACGAGGACGTAGGCTATTGCCGAACCTCGATAACAATTGCTTGTCTTCTTTCTTTGCTTTGGTTGTTGTATCTTTTCTTTACAAGTCATTCTAGACTTGGGTGTTTGGAAGACCATCACCTGGGCATCATTGAGGTGGTTTCCCAACATACAGTTTATTTAATGGCTGAGATGTCGAACTATTAAGAACCAAAAGATTAATTTAAAATCCAAAATCCTGAAAATGAAAGAAAACACTTTCATTATGTTTGTTTTGTTAAAGAGAGAGAGACAGAGAGTTGCAGTTACATATAGTGGATTCGCAGACTGAACTTTCATTTTAGAGAGTTGCATCCCAACATCTCAGTCCATTTCAATCATCATAAATGGATGTCTCCCCTACGTGTGATCACATTAGCCATCATCACAATCCAGACCCATGGAAATTTCATCATTCGTTGGACCCGAAGGTCTTACTATTAAGGGAACAAAAATTTAAATATACCGAGTTGTAATAAATTAAAAATGAAACCCACGGTCAATATCATTCCTCAGTCGAGCCTTTTTTGATGGTCCTACATGTTCTTGAACTTGAAGATCCTACTATTATTATCTTTTAATTTAGTATAAAATGCACTCACATTCACCACACAAGCAAAAACAAGATAAACACAATTTTCACATAACACACAATTATATACATAAAGCATATTCAAAGCTAGCCGACACATTATCATACATACTTATTTAGAAAATAACACTATATAATCCAATAGATTAATATGAACACTACTTTTGTGATGTGAATGCATTGCATAAATATGACTTTTATGGTTGTTGTGTGAAAATTGTGCTCTAATTATGAACATGTGTAATGATTTTGTGGAGCGAGTGGAGTGCATAAGTGATAGTAGGGCCCGACCACAAAAGGGGAAAGGGTACTAAAGAACCCTGGGAATGATAGGACCTTGCTTGGAAAAAGGGTAAAGGGGATTCGAGGATATATGCTGAGAGATGATGCTGAGAAACGTATCGGTATATGGGGAGATGTCCCTGTTACGATATGATTAGCCCAATGAGGGCCAATGAAATGAGACGAAATGAAATGAGATATAATCATGCATTACATTGTATTTCATATGATAATTGATGTGATTGGCCCAATGAGGGGCAAATGATGTGATTGGCACAATGAAGGGCATATGATGTTGATTTGTGTTACGGGATGATGTTGTGCTTGTCAGTTGATTGTTAGGATTTGGAAAATATTAGCGTGGATTGTCAATGATTGTGTGAATGTTCTTATAATTATATTTTGCGATTATGAGATGGTTTGAAGTCTCATTTGTGATAAGTATTTTTCCTTGAGTTTGAAGATAATAATAATAATAATATGAAGTTTATATTCAAAAGAAATGTTAATTACTTAGAGACGTGTACTAATAAATTGAATATACAATAAGGATTGGTAAACGAAATTAAAAATCAAGTACTTTGAGTAATGCGTTACTCATTGATATTTTTGAATCTCACCCCATCCTTTATGTTTTATTCCCCCATGTGGCAACCAAAAATGGGAGTAAAACTCTAGTTGAGAGCTAATAGTCATTGTTTGTGCGGGTAGTTTAGAAGCAGGATCCTCAGAGTTCTCTTAAGTCTAAATTCATTAAAAAATGTTGTTATATAAATTTAGGAGAGAAATTATTGTATGTAATGTAATAGTAAGGCTTGAAAAATTGATACATTAGTTGTGTTGTGTGAATATGATTGTACACGAAAAAAATTTGATTGATCATGATAAATTTGTGGATTGTATTTTATGGTATGTTGTATGCATGACATCCAGGTTAGAGCTCAAAGCTTAAAAGTGACGGTTTCTTCTCGGGTGAGGCCGACTTAGGGATGGGTTGTTACATATTTGGTATCAAAGCATGGGCTTAAGGTTCTATAGACCCTAGTTTCATGACCATGATGTGTGCGGAGTTTGTAAAGAGTCGGTCGTGTAATGTTAGAGAGGATGTCATCTAGAATTCAAAGTTATATTGGAATGCGATGTATTTAAAGTCCTTAAAGATGAAAAGGATTGATTCCATGTTGTGTTGGATGATTTTTTGTTGTGTGTACTTGTTTATGCTTTTGTAATTTCAGATAATGCTCTTAAGAGAAGTTATGAATTCAAATGTTCTATTTATATAGTGGATTGTTTAAATCATTTATATATATATATATATATATATATGAATTATGATGTGGTGTGGTGTGGATTAATTGCATAGTGAAGGTGTGAAAAAGTAATTAGAATGAGGAAATTTCATTTATTGGAAGTTTTATATTGATAGTATATTTTGTTCATAAGCAAATGGTTTAATACTAGTTAAAATGAGTTAGAGAAGTTGCTAATGATGAACTTCTAAAATAAGTGGTAAATGTTTGATCTTGAGAAATAGTTATTAAGAGATTGTAAAACTTGAACAGAATAAAGTCATAAATGAATGAGTCATCATAAGTATGTATTTGGTGATAGAGGTAATTGAACTTGTGATGGATGGGTATGATGGAATGATAATTGAAATAATGATAGAGGGTTTGGAATGTTTTTGAAATCATATTTTATGTTTGCCATTAGAAAACGTGGAAAGTCAAATAATTAAGGAGGTAGTGTCGAAATTTTGTAAGAATGATAATAATTTCTGATTTTAAAATGTGAAATAAAGATGGGAGACTAATATGTTGGTGGAATTTTGATGAATTAACAAGCTTGAAAAAGAATAACAAGATAAAAAATTAGAATAAATGGTTGATTTGGTGAGAGAGTTAATGTTGAAAATCATTGAGGTCAAAAGGGAGAAATAATTAAGTATAGAAATGGTGGTGTTTGGTTAATGACAAAAGAAGACTTTATGATAACGGGAATTTGAAGAAAGATAATAAAGGAAATATGTAATTGTTTTGAATAGAAATTTCATGGGTATAATTAGAATAACTAGTGTAATTAATTAGAAGTATGTGATTATGATAGTGAGTCAAATTATGAAATTTTAATTGAAATTATCAAGGATGGAAATTATTGTGTGAAATTTTCAAGAGGATATGTGTGTTAAAATTTAATCAAATTCATGTGTGATGAGGTGTAAATCAAAGGATAGTGATGAATTTCCTCTATAACTTAGAATTCTTATTAAAGATTTTAAAAGAGGATTAGTTAAATTTTGATACTTGTAAGCCTATGAGTTCTACTCCATTTTGAGATTTAAGTTATGAAATGCTAGTTTGAAACTAGTAAAAGATGGGAAGTGATGAGTTGACATAACTTAAAGTATAGAAATTGCTGTGGATTTTAATCTTGGTTTAGTTTGAATAAAAGGAAAGAATGGTGACTAGTTAAGGCTTGAGGTGTGATTAACTTTAAAAGTTATAAATTTAATAAAGGTATTAATGGATATATCATGGAAGATTAAGATCCTAGTGAGGTATAAAAGTGTTAGAGTTATTAATGTGAAGAGAGGAAAGGGTTGGATGTGAGATCAAGAAGATTTGGATAAGGATTCAATGGATGAGTTAGAGTTTCAATTGCTAAACCTAAATGTGATTTTCACTATTTGCCTAGTTACTAAGATTTAACAATTATTAGTTGGTGAAGTTAATAAAATCGTGAAGAATAAAGTAACTAGCTTGTGGGTTTGTTGAAATTTTGAAGAAATATTAGAAAAGATAAATTTGGCAGAATGAAGCCCAAAACTTGAACGGATGCACACATTGTCCCTAAAAAAGAAAAACTAACGTAATACGGGAAAACAAAAAGTATGAAAAATAAATAAATATGAAAAACAATAAAATTAAAACGATAAGCTGTGGAGTGCCTCCAATGAGTGCTAAGTTTAACATCTTCAGCCAGACGCTCTTAGTCCCTCCCAAAAAAACACAGACTAAATGCATCAGTAACTGCTTCAATGCCAAGTTTTGTGCTTGGATGCTTTGGAGAGATCTCAAGGAGGTGTGCAGCTTTTATAATGTCATCAGTAACATTTGCAAACTCTTGCTTAATACCTGATCTTGTTAACCCATGGGTGAGGGTGGCCTTCAATGGAGCAATGGGATAGACTTGAAAAACTTCATCAACAATACCTTGCATCATATATACATTAGAACATTCTATATTATCTTGGAGTAATTTTAATGTATCAAATATGTTGAATTCAACCTTCTCACCATTTACCTTCATACTTACAATACCCTTTTTCACACAAATTTTTGTATCAGCAGTTCGCATAAAAGGTCTTCCTAAGATAATGGGCAGAGGAGATGGCATAAGGCATTCTTCCATATGTAATACAATAAAATCAGTAGGTAAAATAAATGGGCCTACCTTTACTAAGATATCCTCAAGAATACCTCTAGGTCGTTTAATGCTTCTGTCTGCTAGTTGCAAGTTGATGGAAGTTGGTTGAAGCTCCCCTAAACCTAGTGTCTCAAATATAGTGTATGGCAGCAAGTTGACTCCCGCCCTAGATCTAGTAGTGCCCGCTCAAACAACCGGTTACCTATGCTATAAGGAATGGTAAAACTACCTGGATCTTTCAGTTTTGGTGGCAATTTTCTTAATAGCACGACCCTTACCTCTTCTGTTAAGCAACTGTCTCATGTTCCTGAAACATTCTTTTATTACTGCAACAATTTTTCAAAAATTTAGCATATGCAGGCTTTTGTTTAATTGCATCTAATAAAGGAATGTTAATCTCTACTTTTCACAAAGTTTCAAAAATATCAAGTAGCTTACTTTCTTTCTTAGGCTTTACTAACCTTTGAGGAAGTGTGGTGCATTCCACTTCTCCATTTCACTTACCTTTGATGTGGACGGTCTATCTGGAGATGCTTGTGTAGGCTCATCAACTCCTATGATCTTACCATTTCTGAGAGTTATCACGACATTCAGTTCCTAATGTCCTCTTGGATTAGGTATTGTTTAGGCATGAAGCTCACCTTGCTTTCTTTCCCTTAGCTCCTTAGCCATTTGACCCATTTGTACTTCTAGTCTTTGGATGGTTTGCTTATGCTTTGCAATTGTTTTTCTTTGCTGAGTCTGGAATTATCGTGTTTCTATTATGAACTGATCTTGTGAGGTCATTAACTGCCTCACAAGGCTCTCTAGGTCACTTTGCTTTGATTCGGGAACTGATTGGGCTATAGGTTGGGAATTCCTTTGCTGCCCTTGAAAGTTTAAGGCATTTTGATTGTTGCTCCATGAGAAGTTAGAGTGGTTTCACTACCCAGGATTGTAGGTATTTGCATATGCATTGTTTGGTCCCACATAGTTCGCTTACTCGGGATCTGTAGATGAATACAAACGGTAAGTCTCAGTAGTGTGATCAAATTGAAAACATAAGGCACATACCTGGCATTGTGTAGCTTATGGTCGAGGTGAGATGTTTTGAGTAGACATGGCTTTTATAAGCATATATAGCTTCCTCTCCATAGCAGCTATCTGATTTGAAGATCCACAATTTAGGGTTACCTCATACATACCCTTGCTTTTAACTCATTGTCTACCTCTCAAGGAGAATTGTTGGATGCGCTCACTTAAGATCTCAAAAAGTTCCATGGCTTCTTCATTGCTCTTCTCCATCAGCACACCTCCACAATCGAAATCAGCAATACCTTTATTCAGGTCATTTAAACCTTCATAAAAGGCTAGTACCAGCTCATCTTGAGGTAGGTTGTGATGTGGGCATTTGAGAAGTAGCTCATTAAAGTGTCCTCATGCATCAAAGAAAAGGTCTCCATCTCTTTGTTGGAAAGATTGAATCTCCTTCCTCATTTGCCTCGTCTTTTGAGCTGGGAAAAACTTTCTTAGGAACTTGCTAGCCAAATCCTCCTAAGTATGGATAGAAACTGCAGGCAATGAATTATACCACAATTTAGCATTATCTTTTAAGGAAAAAGGGAAAAGAATTAACCTGATTCATTCTTAGTCTAGGCCCCGGATGTGTTAGAACTTGTAGAGATCAAAAAATTCCCGAAGGTACAAGTGTGGCTCCTCAGTAGGTGTACCCCTAAAATAAGTTAATGCACTGAGTATCTATAGAGATATGTAATAATTTCCTTCCGCCTCTGGTTGATATGCAATGCATGAAGGATGGTTGAGGTTCTGTGGAATGAAGGATTGCTTCATGGGTCTTCTCTCTGGTGGCGGTTGGTTGTCAAGCTATTCCACCATTGGTGCCTCTCCCTCGACTTCTTCTTCTTCCTCCTCAACGTCGTTTCTAGGCCTCCGTTGAGTGGTTTGCTCAATCTCTATATCAAGTGGAAAGATAGTTGGATACCTAGATTGAAGACCTTGTATGTATCAGCTGAAACCTTTCAATTTAGTAGTTTCAGTACTGCTTCTCGGGTAGGTTCTGGGCCTTTTGCACTCGCGTGCACACTGAATTGCACTTGATCTCACTAGGTACTACGCTTGATCGCGGGGCTACAGATTACTCTGCTACACACTTGAAATTGAAAAACAGAAAACAAAAAGCAAAAAGAAAAAATTAGGTCTTTTAATAAAGAAAATATAAACAAAACAGAATAAATAAAATAAAACTAATGAAAATAATTCTAAAAAGAAATTTAGCACAATCCCCAGCAACGGTGCCAAAAACTAGTTGAGTATTTATCTAACTAAATAAATAAGTAAATAAGCGAACTTGTTTTACTTGTAAGTGCACAAGGTCTACAGTAGCATAGTGTGCAAGTGCGAGATCATTTCCACAGGGATTGGTGAATTTCGATTTAGAATTAATTTCACAAAGTAAAAATTGATAGAAATAAATATTAATTTTAGATAAGAATGATAAAGGTGTAGGGACTTGATATCCACCACTAATCATGCTATCACAACAAAACAGAATGCCAATGTTTTACTCATGTCATGAATACCTAATGTTTGTCAACCTAAGGGCATGGTATCTACTCCTTAAGCTATTGATTTCCCTAAGCAATGAGTTAGGCATGGTATCTACTCTAACTCTTTTCTCTCTCAAGGGATTCAGCATGGTGTATACTAAGTTATTCCTTGAAAGAGCATAGGATCTGTGGAAATCGACAAACACACGAAACCATGGTGTATACTCCTGGTTTCCCATGTTGATTAACCCAAGAATCTAGCATGGATATCTTTTGTTACCAATGTTAAACCTAGGACTCGGTCATCCAAATTGATTCAACTAACTAATCTATACCACATGGATTGGTTGATCAGCAAACACATATGAGGAATTTAAATAAAAATAGGTATTAATCAAGTTAAGCATCACAACATAAATATCGCAAAGGCGCCAATACTGAATTATTTAATAAACATAATTAGGGCTTCAACCAAGCTCTTACTAGAAAATTAGTCACACATAGTGGTGATACTAAGCAACATCATAAAGTAAAATAACAAAGGAAAGAAGAAATCCGAAAACACTATGGAGAAGAGTTGTCAATTCGTCTCCATAATCTCTCCTCCAGGCTCGTCCGGGCTCTGGCCTCCCCAAACAAAACTAAACTAAAAGGGAGATACTATTTCTATGTTTTAAAAGTCTATTTATAGGGTTCTTAAGGACATCTCAAAATCCTAATTTCCAAAACAGGCCCTAACCCTAATTTACAAAACAGGTGCTGTCGTTTTACTGTTCACTATCGTACGTGTGCGCTCGATTGCACACTGTTGCGCTTGAGCGTATATGCGCTCAATCGTTGGTCTTGTGCGTGCGAGCGCAGGTTGCGCTCGTGCATGGCATGGGCGCTTGAGCGTTTGTGCGCTCGATTTCATGTCTAGTGCGATCTAGCGCATGTGCAGACACCACTTTTTCCAGCCTTTGTTCTTTTGAGTTCCAAAATGCTTCCTTTTCTTCAAAAACCTATAAAAACACAAAAAAAACAGAAAGAAAGTAAAATAGAATAAGATACGCACATAAGGGCTTATCAAATGTAAATTAAGGGTGCTTAGAATATATAAGCACCTATCACGCCCCCAAACTTACATATTACTAGTCCTTTAGCAATACGAAACTAAAACTAAATTAAAAACAAAGATGCAAAGATAAATCCATTATTGATGGTATCTAAAGATTTAGGTTACACACAAAACCATGATATTTATTCATGAACAAGCTTAAAATACAAACCCATCTTCGCAATAAATATGAGTTTTAAAATTTAATTACTTACACGAGGCTAGTTAAGGCATCACAAATCTGTCTTAGTGTGTGGTGAACTAGCACATTAAAGATGAAGCTTCCAAATAACTTTAATGTATAATGTTTCAGTGTCTTAATATTCATCGAAATTACTATCAGAATAACAATAATGAAATAGTTTTATTTCTTTCTTTTTCTTTTATTATATGATTTTTTCCACGTTGAGTTCCCTTGAGCATTCTAATTGACCCATGTAGCGAGTGTTTAGCCAATGACTCCCAAACCAGATTATTTTAGGGTATTAGGTGTAAAGACACCCCTAAGAACTTACTAACTCGAGTCAAAAAGGCTACGAAACTAACTGGTCTTAATGCTGCCAAGCAAAATTCCCACCTTTTGATATGAATACTCACTGCTTACTGAGGCAAGAGGTCTAGTTACTCGGTGGAAACTTTATTTAATGATCATTATAAGCACAATTTCCACCTTTTGACGTGAACACTCACTGCTTACTGAGGTAAGAGGTCCAGTTACTCAGTGGAGGGTTTATTTACTGATCATTAGGAGCATTTTATTTTCTCTTTTTGTGCAATAAAAAAAATTTCTATGACAAAGTGTTCATCTAACAAGTCATCCAGTTACAGTTAAGCCATGGAAATATATATATTAAAATTACATGTCATACCCCACACAATTGTGCTAAAGTGCTCGTGTCAGATTAGATTAAACTTGTGAATTTTTAATTTCCTAAAGTGAGTAATTAAACTTTTAAAACTTTATTATTAGACCATGTGTTCTAGATTTTAAGCTTACTGTTGGAACCTTATCACAATATTCATTTAGATCAACAAAAATTTTCAACACAATATGAACATACATTTATCTTTTCAAAGAAACTAGGACAAAGTGTGTGAATGTGTCTCCCATACCCCCAAACTTAAATTATATATTGTCCCCAATGTGTGAATAACATGGAAAGATTTGACCTGGGAGATGGAGAACTAGCTGGTCTGGCATAGCTCATAGCACACCCCAAAACTTGAACGGATGCACACATTGTCCCTAAAAAAGAAAAATTAACGTAATACGAGAAAACAAAAAGTACAAAAAATAAATAAATAACAATAAATATGAAAAACAATAAAAATAAAAGGATAAGTTGTGGGGTGCCTCCCATGAGCGCTAAGTTTAACATCTTCAGCCAGACGCTCTTAGTCCCTCCCAAAAAAACATAGATTGAATGCATTAGCAACTGGTTCAATGCCAAAATTTGTGCTTGGATGCTTTGGAGAGATCTCAAGGAGGTTCGCAACTTTTATGATGTCATCAGTAACATTTGCAAACTCTAGCTTAATACCCGATCTTGTTAACCCATGGTGAGGGTGGCCTTCAATGAAGAAATGGGATAGACCTGAAAAACTTCCTCAACAACACCTTACATTATATATAGATTAGAACATTCCATATTATCTTGGGGTAATTTTAACGTATCAAATATGTTGAATTCAACCTTCATACTTACAATACCCTTTTTCACACAAATTTTTGTATCAGCAGTTCGCATAAAGGGTCTTCCTAAGATAATGGGCAGAGGTAATGGCATAGGGCATTCTTTCATATCTAATACAACAAAATCAGTAGGCAAAATAAATGGACCTACCTTTACCAAGATATCCTCAAGCATACCTCTAGGTCGTTTGATGCTTCTGTCTGCTAGTTGCAAGTTGATGGAAGTTGGTTAAAGCTCCCCCAAACCTAGTGTCTCAAATATGATGTATGGCAGCAAGTTGACTCCTGCCCCTAGATATAGTAGTGCCCGCTCAAATAGCTGGTTACATATCTTGCAAGGAAAGGTAAAACTACCCGGATCTTTCAGTTTTGGTGGCAGTTTTCTGAATAGCACAACACTTACCTCTTCCGGTAAAGCAACTGTCTTATGTTCCTGAAACTTTCTTTTATTAGTGCAACAATCTTTCCAAAATTTAGCATATGCAATCATTTGTTTAATTGCATCTAATAAAGGAATGTTAATCTCTACTTTTCGCAAAGTTTCAAAAATATCAAGCAACTTACTTTCTTTCTTAGGCTTTACTAACCTTTGAGGGAAAGGTGGTGCATTCCACTTCTCCATTTCACTTACCTTTGATGTGGACGCTCTAAATGGAGATACTTCTATAGGTTCATCAAATCCTATGATCTTACCATTTTTTAGAGTTGTCACGGCATTCAGTTGCTGATGTCCTTTTGGATTAGGTATTATTTGGGCATGAAGCTCACCTTGCTATCTTTCACTTAGCTCCTTAGCCATCCGACCCATTTGTACTTCTAGTCTTTGGATGGTTTGGTCATGCTTTGCAATTGTTTGTCTTTGCTCAGTCTGGAATTGTCGTGTTTCTATTATGAACTGATCTGTTGGGAAATCACTTTCTTGATGCCCAGGTGGTGATCTTCCAAACACCCAAGTCTAGAGTGACTTGTAATGAATCGAAAACGGAAATAGAAATTTAAGAAAAGAAAGAACACAACAATTGTTATCGAGGTTCAGCAATAGCCTACGTCCCCGTGAGTTCCTTTGAACTCTCTACACTAAATCAATGAGTTCTTATAGATTACAGCAATCCCTTTCAAGAACCCTCCAGTTCTTGAAGAACCAAAGAAGAGAAGAAAGAAAGTGATAAGAACTATTACAAAGCCCTCTACCCATAATCTATACTACTCTCTCTTTATAACCAGCCTCTCTTTTAAGATCTATTGTAGTGCCTCTCCTATGTTTTATGTCTTTGCACTCTCACACTTGCACTTGAATTCTCTTGTATGATGATCACTTGTGTTTTCAATTTGTGTTATTGTGTTGAGATTGAAGCTAGGTGACCCTTTATAAAATAGTGCACCACTTCTTGACTAATCTTGAAGGTCAATATCCACCCTTAGATCTTGAGGACCTTTCAATCATAGCCCTTCATCAATCCTTAGTGATCCTGTGCGTTTTGATCATGCATCCACGCACCTATCAAAGAGGCTAAAAAGCTTGTCTTAGTGTGCTTGGCGCCATGGCCCAGAACAGGGCTGGCCGCTGTGTACGGCAGGGCTGCACTTCTCCACTTTCTTAGTGCCATGGCCTGGGGTAGGCTGAGCCACAGTGCACATCTCCTCCAGGCTTCTTCCATGCTGGGTGCCTAAATCTGCAGGATTTTCCTCCATGGCTACCTTGTCCATATGAATGCATTCTTCCATAACATTTTCCCAAATGAAATGATACCGAACATCCATGTGCTTTGTCCTCTCATGGAACACCAGATTCTTACATAAGTGCAATGCACTTTGGCTATCCGAATACAACACCACTAGCTCTTTTAGGACCTTTAACTCTTCCAACAACCCTTTGCACCACATAGCCTCCTTAATGGCTTCCGTTGCCGCTATGTACTCAGCCTCGGTTGTTGAGAGTGCTACCACAGGCTGCAACTGAGCCTTCCAACTTACACAACATCCGTTTAAGCTGAAGAAGTAGGAGGTAATCGATATTCTTTAATCCCGGTCTGCTCCATAGTCTGAATCCGCATAACCCTCAAGACAGATAGACTTACCCCTCTTCTCATACACCAGCCCCATTTGGGCTTTCCTTCAAGTACCTCAGCAACCACTTCATCCCAAGCCAATGCTCCTTTCCGAGATTACTCATAAACCTGCTAATAACACTTATTGCATGAGCAATATCAGGTCTAGTGCTTACCATGGTGAACATAATTGAACCAACGCAATAGAGTAAGGGACCTTTTCCATTTCCTTCTTCTCTACCTCCGATCTTGGACATTGATCGCTGGAGAACTTGAAATGACCAGCAAGGGGAACCTTCACTGGTTTGCTATCTTCTATAGAGAACTTAGATATCATCTTCTCTATGTAGGAAGTCTGAGAAATCTTCAATCTATTTCTCTCATTTTCCCGGATTATGCTCATCCCAAAGATCTTCTATGCATGGCTAAGATCCTTCATCTCAAACTCTTCATTGAGTTGAGACTTCAATTCTTCTATCCTCTCCATGCTGCTCCCAACCAGCAGCATATCATCAACATAGATGAGGATGATCACCACTTCCTCCACCTTATGCCCCTTATAGTACAAGCTGAATCATAGTAGCTCCTTATGAAACCTAAGTTAGTTACAAACGAATCAAACCTTCTATTCCATTTCCGAGGTGATTGCTTCAGGCTATAGAGAGATTTCTTCAATTGGCACAGCAACTCTCCATGCATTTCTTCCTCATAGCCTTCGGGTTGCCTTATGTAGATGGTCTCATCAAGCTCTCCATGCAAGAACGCAAAGAGTTCAGAGGAACTCACAGGGACGTAGGCTATTGCTGAACCTCGATAACAATTTTTGTGTTCTTTCCTTTCTTTGATTTCTATTTTTATTTCTGATTCATCTTTACAAGTCATTCTAGACTTGGGTGTTTGGAAGATCAACACCTGGGCATCTCGAAGGTGATTTCCAACATCTCAGTAGTTTGATCAAATTGAGAACATAAGGCACATACTTGGCGTTGTGTAGCTTGGGGTTGAGGTGAGATGTTCTAAGTAGACATGGCTTTTGTAAGCATATCTAGTTTCCTGTCCATAGCAACCATCTGATTTGAAGATCCACAATTTAGGGTTACCTCATACATACCCTTGCTTTTAACTCCTTGTCTACCTTTCGAGGAGAATTGTTGGGTGTGCTCACTTAAGATCTCAAAAAGCTCTATGGCTTCTTCACTGTTCTTCTCCATCAGCACACCTCCACAACTGGAATCAGCAATACCTTTATTCATGTCTTTTGAGCTGGAAAAATCTTTCTTAGGAACTTACTGGCCAACTTCTCCCAAGTATGGATAGAAACTACAGGCAATGAATTGTACCACAATTTAGCATTATCTTTTCAGGAAAAAGGGAAAAGAATTAACTTGATTCCTTCTTGGTCTAGGCCCCGGATGTGCTGAAACTTACAGAGATGAAAAAATTCCCAAAGGTGCAAGTGTGGGTCCTCAGTAGGGGTACCCCTAAAATGAATCAATGCACTGAGTATCTGCGGAGATATGTAATGATTACGTTCCGTCTCTGGTTGATGTGCAATGCATGAAGGATGGTTGAGGTTATGTGGAATGAAGGATTGCTTCATGAGTCTTCGCTCTGGTGGCGGTTGGTTGTCAAGCTGTTTCGCCATAGGTGCCTCTCCCTCGACTTCTTCTTCTTCCTCCTCAACGTCATTTCTAGGCCTCCATCGAGTGGTTTTCTCAATCTCTGTATCAAGTGGAAAGATGGTTGGATACCTGGATTAAAGATCTTGTATATATCAGCTGAAACCTTTTAGTTTAGCAGTTTCAGTACTGCTTCTCGGGTAGGTTCTGGGCCTTTTACGCTCGAGCACACACTAAACTGTGCTCGATCTCACTAGGCACTGCACTCGATCGTAGGGCTATAGATTACTCTGCTGCACACATAAAACGGAAAAACAAAAAACAAAAAGCGAAAAGAAAAAAATTAGGTCTTTTGATAAAGAAAATATAAACAAAACAGAATAAAATAAAATAAAACTAATGAAAATAATTTCAAAAAGAAATTTAGCGCAATCCCCAGCAACGGCACCAAAAACGTTTTGAGCGTTTATCTACCTAAATAAATAAGCAAATAAGCAAACTTGTTTTACTTGCAAGTGCACAAGGTCTATAGTAGCATAGTATGCAAGTGCAAGATCATTTCCATAGGGATTGGTGAATTTCAATTTAGAATTAATTTCACAAAGTAAAAATAGATAGAAATAAATATTGAGTTTAGATAATAATGATAAAGGCGTAGGGACTTGATATCCACCAGTAATAATGCTATCACAACAAAACAGTATGCCAATGCTTTACTCATGTCATGAATACCTAATGTTTGTCAACCTAAGGGCATGGTATCTACTCCTTAAGCTATTGATTTCCCTAAGCAATGAGTTAGGCATTGTATCTACTCTAACTCTTTTCTCTCTTAAGGGATTCAACATGGTATATACTAAGTTGTTCCTTGAGAGAGCATAGGATCTGTGAAAATCAACAACCACACGAGACCTAGGGCATGGTGTATACTCCTGGTTTCCCATGTTGATTAACCCAAGAATCCAGCGTGGATATCTTTTGTTACTAGTGTTAAACCCTGGACTCAGTTATCCAAATTGAATCAACTAACTAATCAATACCACATGCATTGGTTGATCAGCAAACTCATATGAGGAATTTAAATAAAAACAGGTATTAATCAAGTTAAGCATCACAACATAAATATCGCAAAGGTACCAATACTGAATTATTGAATAAACATAATTAGGGCTTCAACCAAGCCCTTACTAGAAAATTAGTTACACATAGTTGTGATGCTAAGCAACATCATAAAGTAAAATAACAAAGGAAAGAAGAAACTCGAAAACACTATGGAGAAGAGTCATCAATTCGTTTCCACAATCTCTCCTTCGGGCTGGTCCGGCCTCTAGCCTCCCCAAACAAAAACTAAACTAAAAGGGAGATACTATTTCTATGTTTTAAAAGTCTATTTATAAGGTTCTTAAGGACACCTCAAAACCTTAATTTCCAAAACAGGTGCTGCCGTTTTACTATTCACTATCATACATGTGCACTCGATCGCACACTGTTGCGCTCGAGCATATATACGATCGATCATTGGTCTTGTGCAAGTGAGTGCAGGTTGCGCTCGTGCATGGTGTGGGCGCATGAGCATTTGTGCACTTGATCGCATGTCTGATGCATTCTAGCGCATGTGCAGACACTAGTTTTTCCAGCCTTTGTTCTTTTGAGTTCCAAAATGCTTTTGTTGACCCTCGCCCATATTTTAATGATGACAAAACACAACTGTTATTTAACTAACATGTTTAAACTAAGTTGTATTAAGGATCAAACACATTCAACCAAGGAACAAAGTGCAAAAACTCGAACCAAATCAAGTATCAAGTGAAGACTGAAGATCTAGAATAGGTCTTAAGGTTTAGAACCAATGTAAGTCTCACTCATACATTGTATTAGCTTGTTCAAAGGCTCAAACACAAAAGATTTTTCTAAAACCATTATTTTTAAATGTTTTTGATGAAAAACAGAAGAAAAACTGGGTTGGAAGACAACCCAGTCGACTGGGTACATATACCAGTCGACTGGCATATGGGTCAGAAGGTACCCAGTCGACTGGATGAATTAACCCAGTCGACTGGTACTTTGACCAGTAAGTCTCCAGTCGACTGGATAAAACAACCCAGTCGACTGGTAAAATGGACAGAAAGTCCCCAGTCGACTGGATGATATATACCAGTCGACTGGATACCCAGAAGGTCTGAAAACGAGTATTTTTCAAGTGAACCCAGTCGATTGGTATCTCAACCCAGTCGACTGGTAATTCAAAATTATGACCGTTGGACTCCAAATCTGAACGTTTTAAAGTAAATCTTTTTCAAATTAAAGTCCTAAACGGCTATATTAATTGATTGCTATATAAACCCATTCAGTTAAGCATTCAATAACAAGCTGCACATATTCAAAAAGAGTTGATCTCACATAATCAAGTGTTTATACTCTTGAAACACAAAATGCTTTGAAATAATCTTATTGAGCCATTTCTTCAAGCTTTACTTTGAAAGAGAGACATTTCTGTTGTAATAAGCTTTCATTTGTTGTTTCTCTACCATTTACTTTACACCATCTTTGTAAAGGGATTACTTCCGAGAGGAAGGGGAAACTTCCGAAAAGAAGGAGATTTTTCGGTTTAAGCAATTCCTGTAATTTGCTTGTGTACGGTTTGTGCAACACCCCGCTAAGTTGTGCGACTAAGTTTTCTTAGTGGATTACTTCAAGGTGTTCCTTGAAGAGAGTGGATGTAGGGTCGGAACGAATCCGATATTGCCGAACCACTATAACTGTGTTTGCATCCTCTTTCCTTAAACTCTTTATTTACAGCTCATTACTTGTATTTATTATCTGTTGCTTGTTAGTTTTTATAAACTTATATTAATTCCGCGAAAAGTTTTTAAAAACCCAATTCACCCCCCCTCTTGGGTTGAAACCTCGAGCTACAATTGGTATCAGAGCCTCGTTCTCTTTATTAGGCTTAAAATCCTAGAGTTGATCCAATGGCAGCAAATAGCTACTCTGAGGGACACTCTTATACTAGACCACCATTGTTCAATGGCTCAAATTATAACTATTGGAAAAATAGAATGAAAATCTTCGTCGAAGGACAAGATTACAATCTATGGAGAATTATAGAAGAAGGACCTAAAATTCCTTCAAAAGAAATAGTTATTGGAGAGACTCTTCATACAATGCCTAAACTCAAAACTGAGTTTACTGACAAGGATTGTAGAACGATGTCTCTCAATAGTAGAGCAACAAGCATGATACATTGTGCATTATATATTTCTGAATATAACAAAATATCTGCATGCGTTTCTGCTAAAGAAATATGGGACAAATTGCAAGTCACATATGAAGAAACAAGTGAAGTAAAAAAGTCTAAAATTTACATGCTAATTTCTGAGTATGAATCTTTTAAGATGTCTCCTAACGAAACCATTTCCGAAATGCACTCACGATTCACTACTATTATAAATGGTTTAAAATTGCTTGGCAAGAATATTGAGGAAGTTGAACTAACCAGAAAAATCTTAAGATCTCTGCCACCAGAATGGAAACCAAAGAGGACAGCCATTCAGGAGGCCAAAAATCTTGACAAGCTTGATGTTGAGACGCTGCTTGGGTCATTATTGACATACGAGATGGAAGAAATGACTCCCATCATCAATGATGATGAGAAGAAGAAAAAGCAAATTGCTCTCAAAGCTTCTACGAGCAACAAAGAAAAGGAATTAGAGCAAGAAGCAGAGAGCAGTGAAGAGGATGGTGAAATGGCTTTAATCACCAAACGATTCCATAGGTTCTTGAAGAAAAGCAAGAAACCTTACTCAAAGGATCCCACCTCAAAAAGGGAACCACTTATGTGCTATGGCTGCAAAAAGCCAGGACATATAAAAGCTGATTGTCCGGCTTCAAACAAATCATACAAGGGCTTCAAGAAGAAAGCTATGGTAGCAACTACCTGGAGCGATGACGAAGAAGATGAGTCATCAGACAAAGAAATCGGATACGAGGAAATTGCTAACCTTTGTTTGATGGCAATCGATGATGAAAGTGAGGTAACATCTTCTCCCACTTCAAAAAATAATATTGTTACTAGTAGTGAAGAACTGCTAGAAGTCATAAATGAAATGCATGAAGAATTAAAGAAATTTGATTCTAGAAATTCTGTTCTTAAGAAAAAAGTATCATCTCTTTCTAAAGAAATGATAATTCTTAGAGAAGAAAAAGAAAAATTATCATCTTTACTGTATGATTCGTCTCAAGATTTTCTTAAAGATAAAAATGAGAATTTGAAAAATAAAATTTCTGAATTAAACAGCACTATATCTAGACTTATGCTTGGTAAAGAAAAACTTGATGAAGTGCTTTCTTCCCAAAGATTAAGTGGAGGAAAATCTGGTGTAGGATATTCTCCATTGGGAAAACAAAAAACAAAAGAGAGCTTATTCATGAAAGCCTCTTGTGTAGATGGAGCCTCTACTTCAAAAGCTCCTATCATTGTTAAAAGCACTCCCTCGATAAATGCTAGGAAGTCTAGAAACTTAAATGATCATACTAAATTGAAGCATTCTAAAAATACTCATGCTTATATATATGCTCATTCTAGAAATGCTCATACACATCCTAGAAATAATTATCATGCTCATTCTAGGAACAATGTTTATAATCAAAGAATGCATTCTGCTTGTGCTCATCCTAGGAATTATCATCATGGGTATCCTAGAATGCATCATCATACTCTTTATAGAAATGACATGAATTTTCATACTCCTTACCATAGAAACATGTATCCTAGGAACTATTATCCTAAGGTTTATAGGAATTCACATGTAAGACATCCTAGAAATTTCTATGACTATCATGCTAGGACTGTGCATCATCAACTTGTTCATAGAGCACCTCATATTAAGAAAGTATGGGTCCCAAAAGGAACCATATTTTCCAGGACTAACCCTAAAGAACCCAAGAAATTTTGGGTACCTAAAAGTGCTATCGTATATCCTTGTGTGATGTAGATTTGTCTTCACACCAAGGAGAAAGGTAACTGTTGGTACCTTAATAGCGGTTGCTCGAAGCGTATGACCGGTGATAAAAGCGTATTCAAGGAGCTAACTCTAAGAGATGGTGGACTTGTGACCATTGGAGACAATACTAAAATAAAGATCATCGGGCATGGAAAAGTCGGTAATGATTTCTCAACCTTAGATAATGTATTGCTAGTACAAGGCCTTAAGCCAAATTTACTTAACATTAGTCAATTATGTGACAGGATATAAAGTCACATTTGAGACCTCTCATTGTCTAGTTATAGACATCAAGAGCAACAAGATCAAATTCATTGGCCATAGACATGAAAATGTCTATATAGTTGATTTGAAATCTTTGCATTCCGATAATGAAAAATGTTTTCCTGCTTTTAGTGAAAATCAATGGCTATGGCATAGAAGGCTTGGTCATGTAAACATGAATTTGCTAAAAATTGTTCCAAGAAAAGATTTAGTTATTGGACTTCCTAAAATTAATTTTGAGAAAGACAAAATTTGCAATGCTTGTCAAATGGGAAAACAATCTAGGATATCTTTTAAAGCAAAAAATGTAGTCTCAACTACTAGACCTTTTGAACTTTTGCATATGGACTTATTTGGTCCAATTAGTACCATTAGTCTAGGTGGCCATCAATATGCTCTTGTTATTGTTGATGACTATTCAAGATATACCTTTGTTATTTTTATTGCTTATAAGGATGAAGCTTTCAAAGGATTTGAAAAGTTTTGCAAAAAGGAACAAAATGAAAAAGGAATTTGTATTTCAAGCATAAGAAGTGATCATGGCAAAGAATTTGAAAATCAAAGCTTTTCAAAATTTTGTGATGAAAATGGAATTAATCACAACTTTTCAGCTCCTAGAACTCCTCAACAAAATGGAGTTGTTGAGAGGAAAAATAGAGTTCTAGAAGAATTTTCAAGAACAATGCTTTGTGAAAATAATTTACCAAAATATTTTTGGGCTGAAGCCGTGAATACTTCTTGCTATATTTAAAATAGAATTTTGATAAGGCCCTTGCTTGATAAAAAACCATATGAACTATGGAAAGGGAGAAAGCCAAATATTTCCTATTTTCGTGCCTGTGGTAGTAAGTGCTTCATCTTAAATAACAATAAAACTAACTTGGGTAAATTTGATTCCAAGACTGATGAAGGGATATTTTTAGGATATTCAACTACTAGTAAGGCTTATAGAGTTTTCAATAAGAGAACTCTAGTAGTAGAAGAATCTGTGCATGTAACTATTGATGAATCTAACCCAATGAGTAGTGGAGAAGTTTCCTTTAAAGATGATGCAGATTTTATTCCAAGAATGGGAACTCTTACTCCCATTGTTGACCCAAAAGTGAGTTCTTCTCAAACAAATAAAGGGATGGCAACTCCCAATTTGGACCAACCATCCTCAAGTCAACAAGAGGAAAATCTACCCAAGGATTGGAGGTATGTAAATCATCATCCAATTGATCATGTAATTGGTGATCCTTCACAAGGGGTAAGAACTCGCTCTTCCATTAGAAATATTTGCAATTTTGTAGCTTATTTGTCTCAAGTAGAACCTAAGACATTTATAGAAGCTGAAAAAGATAATGATTGGATAATTGCAATGCAGGAAGAGATAAATCAATTTGAGAGAAACGATGTTTGGAAACTAGTTCCAAGACCTAAAGATCATTCAATTATTGGAACTAAATGGGTATATAGAAATAAAATGGATGAAAATGTTATAGTAACTAGAAATAAGGCTAGACTAGTTGCTAAGGGAAATAATCAAGAGGAAGGAATAGATTTTGATGAAATTTATGCTCCTGTAGCTAGATTAGAAGCTATTCGAATGTTATTAGCCTTTGCATGCTTTAATAAATTCAAGCTATTTCAAATGGATGTGAAAAGTGCCTTTTTAAATGGCTTTATAGAAGAAGAGGTTTATGTTGAACAACCTCTTGGATTTGAAAATCCTAGTATTCCAAATCATGTCTATAAACTTTCTAAAGCTCTATATGGGTTGAAGCAAGCTCCAAGAGCATGGTATGAAAGATTAAGTAAATTTTTTATTAAAAATGATTTTGTAAGAGGTAAAATAGACACAACTCTCTTCACAAAAACTCACAAGAATGACACTTTGATAGTTCAAATATATGTTGATGATATTATATTTGGTGCTACTAATGAATCTATGTGTAAAGAGTTTGCAAAGTGCATGCAAGGTGAATTTGAAATGAGCATGATGGGAGAACTTACCTACTTCCTTGGTCTTCAAATCAAACAACAAAAAGGAAGCATCTTCATCAATCAATCAAAGTACATCAAGGACCTACTTAAGAGGTTCGGGATGGAAAGCTCAAAGCCAATTGGAACGGCTATGAGCACAACCACCAAACTTGATCTTGATGAAGGAGGTAAAACTGTAGATTCTAAATATTATAGAAGCATGATAGGTGCTTTACTATATTTGACTGCAAGTAGACCTGATATAATGTTCAGTGTATGCACGTGTGCTAGATTTCAGTCTAATCCTAAGGAATCACATGTAGTTGCAGTAAAAAGAATCCTTAGATATCTACAAGGGACCCAGACCATAGGATTATGGTACTCTAGAGAATCATCTTTTGAGTTAGTAGGATATTCAGATGCTGATTTTGCTGGATGTAGGTTAGATAGAAAGAGCACAAGTGGAACATGCCAATTCTTAGGTGCTATGTTAACTTCTTGGTTCTTCAAGAAACAGAATTCAGTTGCACTATCAACCGCTGAGGCGGAATATGTAGCAGCTGGCAGTTGTTGTGCCCAAGTACTATGGATGAAACAACAACTAGAAGACTATGGCATGAGTCTAAAAAATATTCCTATATTTTGTGATAATACTAGTGCCATCAATCTAACCAAAAATCCTATTCAGCACTCTAGAACCAAACATATAGAGATTAGACATCATTTCCTAAGAGATCATGCTCAAAAAGGTGATATAAGATTAGAATTCATACCTTCAGAAGATCAAATTGCTGATATTCTTCCTAAACCCTTAAGTGAAGCTAGTTTTTGTAAGATTAGAATGTTGATGGGATTGCTTGACTTTGATAAATTAAATGTTTGATTGCATCTCATTTCATCATTTGCATGTTTGACATTGAGTGATAGAGTATTAATTCATGTTTAATTATTCCCCTCACTCAAAAAATGTCATAGATAAACAAAATCGTGCTAAAAAAATTCAGGACTGGAAATTTTACTCAGGATCCAGTCAACAGGTAAATGTGCTCCAGTCGACTGGTAAGTCTCTGCCTGATCTTTCAGTCGACTGGTACTTTTGACCCAGTCGACTGGTAATTCTCTGCCAAATATTCCAGACGACTGGTAAGTCTTCTCCAGTCGTCTATAAGATCGAATCCTATTTGGAGCCAATTTTTTTTAAAAAACCCTTGTCCTCCAGTCGACTGGTAAAGTTAGCCCAGTCGACTGGTAACTCATTGCCATTTTACCCAGTCGACTGGTACGTTTACCCAGTCGACTGGTAAAGAAACTGTTCATATTTTCAAAGGGACCCAGTCGACTGGTATATCGACCCCAGTCGACTGGTATCGCGATTCTATAAAAGGGACTGTTCATTTTCGCCATTTTTACGCCATTTTCAAATAGCCCAAGCTTTCTCTCTCTAGAAAAATTCATCCTTTTGATCCAAAAACCATCCAAATCTCTTCTAAACACACCGATCTACACATTCCTAAAGAGATTTTTAACTTTCTAAGGTTAAAATCTCTCATTTTTACCAAAATCTTTTTTTTTCAAAAACTCCAGATTTCTCCAAAATGAGTGACAAAATCCGTATTAAACTCACAACAAGTGGACCTAATGCGCCTAAAAAGCCAAGGACTTCAAAACCTTCGGCTTCGGAGTCGAAAGGGAAGGGAGCAACAGGGTCATCCAGCAAGGAGCCCAGAACAGAGCTGGAGCAGACTCTGTTTTACAGCCCAGCGGCTCATAAGAGGTATAATTCAATAATCCGTTACAAGAAAATCATGACGAGTAGAGTCGTTTATTTCGACTCTATTCGCCATGGTAATTTCGATATTTTACCAGCCTTTGAGGCAATAAATCTAACCCCACTGGTCAGAATTCATGAAAAGTATTACCTGCGACTGGTTCACCAGTTCTATGCGAACTTGGTGAAACCCAGTCCTCTGGCTCTGAGATTCAGAACCAAAGTTAGCGGTGTGGAGTTTGAGGTCAACACTGACCTCTTGATGAGCATTCTGAGAATCTCTATAAGGGGGGTTCAATGGAGTCTGGATGGATGGCCAGACAACTTTGAAGTTGAGGAAGCCTGTCGGATAGTCAGGGGCGACCCTAACTATGTGTACAAACCCACTACATTTCACACATGTAGTGACTTGCCCCTCGACTCAAAGTTGTTTCAGTTGATTGTCAGTTGGACCATCCACCCAAGACTCGGGAGTCGAGGGTATTTATCTAAAATAGATACGGTATTGATTTGAAGCCTAAAATCTGGGCACCACTTCAATATATATCCTCTGCTGCTCGCTAACATGATAAACAACGAAGCAAATGACTCTGGGTGTCTTCCTTATGGGATGCTCATTACGCTCATCCTCCAGCACTTCCGGGTACCTTTGCCTGCCTCCGAGGCTCAGGATATCGGATTGGCGGACATCATCAACATCTCATCTCTGAAAAAGATGGGATGTACTGTTCGTGAAGGGTTCCTCTATCCGAAGGCCGGAAAGCGCCTAAGGATCCAAGAGGATGCGAGTGACAGTGATGAGGATGCTGATACGGCTGCTGAGATGGAGACGGATACCCGAGCACCTCCCGTTGGTGACTCGAGTACCGGTCAGACTGGTTATGGTGACATCCTACGAGCTATCACGAGTCTTCAGATGACGATGGAGTCCGGTTTTCAGTCCATGCAGTTTGATTACCAAAGGCTGAGCTCCTCCATAGACCACCTACGGGACGACTTCGAGTTACATCGAGAGCACACCGAGGGTTCCCTAGCTGAGATTAGGGAACTTCTTCGTGACAGCTCGGACTCTCCCGCACCTTGAGTCTCTATCTTTTATCTGTACTTAGCACTTTTCCAGTTTTTATCACATAGCACGGACATCTCATGTATTTTTTTCTTAGTTATGGCTCTGTGAAGCCCTGCCTGTAGTGACTTTTTCTCTATGATGATGTATTACTATTAGCCATATTTCTTGCATTTATTTACGCTATTTGTAATATGTTAGCACTATTTTAAAACTCTGTTTGGTCACTAAAACTGCTATAAAATGCTTATACGCTTGAAAACTTCCGGTTCTTCCCGGGAAGGCTTCCGAGATTCGAATGAAGTCAAATCTTCGCGTACAACTTTGTTTTCTTATAATCTTTTTGACTGTATTAGCTAAGTAGCTTATTTTTTATGTTATGCCCCCTTTGGTTGCTGTTGTCAAAACGGGGGAGAAAAATGAGAAAAACGAGAAAATCTAAGTATAACGCAACCAATGCATAGATTTAGGGGGAGCATTGCTCCATAACTTTGTTAAAATGTTTATTGATTGGTTGAGTTTGATTTTGGATTGGTTGAAAGAAATATAAACTGTGTTTGCTTGTTTACAGGGTGGTTTTACTCGAAAAACAGAGGAGACTCTGTCCAAATTTTTGAAAAATCCTATCACTTAGTTTTTAAAACTGTTTTTACATTATTAATTTTGTCATCATCAAAAAGGGGGAGATTGTTGACCCTCGCCCGTATTTTAATGATGGCAAAACACAACTGTTATTTAACTAACATGTTTAAACTAAGTTGTATTAAGGATCAAACACATTCAACCAAGGAACAAAATGCAAAAACTCGAACCAAATCAAGTATCAAGTGAAGATTGAAGATCTAGAATAGGTCTTAAGGTTTAGAACCAATGTAAGTCTCACTCATACATTGTATTAGCTTGTTCAAAGGTTCAAACACAAAAAGTTTTTCTAAAACCATTATTTTTAAATGTTTTTGATGAAAAACAGAAGAAAAACTGGGTTGGAAGACAACCCAGTCGACTGGGTACATATACCAGTCGACTGGTATGTGGGTCAGAAGGTACCCAGTTGATTGGATGAATTAACCCAGTCGACTGGTACTTTGACCAGTAAGTCTCCAGTCGACTGGATGAAACAACCCAGTCGATTGGTAAAATGGACAGAAAGTCCCCAGTCGACTGGATGATATATACCAGTCGACTGGATACCCAGAAGGTCTGAAAACGAGTATTTTTCAAGTGAACCCAGTCGATTGGTATCTCAACCCAGTCGACTGGTAATTCAAAATTATGACCGTTGGACTCCAAATCTGAACGTTTTAAAGTAAATCTTTTTCAAATTAAAGTCCTAAACGGCCATATTAATTGATTGCTATATAAACCCATTCAGTTAAGCATTCAATAACAAACTGCACATATTCAAAAAGAGTTGATCTCACATAATCAAGTTTTTATACTCTTGAAACACAAAAAGCTTTGAAATAATCTTATTGAGCCATTTTTTCAAGCTTTACTTTGAAAGAGTGACATTTCTGTTGTAATAAGCTTTCATTTGCCGTTTCTCTACCTTTTACTTTACACCATCTTTGTAAAGGGATTACTTCCGAGAGGAAGGGGAAACTTCCGAAAGGAAGGGGATTTTTCGGTTTAAGCAATTCCTGTAATTTGCTTGTGTACGGTTTGTGCAACACCCGGCTAAGTTGTGCGACTAAGTTTTCTTAGTGGATTACTTCAAGGTGTTCCTTGAAGAGAGTGGACGTAGGGTCGGAACGAATCCGATATTGCCCTACCACTATAACTGTGTTTGCATCCTCTTTCCTTAAACTCTTTATTTACAGCTCATTACTTGTATTTATTATCTGTTTCTTGTTAGTTTTTATAAACTTATATTAATTCCGCGAAAAGTTTTTAAAAACCCAATTCACCCCCCTCTTGGGTTGAAACCTCGAGCTACAGCTTCCTTTTCTTCAAAAACCTAAAAAAACACAGAAAACACAGAAAAGAAGTAAAATAGAATAAAATATGCTCACTAAGGGCTTATCAAATGCAAATTAAGGGGCTTAAATATGAATATTTAAGCACCTATCAATTACCTCATACTTCTTCAACTTAAACGGATGTTGTATAAGTTGGAAGGCTCAGTTGCAGCGGGTGGTAGCACTCTCAACAACCGAAGCAGAGTATATATCCGCAATGGAAGCTATTAAGGAGGCTATGTGGTATAAAGGGTTATTGGAAGAGTTGAAGGTCCTAAAAGAGTAGGTGGTGGAGTATTCGGATAGCCAAAGTGCGTTGCATTTGTGTAAGAATCAGGTGTTCCATGAGAGGACTAAGCATATGGATGTTCGGTATCATTTCATTCAGGAAAAGGTTACAGAAGGAAGCATTCATGTGGACAAAGTGGCAACAAAAAAAAATCCTACAGATTTAGGCACTAAAGTTCTAACACTAAGCAAGTTCAATCATTGCCTTGAACTTCTTAGAATTGGAATCGGATGATGTGGTGACTTATATTGAGTTTGGATCCTAAGTTCTCTGCATAATTGGTTCAGGTTTAATTGTAATTACGCCCAAAATATAACGCAGTAATTTTAGTACAACTTTGGGGTGTCGATTCCACAGAGAAACAAACTAATTACAATAGAAGGTGTAAATCTCAACACAAACAATAAAAGATTGATTGAAAGAATCTAATTTGTTGATTGTTTGAAAATTGTGTAAATAATTTATGGATATAAATAAGAAACAACAAGGCTCTGGAAATCCTCCCTAGGTTCGTTGCCCTAATCCTAACTTGATTCAGTTGTTTTTTTCTCGATTGCAAGTTTCACATCCCAAACAGACAATCGGAAAATATTCAATTAAAATGCATGTATAAACCCTAATGTAATTGATATGAATTATTCTTTACTTTCAAGCACACATGACCTAACTTATAAATTATCAAAAGACGATGATATATCTAAATGACAATACTGTAGCAATGAACAAATATATAAAAGAGATCTACCGGACTCAATCACACCCAAACAGATACACATAAGAAGAGCATGACTAGACTTATATGGAAAAGAAGCATGCAATCACCGGACTAATAAAAAAATCTACTAATTAAATTAAAGAATAAAACATAACGATGTTTAATGAAAATAATACCAAACTACAACTGAATCAAATAAAGGAAAATAAGAACAACTACTCCTAGGGATTCATCCCTTCGCCTTGCTTGGAGACTAGCCGACCATAGGGCTCATGCTTCCTCGAGTTGCCTCTGGCCTCTCAACGATCATCTCCCCCTTAGTAGTGAAAGCTTCGGCAATCCTATAGCTTGCCCTCCAAAAGTACTTCGGATTCCTCCTAAGGGCCCTCTGGATTGCTCCAAAAGACCCTCTGGATTCACTCTCTAATGGTTTCAGATGAGCTCCGATTGATCTCAAAGCTGAAGTGGAGTGGGTCTTATATAGGAAAATACCACGAGTGCAATGTGTTTCCAATCCGATGTGGGATGTGGGATATAGAAATGTGTTTCTAACCGATGTGGGATGTGGGATTTAAGCCTTCATATGCCCTTCACGCTGAAATCCCGCACAGCCCGCACAGCCTGACCTTTCTACTTAAACTGCCATAACTTTCTCTAGAAAAATCATTTTTATAAACCATAAAATTCTCTAAAAAATAGACTTCTAAATCCTTCTAAGCATATATGACTCATCTCCTGGTTCTTCTTGTATCAGTACAGTTTAATTTGCAGAGATGATTGATTTGTATGGGCAATTCTGGCAATTTAGTGAAACTCCTCTCCAGTGCGGGCAACAACTATTGCTCTTTTAAGCCCTCAATCTTGTCCTTCCAGGAGAATTCCTTCACTCTAGTATGCCTCGAGTCTTTGTGCCTCAAGCAATGATAACTTTTCCTCCTCTTTTGAGCTTAAAGTACCTGAAAATGCACCGAAATAGATCAATGATCCAGGAATGATACTTTAGAGTTGTTAACGTATAAAAGTGCAATTAAAACCTAGATCAACCCTAAAACGATAATAATTAAGTACTATTAAGATGCATTTTATGACTCTCATCATAACCCCCAACTAGCTTATTGCTAGTCCCGAAAACAAGAGATGTATTCTACGGTGGGAATCAAAGTAAATGAAAAGCAATATTAGTGTTAACCAAGAGTAATTCAAATTTTGTCTTAAAAATTGCACATAACACATGGCACAAAGAATCATTAAATTTCACCCAAATCCAAAAGTAATCCAAACATCAATCTTAAAATCATTATTGACTCTTAACATCCATCTTACCACAAACCATTAATCTAAACACCCGGATGATTTTATGCATAACATTCCTGAATACAAGTCTTGGCCTCTAAAACATGATAAATTTCATGACGTCAATCATAAAAACAAGCTCCATATGCTTACATTTCAAACCACTCTCCACTATTGTAGAAAAATCACATTACATTGAATCAATAGGTCTTTAATAGGCTTGTAACGTTAGGCTAAGGTAAAGGTTAAGAAAAAATGGGAAAGATTCACGAGAAAAAGAACTCAATCTCTTAGCTTTAAACACAATCACTATTAAGCACTAGATAACCTTACTTCAACACCCAACTTTTTCGACCATTTTTCGAGCATTTTTCATTTTTTTTTTCAAACTCACCACTTTTCTTTTCTTTTCTTCTTTCTTTGCCATAATTCACTTTTCTTTTTTATTTTGGCATAAGACCATTCACCTCCTTTTTTATTTTTCTTTTCTTTTACATAACCCCTAACTAATCTCTTTTAATGTACTTGGGTTATGGTAGTGATATTTTCTCATATTTCCATCCTTACTCCTTCTAAGTGCTTCTCAACAAATGTGTATAGCTAAGTTCTTTTAAGAGAAAGGTAAGGATAAAATATTCTCTTTAGGCTCATAAAGGTGAGTAAGTGGGCTATTGAAAGAAACAAGGCTCACTTCTTTTTTAAGAAAAGGCTCAAATAGGTGACTAGTGGTAAATATAGCAATGGTAGGTTTAACAGGCTCAAACAGTCCAAAAAATGGCCTATATCATATCCTAAGTAATGTGCATTCTAGGAATTCGCCTCAAGTGGTTATCAAGTAAGTTCTAGATCTTGTCGAGACCACAAAATATTCACAAAATAATCACACATAAAACTTTTCTAAATATTTAAGACTAATCATACTATCTTACCACAAACTAGAGTCTCTAACCAAATGAAGATTGATGCTTAAATTAATTTCAAACCGAAGCAAGATTTAACTTCTTCTAAATGCTATATGTTATCTTAATTTAGGCTCATATCATTGTCATGTGAATAAACTCTAAGGCTTAACACAAATCATGCTAAAAACAAACAAAAAGGGAGAACGACTCCAAGCAGTTCAATGGAAAAAAAAATGTATGGAAATAAAGAATATGGAAACAAAGAGGTGCGTTTCCTCCACCCCCAACTTAAAAATTGCATTGACCTCAATGTAAAAGAAAGAGTAAAGGAAACTCCCTTTGTAGCCAAAGGTGCACAGAAGCTGAAAATTGTGCTCCACTATTTGAACTGCTTCGTGTATTTGTCTCTGAAAAAGAAATACTAAGTTAATACTGGAAAATAAAAAAAAATGCGAACAATAAACAAGAAAAAGAAATATGAAAACAATAAAGGTAAAAGGATATGCTGTGGGGTGCCTCCCATGAGCGCTAAGTTTTACGTCTTCAGCCAGGTGCTCTTATTCCCTCTTAGACAAACATTAACTGAATGCACCAGCAACTACTTCACTGTCAAATTGGGTGCTTGTATGCTTTGAAGAGACCTCAAGGATGTCATCAGTAACATCCATAAATTTTGGCTTGATATATGCTCTTGTGAAGCCATGGGTGAGGGTGGTCTCTAATGGATTAAGGTGTTGGACCTTTTCCATCAATGAGTCAATCATGTATGCTTGGTGGGTTTCGTGCACATCCTCTAATTTTTTCGTTGTTGGGATGTGTAATAACTTACCACTTAGTGTCTCAATGGAATTCACCTCCTTTATATTCTGTTGTGATAGGCGTTGACCATGGGGTGTGGACTGAGCTTGAGAAGGGAACTTACCTCGCTTAGTCACACTCAAGTAGCTCATCAACTTGGACACTTGGCTCTTTATCTCTTTATTTTCTTCAATAACCTGCGTAATTACAGATTTAAGTCTTTGATTAGTCTTACCCTGTGCCTCAATAAAAGCATGTAAAGTGTCTTCTAAAGAACTCCTAGAAGATACAGGTGCATGATATGGTTCAAGATATGGTGTAGGGGGTTGTGCAAGTTGCTGGTTTTCAGACTTCCAGCTGAAATTGGGGTGATTTCGCCATCTCGGATTATAGTTATCAGAGAAGGGTGCCAAAGGCTTCTCGTACATACCTAAGGCATTACATTGTTTGTTATACATCCCTCTCATCTAAGGAAATGTGGGGCACTCTTGGGCGAGATGATCTACCCCGCCACACACAAAACATGGTTCAAAAGATTTTGCATTATTAGCTACGTGTGTTGGCTTTAAGCTCTTAGTCTTTAACACCTCTAGTTCCCTAGTGAGCATCTCGACCTTGGCCTTAAGGTTATCCTCTTCCCTAAGATGGTAAATTCCACCACCATTTGGGTTCCCTATAGGTCGTGACCTATTTGTGCTTTCAGTAGCACTAGGTCCAGTCCAAGTGTGAGCTTTTTCAGTAAGCTCATTGAGGTACTCTATGGCCTCATCAAGATCTTTCTCCAAAAATTCACCATTACACATTATCTCTACGAATTGGCGCTCTCTATATGTAAGTCCCTCATAAAAATAGCTCACCAAGTGCCAGTTCTCATACCCATGGTGAGGGCACATACTCAATAAGTCCTTAAATCTCTCCCAACACTGATATAAGGTCTCACTATCCTTTTATGCAAAGGTGGAGATTTGCCTTTTCAAAGCGTTGGTCTTATGTTGGGGAAAGTATTTGTTAAAGAAAGCCCGAGTCATCTCAGTCCACGACCCAATAGATCGTGGTCTCAGTGAGTATAGCCAACTCTTAGCTCTATCCTTCAAAGCAAAAGGAAAGAACTTAAGTTGCACAATGTCAGCAGTTGCACCTTGACTATGAAAAGTCGCAACTACTTCCTCAAACTCCCTAATGTGCACATATGGGTTTTCATTTTCCATGCCATAAAATGTAGGGAGTAACTATATCATCCCTGTTTTAAGATCTAATTGGGGAATGTTAGCTGGAAACATGATGCAAGATGGTGTGATTGTGCGTGTAGGGTGGAGGTAATCCTGAACGGTCCTAGTAGGTTGATCTTCGTGTTCACTCATTTCCTCAAGACTAGATGGATTATCAAATAAAGGGTTTAAAAAGTTTAATCCTGACTCTAGCATAGGCTTACAAGCAAATCTACCTAAAGTGTCTCTATATCTGGGCATGCAAGATCCCAAAATAATAAAAATACTTTAAAAAAGAAAGAATCAAATAAAATAAAAAAATAAGAAATTAATGCAGCAAGCTAAAAGAAGGAACGAAGTTACCGCCTTTACAGCTGCTAAAAAGAAAGGCTATTTACAACTCCTCTACTGTCATGTCAAAAGTTGACAATCTTCTTTGTATTTAAGCGCTTTTCCCCGGCAATGGTGCCAAAATTTAATTACATCCAAAACATAACACGGTAATTATAGTACAGCTTTGGGGTGTCAATTCCACGGGGAAACAAACTAATTACAAAAGAAGGTATAAACCTCAACACAAACGATAAAAGATTGATTGAAAGAATCTGATTTGTTGATTGTTTGAAAATTGTGTAAATAATTTATGGATATAAATAAGAAACAACAAGGCTCCGGAAATCCTCAATAAGTTCGTTGTCCTAATCCTAACTTGATTCAGTTGTTTTTATCTCGATTGCAAGTTTCACATCCCAAACAGACAATCGAAAAATATTCAATTAAAGCGCATGTATAAACCCTAATGTAATTAATATGAATTAGTCTTTACTTTCAAGCACACATGACCTAACTTATAAATTATCAAAAGACGATGATATATTTAAATGACAGTACCTCAGTAATGGACAAATCTATAAAAGAGATCTGCCAAACTCAATCACACCCAAACAGATACACATAAGAAGAGCATGACTAGACTTATATGGAAAAGAAGCATGCAATCACCGAACTAATAAAAAAAGCTACTAATTAAATTAAAGAATAAAACATAACAATGTTTAATGAAAATAATACCAAACTACAACTGAATCAAATAAAGTAAAATAAGAACAACTACACCTAGGGATTTATCCCTTCGCTTTGCTTGGAGACTAGCCGGCTATGGGGGCTTATGCTTCCTCGAGTTGCCTCTGGCCTCTCAACGATCATCTCTCCCTTGGTAGCTAAAGCTTCGGTGATTCCTCAGCTTGCCCTCCAAAAGTACTTTGGATTCCTCCTAAGGGCCCTCTGGATTGCTCCTAAAGGCCCTCTGGATTCACTCTCTGATGGTTTCAGATGAGCTCCGATTGATCTCAAAGCTGAAGTGGAGTGGGTCTTATATAGGAAAATACCACGAGTGCAATGTGTTTCCAATCCGATGTGGGATGTGGGATATAGAAATGTGTTTCTAACCGATGTGGGATATGGTATTTAAGCCTTCACATGCCCTTCACGCTGAAATCCCGCACAGCCCGCACAACCTGACCTTTCTCTACTTAAACTACCATAAATTTCTCTAGAAAAATCATTTTTAGGAACCATAAAATTCTCCC
This sequence comes from Bretschneidera sinensis, assembly GCA_023935145.1. NCBI lineage: Eukaryota > Viridiplantae > Streptophyta > Magnoliopsida > Brassicales > Akaniaceae > Bretschneidera > Bretschneidera sinensis. The sequence continues at coordinate 74,002,122 of CM043702.1, read as the reverse complement.
GAAAATAGACTTATGGATCTTTCTAAGTATATATGACTCATCTCCTGGTTCTTCTTGTATTAATACAGTTTAATTTGTAGAGATGATTGATCTGTATGGGCAATTCTGGCAATTTAGTGAAACTCCTCTCCAATGCGGACAGCAGCTATTGCTCTTTTAAGCCCTCTATCTTGTCCTTTCGGAAGTATTACTTCACTCCAGTATGCCTCGAGTCTTTGTATCTCAAGCAATGATAACTTTTCCTCCTCTTTTGAGCTTAAAGTACCTGAAAATGCACCGAAATAGATCAATGATCCAAGAATGATACTTTAGAGTTGTTAACGTATAAAAGTGCAATTAAAACCTAGATCGACCCTAAAATGATAATAATTAAGTACTGTTAAGATGCATTTTATGACTCTCATCAAATTGCTTAGACAAAGGTAGAGTTTGTTGGGTTTTTGGTCTAAGAATTAAAGATTGAAGATTGCAGCTTCAGCAGATTTGGCGCCTAGGTGCATGCTTTTCATGCCTAGGCGCGGACCTCTGTGCCTAGGCATGGGCCACCTGTGCTGTGGCCATCCAAATGTCAAGAAGTTCACCATTTTGGAGCGCTCCGTGGCACACCTCGTTCTGCACTGCGGCGCGAAGTCTACTTGAAACCTAATTTTGGGCTCTTTCAGCTAGTGCGTTGGTTTTGGTTGAAACGCATAGGTTCACTTAGACCACTTAGAGGGCCATGATTGTTTGGTTATCAAGATCTAAGGGTTTGGATTGGTTTCAAGTTGATTATGGTAGTTATTGCTCTATATAAAGGGTTATCTAGGAGCAATAAAAACAACAAGAAGAAAAAGGAGAACTTGTATTAAATACAAAAGTGTTCTTCTCATTCCAAGATTAGTTGGTGTTTAGAGAGAAAGGCTCTCAAATCTTCAGAGGTTTTTCTAGTGAGAGAGTGTAAGAAAGATTAGGGAAGTAGGGCTTTGTAATTGGGATTTTCCAAGGGAAAATTCCAGGGAAACACTTAGTTCTTATCTCTTTCTTTTCTCTTCTCTCATTCATCAAGAACACATGGTTCTTGAAGAGGTGTTGCTGTAATTATAAGAACTCCATTGATGTAGTGTAGATAGCTCAGAGGAGCTCATGAGGATGTAGGCAATTTGCTGAACCTCGATAACAATTGCTTGTGTTTTCTCTTTTGTGGTTTGATTTTTGTGTTGGTTCAAATCATTCTAGATTTGGGTATTTGAAGGTCACAACCTGGGATTCTTAGGTGATTTTCAACACAACTTTTCTAAACATGGGAATAAAGTTTAGACTATCGGGAATGAGGGTGCCAAAATCTTCTATAATTATTGGCTTGAATGATGGTTAGAGCAATGGCATACTTTTTGTAGATAAATATATCTTGGTCTAAACATTGAAGAAATTATGTTTTCTGTTATAGCAATTACATATTTGCCGTTAATGCTAGTAGAAAATATTATACCAGTGAAGTCCAATATCTTCCATGAATCTTTTTAACTAAATATCATTCTTCAAAGTAGCACAAGCAACAATATAATTTGTTTGGGTGGACTTAAAGCTAACTTTAAGCCGATACTTATTTTTTAAAATTTGGAAAAAAATTAGTCTAACTAAATAAAAAACCTATTAATTTATCCTTTGACTATTATTTAACAGGATTTAATGGGGTTTGATTTAATTTAACTAAGTTTTTTACAAACTTTATAAAATATACACTCATTTAAAGTTGTTTTGTATTTGTCCTAGTTCAATAAAATATCATTTGAAAACAATTTTTTGCACATAGTTTTTCAAATTATGTTATTCCTTCTCTAACTTTTCATTTTACGTCCAAGCAAAACAACAAATTTTTTTCTCCTTTTGTATTAAAAAATAAAAAAGAAGACATTTCAAGCAATTCAATTGTTAAATAATAGCATCAATACTAAATGCTCTTTTCTTCTCTTTCTCTTTTTAAATCATTTTGAGTCCGGAAAAGCAATCAACAATTCGTGAATTCCGAATTATGGTGCGATTCATTTTCCAAAAATGGTTCAATCGGTATGCAATTCGACTGAGCTATTAAATTAGGCAATTCATAATGCAAAAATATTTAGTCTAAGTAAATAAATCAAAGAATGTGAAAAATCTAAACCCATCACCCATTGTTCATGAGTAAAATCAGGCATTAAAAGCTTCAATTAAAATGATCACATTGTAGTATGTTTTTTTATGAATTGTGTTTGCCTTATGGTCTCTCTCCCTCAAAGTAGAAAAAATATTTTGATCCTTAAAATAAAGGTCTCTTTGTATAATTTTTTTATACAAGACATTTTATAGAATTTATTTGCAAATGAATTCCATGAATTTTAAGTAAACCATATATACAAGAAATTCATTTGTTTTTTTTAAGTGCAAAGGTCATTTTATTTATCATAAAAAAAACATGATCTAAGTAGGATCCAATATATCTAATCATACTACAAGTAAAAAAGTCACTCAAGGAATACACAAATCCTCCCCACACACCTCTATCCCATACATAAAGCTTGACAACCCCAAAAATATTAGATCTAGGAAGGACTTCTAAAATCAACATAAATAACTATATAAAACAACAATATAGAAAACGAACGAGATAAAAAAAAACTGCATCATTTGTGTCTTGATTAACCTTCCAAATTGACCTATGGTCTGCATGCACAATGATCTCGAGAGCCAAGTCGAGTGCATGCATGCGACAATCCAATCTGAATTGTTAGTCACATCACTTTGATCTGTAGCGAGTCTCATAGTATCTTAGAAACCAGATTACCAGAATAACAAATGGAATTACTAACGAATTCCAAGAAGACTTAGGAATTCATTTGTTGGGAAACCACCTCAATGATGCTCAGGTGATGGTCATCCAAACACCCAAGTCTAGAATGACTTGTAAAGAAAAGAAACAACACACGAAGCAAGAAAGAAAGACATAGCAATTGTAATCGAGGTTTGACAATAGCCTACGTCCCCGTGAGTTCCTCCAAACTCTCTGCGCTAAACCAATGAGTTCTTATAATCCAGCAACACCTCTCCAAGAATCCACAAGTTCTTGAAGAAATAAAGAAGAGAAAAAGAAAGTGATAAGGTCTTGAGTTACCCTGGAACTTTCCCTCTTAGAAATTCCATTTACAAATCCCTTGAATCCCCTTTCTATACTAATCTCTCTCTTTACAACCAACCTCTCTAGTGAGTCCCTCTTGTATGTCTGTGTCTTTGCACTCTCATATAGTTCTCTCATTCACATGTTCTGTCACACAAAAACACTTGTGTTTCTATCAAATTGTTGTTGTTCTGTTGAGATTGAGTCTAGGTGACCTTTTATATAGTGCACCACTTCTTGAACCTATCTTGAAGTCAAACTCCACCCTTAGATCTTGAGGACTAACCAACCTTAGCTTTTGATCAAGTCTATGTCAAGCTATGCATTTTAGACATGTCTCACGAACCATAGTAGAGGTTTATACATGTGTGCATCAGTGTGCCTAGTGCTGCAGCCTAGAACAGGGGGCGTTGCGGCCCAGGGCGTAGCACACATTCACCATGTTCTGGGCGCCACGGTATTGGGTAGGGGGCGCCGCGGCCTGGCCTCCTCCTCCAGCACTCCACCTTCTGGGCACCATGAGCAGAGGTGTGGCGCCACTTGATGCTGGACCTTCACTCATTTGGCTGCTTTGTGCTGAGGCACTCTCAAAGTGTGCTGAGGTTTCAAGGACATGATGCTTGACCTCTTCTAACCTTGTTGAAACCTTAACCATGTTTAAACCTTAGACAAATACCAACAATCTCCACCTTTGCCTAAGTGTTTAAACCCAAGCCCATTGTGCAGAGAACTTCAGGATCCAAACTCATCTTGAATCATCAATCAACCGACTCCAATCCTAAGTAGTCCAAGGCAATGATTGAACTTACTTAGACGTAGAACCTTGGTACCTAAATCTGGAGGACTTTCTTCCATGGCCATCTTGTCAACATGAATGCATCCTTACGTACCATTTTTCGAAATGAAATGATACCACGTATCCATATGCTTTGTTCTCTCATGGAACATTGAATTCCTCCACAAGTGCCACACACTTTGGATATCCGAAGACAACACCACTTGCTCTTTTAGGACCATCCACTCATCCAACAACCCTTTGCACCACGTAGCCTCCTTTATGGCTTCCAAAGCCACTATGTATTCTGCCTCGGTTGTTAAGAGTGCTACCACTGGCTACCTTCCAATGCCTCAACAACCACTTTATCCCAAGCCAAAGCTCTTTTCCGGGATTACTCACACATCTGCTGAGAACACTCATTGCTTGAGAAATGTCAGGTCTAGTGCTCATTATCATGGACATGACTGGTCCAACCACACTAGAGTAAAGAACCTTTTCCATTTCTTTCTTCTCCTCATCCATTCCAGGACATTGTTTACTGGAGAACTTGAAATGACCAGCAAGGGGAACCTTCACTGGTTTACCATCTTCCATAGAAGACCAAGAAACCTTCAACCTGTTTTTCTCCCTTTCCTGAATTCTTCTCATACCAAGGATCTTTTGTGTAAGGTTGAGATCCTTCCTCTTGAACTCCTCATTGAGTTGAGATGTAAACCATTTCATCATCTCCCTGCTGTTCCCAACTGACAGCATATCAACAACATAGATGAGGATACTCACTATTTTCTCCACCTTGTGTCCCAGTGAGAAAGTTTCTATAAAATCTATGTCTTCTCTTCTTTTGAACCCCTTCGCCACTAGCCTAGCCTTGTTTCAGACTTCATCTCCTAGAAGGTACCCTTCTTTGATCTTGTAAGTCCACTTACAATCCATAACTTTTTGTTTTCCCGGAATGTGCACCAATTCCCAGAAGTTGTTCTTCCTCAAAGAATCCATTTCTTCCTCCATAGCTAGCTTCCATCTTGGCGAATCCTTACATCCCATGGCATCAATATAAGTCTCTTATTCACCCATCTCTCCTTTTGTCCAAGGAACTACTACATCCGCATCATCCGTAAACCCATATCTTGAAGGTGGTCCGACCAGCCTTCTTTGCTGGTCTCTTATGAGCTGATAGCCCTTCTGACTTGCTGCATCATTCTCTTCTAGTTCAGCCTCCTCATGAGTGTCCTGAGCTTGGCATTCATCAATGGGCTCTACTTGGTCCGAACCCTCTTACCTTCCTTGCTCTACCTGAATTGAATCTTCCTTGATGCTATGCTCCACAAAGTCCGGACTAGTTTGCTCACTAGCCCCTGCAGGGTTAGTTTTCTCTAAATAGAGAAATAATAATTCATTAAAAATGACATCCCTATTTATTATGAGTCTCAATCCTTCTTTCTCTAAGGACCACAACCTATACCCCTTAGTCCCTTCCCCATATCCTAGAAACACACATTTTCTAGATCCTGGGGTAAGTCTATCATCCTTTTGATGTGCAAACACATCACATCCAAAAGTCCTAAGGTTGTCCAACTCAAGGGGTTTTTCATTCCACATCTCCTCAGGAGTCTTATGGTACACAATCCTAGAGGGTGATCTATTAACCAAATATGCAGCCGTAGACACTACTTCCCCCAAAAAACATTTAGGTAATTCGGATCCATCTAACATGCACCTAACCTTTTCCATAAGGGTTTTATTCATCCTCTCAGCAACTCCACTTTGCTGAGGGATTTTCATAACCGTTCTATGTCTTAGAATTCCATTTAACCTACAGAATTGATCAAGTTCTTGGTTAAAAATTTCTAAGCCATTATCGATTCTTTTCCCCTTAACTACCCTACCCATTTGAGTCTCCACCAGCTTTTTCCACACAACTAATTTATTCAAAGCATCTGATTTATTTTTAACCAAATAAACCAAAACCTTTCTTGAATAATCATCAATTAAAGACAAAAAGTAAAAGTTACCTCCCTGTGTTGGTGTTCTTGCTGGTCCCCAAAGGTTCGCATGAATGTAGTCAAGAATGCCCTTAGACTTGTGCACTCCGGTGTTGAAGCTGATCTGATGTTGCTGCCCAAGAACACAGCCCATGCAAAAATCAAGTCTTTCTACCTTGTCACCATCAAGTAATCCATTCTTGCTGAGAACTTGCTGGCCTTCTTCGCTTATATGTCCTAAGCGAGTGTGCTAAAGGGTTGCCTTCTCCATCTCAGCCATCAAGCTTGCTGCTTGACCGTTGATGTTCGTATCTCTGATCATCTCATAGAGACCATCCTTCATTACTGCTTTGATCACTATCAAAGATCCCTTGGTTACCTTGATCTTTCCTCCCTTTACTTTATATGTGTACCCCATGGAATCTAAATGCCCCAATGAGATCAAATTCCTCTTCACATTCGAAAGATACCTCATATTCCTCAGCAACCTTGTGACTCCATCAAACATCCTCAACTGGATGTCTCCAATCCCCCTCACTTGGCAAGAATTATCATTCCCCAGGAAAATTCTTTCATCATTGGTTTCCTTGAAATTCTTGAACCCATCCCGGTGAGGGCACATGTGATGAGTGCACCCAGTATCCATGATCCATTTCCCGCTGTCTTTTTGCCCCTTGCTCACATCTGAGCACACAACAAAAACATCATCACCTTGCTATTCTGTCTTGGCAACTGAAGCCTCCCCATTCTTGGTATGACTTCTTCCCTCATCCCTCATCTTCTCCTTGCAATCTTTCTTGAAGTGACCCTCCTTGTGGCAATAGTAACATTTCTTCCCTCCAAATTTCAGTTTGGAGTGTGCTTTCCCATGGCTCTCTCCTTTACCTCTGTCCCAGTAGTAGCCATGTATGTTACTGTGCACTCTCCCATGGCTTTCTCCTATACCTCTGTCCTGGTAGTAGCCGTGTATGTTACTGTGTGCTCTCCCATGGCTTTCTCCTCTACCTCTGTCTCGATAGTAGCCATGTATGTTGTTGTGCACTCTTCCATCGCGTTCTCCTCTACCTCTGTCCTGGTAGTAGCCATGTATGTTGCTGTGCACTCTCCCATGGCTTTCTCCTCTACCTCTGACCCGGTAGTAGCCATGGATGTTGCTGCCGTACTGAGTTGCTGGCCTTCTTCTAATGAACAGCCCTTCTCCACTTGATGCACTCCTTATCATGGCATCAAGATCATCTTGCAACTCTTTATTAGGATCAAATTTAAAAGCAAAGATTCATTTACGATGATACCTCTTATTAGGAAGAGTCTTGGCAAGAAACAACTCATCTAGTTTCTTCCATATGACAGCTAGATCTTTCGGGTCTCTGCACTCCCTTGTGACAGTATCCGACATGTGCAAGAAGATGGTGCTGTATGCCATCTTCCTTATCTCATTCCGTTGGACCTCCATGGTACTTGCTGGAAAAGCATCATCTTCTCTAATCACCAAGTCCATTTTCTGTTACATAAGAACAACCTTGATCTTCTATTTCCACAGGGAAAAATCTCCTTTTCCATCAAACTTCTCAACCGTGAAGTTTGAAGCCATCTTGCGGAGATGATCCCAGATTTTTGCAGCACCCACAATTACTCTCTAACTTCTTCTAAATCTCAAGAAAATGATCAAATATTGATCTCAATACCATTCTTGAATGACCCTGAAGAACACGATCAGATCTTGATCTCTACTCCATTATTGTATCACCCTCAAGAACACGATCAGATATTGATCTCTACTATGTCCTTGAATCACCTTAAGAACACGATCAAATATAGATCTTTACTCCGTTCTTGAATCACCCAAGAAGTTGACCTCCGATTCTTGGAGTCTTGCTCCGACACCTTATGTTCTTGCTCCAATAACCAGCTGTGCAAGCTCTGATACCTCTGTTGTGATATCTATTTTAGCTCTGATACCACTATTAGGAAACCACCTCAATGATGCCAAAGTGATGGTCTTCCAAACACCCAAGTCTAGAATGACTTGTAAAGAAAAGAAGCAGCACACGAAGCAAGAAAGAAAGATACAGCAATTGTTATCGAGGTTCGAGAATAGCCTACATCCCTGTGAGTTCCTCTGAACTCTCTGCACTAAACCAATGAGTTCTTACAATCCAGAAACACCTCTCTAAGAATCCATAAGTTCTTGAAGAAACAAAGAAGAGAACAAGAAAGTGATAAGGTCTTGAGTTACCCTGGAACTTCCCCTCTTGGAAATTCCAGTTACAAGTCCCTTGAATCCCCTTTCTATACTAATCTTTCTCTTTACAACCAACCTCTCTAATGAGTCCCTCTTGTATATCTGTGTCTTTGCACTCTCATACAATTCTCTCATTCACATGTTTTGTCACAAACACACACACTTGTGTTTCTATCACATTATTGTTGTTCTGTTGAGATTGAGTTTAGGTGACCTTTTATATAGTACACCACTTCTTGAACTTATCTTGAAGTCAATCTCCACCCTTAGATCTTGAGGACTAATCAAACTTAGCCTTTGATCAAGTCTAAGTCAAGCTGTGCATTTTGGACATGTCTCACGAAGCATGGAATAGGTTTATACATGTGTGCATTAGTGTGCCTGGCGCCGTGGCCTAGAACAGGGGGCGCCGCAGCCCAAGGCATAGCACACATTCACCATCTTCTAGGCACTGCGGCCTGGGGTGAGCAGAGGTGTGGTGCCACCTGATGCTGGACCTTCACTCATTTGGCTGCTTTGTGCTGAGGCACACTCTAAGTGTGCCGAGGCTTCAATGACTTGATACTTGACCTCTTCCAACCTTGTTTAAACTTTGACCATGTTTAAACCTTAGACAAATACCAACATCATTTATACCAAACTAATCGAGGAATTAAATAAGCTTTCATCACTACATAAACGAAAAAGATCAATATAGTCTAATCTCCCAGCTAATGCAAAACCCTTAGTGTCCGCAACCCAGCAAGCTTATCATCCACATGTAGGGGTATCCATGAACTAGCAGTTTGTGCTTACCATTAATTACATCCTGTCAATTTTGTGATGTAGAGAGCTTAATTTGAATTGAAGACTATCACATATAGAGAAACATTAAAAATAATATATTGTTAACATTGAGGATAGGTGGAAGAGATGAATCCTTATATAGGTAGAGCGTGTAAGGGACTCATGATGAAATCTAAACTATTGAATTAGAAAATTAAAAGTGTTAAAAGAAAATCTAAGAATTAGATTCTCATTTTCTACTTAATGATGCATTGAATAGTTCAATGAATTTTATGCTGGTGAGCATGTTTTTGATGTAACTTTTAATTCGAGCCTTAATTAGTACCTATAAATGAAATAAAGCAAAAAGGGAAAAACATTAACCAAAAGGAAAGTAGATATCATCCAAAAAAAAAAAGAACTAGATTGTGATATCACTAACATTATTTAATTGCTAAACTAAAGGCCTTCTGCATATTTCTCTTAACATTATACAAGAGTATATTACATGGGCTACAGCTCCATAACTCTTCTTTTTTAGTAGACTTAGGGGAAAAAGCACATACAAAGTTGGTGGAAAGGGAGAAAGTAACATATATAATATTTATTGAACAATATGTATGTTGACATTTTGATCATTTTATTGAACATTTCTTTCAAATTAGTCAAATAAGTAGTAATAGCATCCACCTACAAAATTTGTGAAACATACAACAAAAACAAAGTTTACATTAAAGTTAATATTATATTGTAGCTATTTTAATTTTTAATTTTTCGATTGAAAGGGTGGCACTACATAAAATGTGATTTGTACAACATGCATCGTAACTACAATGAACATAACATATAACAATTAACACCAAGTAGATTGTTCCATATATGTTGGGAAACCACGTTGGATAATGCCTAGGAGGTGATCTTCCAAACACCCAAGTCTAGAGTGACTTGTATAAGAAAAGAAACAGCAACCAATCAAAGCAAGAAAGAAAAGAATACAAGAAATTTGTTATCGAGGTTCGACAATCTGCCTACGTCCCCGTGAGCTCTTCTAAGCTCTCTGCACTATCTTATCAATGAAGTTCTTTACAATCAGAAACACCCTTTCAAGAACTCATAGGTTCTTGAAGAACAAAAGAAGAGGAAGAAGAAGAAAGTGATAAGAACTAACCCTGGAATTTTCCTAAGAAAATTCCCTTTACAAGCCCTTGAATCCCTTTCTATTCTACTCTCTCTTTCTAAACAACCAGTGTCTCTATAGAATCTCTCTTAAGTTTAGTATCTTTGCACTCTTACAATTGATCTCACTTTCAATCACAAGTTATTCCTCACACTTGTTGGAGATTGAAGCTAGGTGACCCTTTATATAGTGCACCAACTTCTTGACCAATCTTCAGGATCAATATCCACCCTTAGATCTTGAAGACAAATTAACCATGGCCCTCAATGAATCCTAAGTAAAGCTATGCATTTTGGACATGCCCCACGCACCTTTCAAAAGGCTGAACAAAATGGCATTAGTGTGCCTTCAGGCCGCGGCCTAGAACAGGGCATGCCGCAGCCTAGAGTGTGCTGAACACCTCTCCACTTCTCACCTTTCTGGGCGCTGCAGCCTGGGGGAGGCTGAGCCATGGTGCACACCTCCTCCAGTACTTCTCCTTGCTCAGCGCCACATCCCAGAATGAGTTGGGCCACGGTGCACACTGGTGCGCATTGATGCTGATTTTTTCTTCCTCCCTTGCAACCGTTTAATGCTAAGACAAATACCAACAATCTCTAACTTTGTCTAAGCGATTAAACTCGAACCCATGTGCAGAGAACTCAGTTTCCAAACTCTTCTTGAGTCATTATATGAATCGATTCCAATCCTAAAAAATCCAAGGCAATGATTGAACTTGCTTAGAGGTAGAACTTTAGTTCCTAAATTCGTAGTGTTCTTTTTCGTGGCCACCTTATCCACATGAATGCATCCTTCCATAACATTTTCATGAATGAAATGGTACCGAACATCTATGTGCTTTGTCCGCTCATATAACACCAAATTCTTGCATAAATTTAATGCACTTTGGCTATCCGAATACACCACAACTTGCTCCTTTAGTACCTTCAACTCTTCCAACAACCCTTTGCACAACATAGCCTCCTTGATGGCTTCCGTAGCCGCTATATACTCAGCCTCAGTTATTGAGAGTGCTACCACCGGCTGCAACTGAGCCTTCCAACTTACACAACATCTGTTTAAGTTGAAGAAGTAGGAAGTAATCGATCTCCTTTTATCCCGGTCTGCTCCATCGTCCGAATCAGCATAACCCTTAAGGCAGATGGACTTACCCCTCTTCTTATAAACCAACCCCACATCTGGGCTTCCCTTTAAGTACCTCAACAACCACTTTATCCTAAGCCAATGCATCTTTCTGGGATTACTTATAAACCTACTAAGAACACTTATTGCATGAGCAATATCAGGTCTAGTGCTTACCATGGTGAACATTACAGAACCAACCGCACTAGAGTAGGGGACCTTTTCCATTTCCTTCTTCTCCTTATTCGATCTTAGACATTGATCGCTGGAGAACTTGAAATGACCAACAAGAGGAACCTTCACTGGTTTGCTATCTTACATGGAGAACTTAGATATTATTTTCTTTATGTAGGAAGTTTGAGAGATCTTCAATCTGTTTCTCTCCCTTTCCCGGATGATACATTTCCCAAGAATCTTCTGTGCATGGACAAGATCCTTCATCTCAATCTCCTCACTGAGTTGAGCCTTCAATTTTCTTATCCTCTCCATGTTGCTCCCAACCAGCAACATATCATCAACATAGATCAGGATGATCACAACTTCCTCCACCTTGTACCCCTTGTAATACAGGCACGAATCATAGTAGCTCCTCATGAAACCCAAGCTGGTTACAAAGGAATCAAACCTCTTATTCCATTGCCAAGGTGATTGCTTCAGGCCATATAGAGATTTCTTCAGTTGGCACACCAAATCTCCTTACCTTACTTCCTCATAGCCTTCCAGTTGCCTCATGTAACTGGTCTCGTCAAGCTCTCCATGTAAGAACGCTGTCTTCACATCAATTTGCTCGATTTCCCAATTGAATTGGACCATCAATGCTAACACTATCCTGATCATCTTGCATTTCACAACTGGTGAGAATATTTCAGTGAAGTCTATGCCTTCTCTTTGTGTGAACCCCTTCGCCACCAGCCTAGCTTTATACCAGACTTCATCCCCTGGAGTGTTCCCCTCTTTGATCTTGTAGATTCATCTACAATCCACAACTCTCTCTTTTTCTGGTTTGGGCACCAATTCCCAAGAGTTGTTCTTCCTCAAGGAATCCATTTCTTCCTCCATAGCTAGCTGCCACTTTGACGAATCCTTACACTCCATGGTATCCATGTAAGTTTCTGGTTTAACCATCCCTCCTTTTGTCCAAGGAGCTGCTACATTAGCATCCGCAAACCCATATCTCAAAGGTGGTCTAACCACCCTCCTTTCCCGGTCCCTTGTGAGTTAGTAGTCATTCTGACTTGCTGCATCAACCCCTTCCAGTTCAACCACCTCTTGAGTTTTTTCAGCTTGGCCTTCATTAATGGGCTCTATCTGGTCCGAACCCTCTTGCTTTCCTTGCTCTACCTGAACTGAATTCTCCTTGGTGCGATGCTCCACAAATTTCAGACTGGTTTGCTCACTAGCCCCTACAGGGTTTGTTTTCTCCAAGTAGGGAAATAACAATTCATTAAAAATAACATCCCTACTTATTATTAGTTTCATTCCTTTTGGTTCTAAGGACCACAACTTATACCCCTTAACCCCATCACCATACCCTAGAAATACACATTTTCTAGATCTTGGGTTAAGTTTATCATCCTTTTGATGTGCAAATGCAGCACACCCAAAAGTCCTAAGCTTGCTCAATTCAGGGGGTTTCCCACTCCACATCTCCATGGGAGTCTTGAGCTCTAAAGCTCTAGAGGGTGATCTATTTACCAAGTATGCAGTAGTAGACACAGCTTCCCCCCAAAAATATTTTCGTAAACCGGACCTAATTAACATGCACCTAACCTTTTCCATAAGGTCCTATTCATCCTCCCAGCAACTCCATTTTGCTAAGGCATTTTTACAACCGTTCTATATCTTAGAATGCCATTTAACTCACAGAATTTATCAAAATCCTTATTGCAAAATTCTAAGCCATTATCAATTCGTAAAGCCTTAACTACCCTACCCGTTTGAGTCTGCAGCAACGTTTTTCACCCCACAAATTTATTCAAAGCATCTGATTTATTTTTAAGCAAATAAACCCAAACCTTTCTTGAATAATCATCAATTAAAGACATAAAGTAAAAGTTATCTCCCTGTGTTGGTGTTCTTGCTGGTCCCTAAAGGTCCGAATGAATGTAGTTAAGAATGCTCATAGACTTGTGCACTTCGATGTTGAAGCTGACCCGGTGTTGCTTCCCAAGAACGCAACACTCACAGAAATCCAATTTCTTTACTTTGTCACCACTAAGTAGACCATTCTTTCTGAGAACTTGCAGGCCATTTTCTCTCATATGTTCCAAGCGAGTCTGACAAAGGGCTGCCCTATCCATCTCAGCCATCAAGCTTGCTGCTTGATCCTTGATTTTTGTCTCTCCGATCATCTCATAGAGTCCATCTTTCATTGCTGCTTTGATCACTACCAAAGATCCTTTGGAAACCTTGATATTTCCTCCCTTTGCCTTGTATGTATAACCTATGGAATCTAGCTACCCCAATGAGATCAAATTTTTCCTCAAATCCGAGAGATACCTTACATTTTGCAACAACTCTGTGACTCCATCAAACATCCTCAGCTGGATGTCTCCAATCCCCCTCACTTGGCAAGAATTGTCATTCCCCAAGAAAACCCTTCCATCATTGATTTCCTTGAAATTCTTGAACCATTCCTTGTGAGGGCACATGTGATAAGTGCACCCGGAATCTAAAATCCATTTCTCGCTGCCTTGCCTCCTACTCACATTTGAGCGCATAACAAAAACATCATATTATTGTTCTCCTTTGGCAACTAAAGCCTCTTCATTGTTGGTATGACTTCTCCCTCTCTCATCCTACAACCTCTTATTGCAATCTTTCTTGAAGTGACCCTCCTTGTTGCAGTAGAAACATCACCTTCCTCCAAACTTCGGTTTGGAATGCGATCTCCCATGGCTCTGCCCTCTACCTCTTGATTTCTCCCAGTAGTTGCCATGAATGCTACTGCTATTCTGAGTTGTTGGCCTTCCTCTTACGAACAACCCTTCCCCACTTGATGCCTCCCTAATCTTGGCTTTGAAATCATGAGCCCTTATAGCATTGACCACAATTTCTTTGGTTAGTGTATCTCTTCCATATTCAATTGCATTAATTAAACTATCAAAACAATCAGGAAGAGAATTTAATAACATAACAGTCAATTGTTCATCTGAGAATTTAATACTACAACTAGCCAAATATTGAACTAGTTTATTAAAGACATCAAGATTATCTTGCAACTCTTTATTAGGATCCATTTTAAAAGCAAAGATTCTTTTAAGAAGGTAAATTTTATTAGGGAGAGTTTTGGTAAGAAACAACTCATCTAGTTTCTTCCATATGACAGCAGGATCTTCGAAGTCTCCGCACTCCTTTGTGACACTATCCGACATGTGCAAGAAAATGGTGTTGTATACCATCTTCTTCATCTCAATCCGCTGGTCCTCCATGATACTTGCTGGAAAAGCATCATCTTCTCCAATAGCCAAGTCCACCTTCTGTTGCATAAGACCAGCCTTGATCTTTTGCTTCCACGGGGAAAAATATCCCTTTCCATCAAACTTCTCAACAACGAAATTTGAACTCATCTTGCGGAGACAATCCCAAATTTGTGTAGCACCCACAAATGCTTTCCAACTTCTTCTAAACCTCAAGAACATGATCGAAGATTGATCTCAACACCGTTCTTGAATAACCCTAAAGAACATGATCGGATCTTGATCTTTACTCCGTTCTTGGATCACCCAAGAAGTTTATTCTTTAATTCTTGGAGTCTTGCTCTGATATTTTCTGTTCTTGCTCCGATAACCAGCTGTGCAAGCTCTGATACCACTGTTGGTGGTATCTCTTCCAGCTCTGATACCACTGTTGGGAAACCACCTTGGATGACACTTAGGAGGTGATCTTCCAAACACCCAAGTCTAGAGTGACTTGTATAAGAAAAGAAATAGCAACCAATCAAAGCAAGAAAGAAAAGAACACAAGAAATTTGTTATCGAGGTTCGACAATTTCCTACGTACCCGTGAACTCCTCTGAGCTCTCTGCACTATCTTATCAATGGAGTTCTTTACAATCAGCAACACCCTTCCAAGAACTCACAGGTTCTTGAAGAACAAAAGAAGAGGAAGAAGAAGAAAGTGATAAGAACTAACCCTGGAATTTTCCCAAGAAAATTCTCCTTACTAGCCCTTGAATCCTTTTCTATTCTACTCTCTCTTTCTAAACAACCAGCCTCTCTATAGAATCTCTCTTATGTTTAGTGTCTTTGCACTCTTACAATTGATCTCACTTTCAATCACAAGTTATTCCTCACACTTGTTGGAGATTGAAGCTAGGTGACCCTTTATATAGTGCACCAACTTCTTAACCAATCTTGAGGGTCAATATTCACCCTTAGATCTTGAAGAAAAATTAACCATGGCCCTCAATCAATCCTAAGTAAAGCTATGCATTTTGGACATGCGCCACGCACCTTTCAAAAGGTTTAACAAAATGGCATTAGTGTGCCTTCAGGCTGCGGCCTAGAACAGGGCATGCCGCAGCCTAGAGTGTGCTGAACACCTCTCCACTTCTCACCTTTCTAGACACCGCAGCCTGGGGGAGGCTGAGCAGCAATGCACACCTCCACCTGCACTTCTCCTTGCTGGGTACCGCACCCTGGAATGAGCTGGGCCGCGACGCACACTAGTGTGCATTGATGCTGATTTTTTCTTCCTTCCTTGCAATTGTTTAATGCTAAGACAAATACCAACAATATATTTCACCACATGATAGAGCTTCCTATCATCTTGGCGAGGTAATATTTCTCGACAGTATATTACTTTGGATGAGCATTCCATTAGATGCATTTAGAGGGAGTACACATGCAAAGTGAAATTGATGTCGTTAATTATTGTTTGTTGTTGGATGATTTTGTCGTCCTAGAAAACAAACATATTTTTCATACGAAATGTTCGTTATGAGAAGGATCACGACAAATGCAATTAATGAATAATAAGTGAAGTATATGTACGCTAAGAACGACAAAATATCTTTTAATTGATAATGTATGAGAAATAAAATGAATCAAAATAGATTATGTGAAAACAATAATTTTTGATATACACATTTTTTTAATAACTAATAACTATATCATATTACTAAGTATTATTTTGAAAACAAATACCTATTTCAACAAATATGGTTGGAAGATGCTAAATCTATATTCCAATAATAAATAAAGGACCTATTACCAAATGGAAACAAGAACACAATCATACCCATCAGAGTCTTCTTCACTAACATTAACTTCAGGTTGTTTCTGTTTCCAAATTCTAATCATAACCTCGATTTTGACTTGGATTCTGATTGTTTCTTCTTGAATTTTCCTATTCAATTTCCAAAACACATACTTAAACTATCCCTTTGTAGAACTCGATATTTTAATTTCGAGAATCTCACCTAGATGTGTTTTTAGACTACTCGTACAAATTGAGTTTAATTAACTCCGTTTGGGGTTATAAAAGTTGGAAACAAGTAATTAAAGGAGTTTTAAGTATTAAAGTTTTATTTTGTGGAACTTTTGGAGTTTTAAGAAATGGTTAGGTGGGATTTAAGAGAATCATAAAGTAGGAGAATAGTTTTATTAATTTAGAAAGTCTTGTGGTAAAAATTATGAAGGGTTGTAAATTGGAGGGAGATTTTGAAAATTTTAAAGAATTTGCTTACAAATATGGGAGAGAGGAGAGAAGAACCATCATTTGCTAGATTCTTCTAGAGAGAAATTGTAGTACTCGTGTTCTTAAAGTATGGGTACTGATAACTCTGAATAAATCATGTTATTATACTTCTTTTAGGCACGTTTTTGGTGTTGATCTTAAGCATTAGATGTGTGTTTCATGTGTTTCATTTTTAGCAATTTTTAGTTTAGTTTATTTTATTCTACTATTAGTTTGTTTTAGTTAACTTGAATGATCAATGCTGAGTTTTGGAAATTTACTGTGCAGACACTCAAGGCTGTAGCAATTGAATAAGGCTAGAAGGGCAAAATGTGCGAAGAGGACAGAAGTGCAGCGCTGGTTCCTCAATGTTGAAGCATTGGAATTTGGCAGGAATAGCAAAATCTGTGAAGTGGACAGAAACTTGAAGCTGCAGCGCTGGGTCAAGGGTGCTGCGGTGCTAGAATATGACAAGGATTCAAAGCTGCAGCGCTGGTTCGTGGGGCGCTGCAGCTCTGGCTAGGGTTTGATTTGTGCCTAGTGCTGCAGCACGGGCTGGCAGATTCAGAATATTATAAATAGCAAATCCTAGCTGAACAAAAGAGGGGAGCGCGGCTGTCGAACAGAAAAATAGAGTTGGAGGAGACGAGACGCAAAAGGGGAATTAGAGACACTCTTGGAGGCTACTCTGAAGCTTTTAATCATTCTTCTCCGGTTTTGCTTTATTCTTATTTAGTTATGTTGATGTTTTATGATATGAACTTGGTTTGTTTGAATATTATTATAGAGTAGGTATTTTTGTGTTAAGGATAGATGAATCCTAAACCTATGTCTTGAGTTACTGTTTGGACAAGTGGATTTTAATGTGTTGTTCAAAGAGTGTGTTTTATTATTCTTAATGTTGTTTGTTACTTTGATTCCTTCTTTAAGCATAGTGATGTGTCGAAAAGAGAAGCTATGTTTTTACGAATGGTTGAATTAATAAATATGATGTTGGATTGTTGTCTATGCAAAAGCCAGGGTAAAACATGCCATGAATGGAATAGAAGTAACCGAAAAGGGATTTTAGGAAGTTCATGTGGTCTGCTTAAATTGTAACCGAATAGGGAGATTTAACTTAAAGGAATTCAAAAAAACTTAATGCTTCTTAATTTGAATTAATCTAGAATAGACCTGGAATATGGATATTTGAAATTAATGATTCTTGAGATTGTGATTAGACCTGGAATATGGATAACCAATTTATTGAGAATTCTACCATCTTGAAAAATGTATTAAACGAAACTTGTCCATTCAAAACTCTTGGAAATAATGGTTTAGGTGAAGTCAAGTCCTTAGCACGTTAGTTTATAAGAATCTAATTCCAAGTGGCAATTCCTCCTTTTATTTACTATTATCATCTGTTTTTCCTTTAGTTAAGTTTTAGTAAATTCTTCTCCTACAATTATTCGTTTGCTCAAATAACGGTAAGAGTTGAGTCATAATTTCTGTATTATCTATTCAGTCCTCGTTGGGAACAATACTTACTCATCATTTTCTTACTTGAACGATTAGTGCACTTGCTAGTGTCAATTTCATCGCATCAAGTTTCTGGCACCGTTGCCTGGGACTGAAATAAAATATTATATTTATTGTGATTCTACTAGTTAATTTGAGAGTTTGTTAATTTGGTTTTTAAGTCTATTTTGCAGGGTTTTTGTTTCTAGTGCATGACACGTACTAGTGGGAGAATACTTGCAGAATTTAATCCAGAAATTGAGCATACTTTTTCACACTTTGAGAAGAGCAGCGTCAGTAACAGTCAGTATAATGGCAGAAGGGAACAATGCAGAGGTGCAACGTGCACTTTGGGATTATGCTATGCCAAATATGGTTGGTGTTGAATCTAGCTTCCGACAACCACCTATACAAGTGAACAATTTTGTAATTAAGTCAGCCATCATTCAGATGATTCAACATTCAGTACAATTTGGGGGCCTATCGCAAGAAGATCCAAATGTTCACTTGGCAAATTTCCTTGAAATTTGCGACATATTTAAGCATAACGGAGTATCAGAGGATGCAATTCGTTTAAGGCTTTTTCTATTTTCACTAAAGGATAAAGCAAAAAGCTGGTTGACTTCTTTACCAACAGGATCCATAACGACATAAGCAGAATTGGCACAAAATTTTTTAGGGAAATACTTTCCTCCTGCAAAAACTGCAAAGTTACGTAATTAAATTACTATGTTTTTGTAGGTCGATAGGGAGTCACTCTATGAGGCATGGGAATGTTTTAAAGACCTTTTGAGAAGATTTCCTCATCATGAGTTGCCCACGTGGATGCAGGTACAAACTTTTTATAACGGTTTAACCAGTACAATCCGAAACATGATTGATGCAGCTGCAGGTAGCACTATCATAAGAAAAACTCCAGAAGAAGCTATTAAATTGCTGGAAGAGATGACCACAAATTCTTATCAATGGCCAGTTGAAAGGTTACCTGTTAATAGAGCCTCAGGATTGCACAATACAGATGTTGTTACAGCTTTAACAACACAAATGGAGGTTCTCACCAAGAAGATAGATGGACTTTATCCTACTACACATGTTATATGTGAATTGTGTGGTGGTAATGGCCACCATAGCAGTAACTGTCAGGCAGGTAATCAATTTACATCTAATTCATCTGCTGAACAAGCTAACTTTGTTTCAAATTTTCACAAGCAAAACAATCCATATAGCAATACATATAATCCGGGATGGAGAAATCACCCGAATCTGTCGTTGAATCAAAACAATGCGAAACAACCTCCTCCTGAATACCCACCTCAAGAAAAAAAGTCAAACTTGGAGGACACGATGGCCAAATTCTTAAATGCAGCAAAAACTAGGTTCCAAAATCAAGAAGCGTCCATAAGAAATCTGGAAGTTCAAGTGGGCAAACTAGCAACTATAATTTCTGGATGTGCACAAGGTTCTCTTTCGAGCAACACAAAAAAAATCCTAAGGAGGACGTCAAGGCCATAACACTAAGGAGTGGCACACAATTGGATGAGCCAAAATCTAAAGAAATCACTAATCAATAAGGCGAGAAAGAAGAGACCATGCAAGTAGAGAAACTTGTTTCAGAAAAGAAGTCTACTGGTAAAGGTTTGATCGATTCTAACTCTGAAACTAAATATATGCCACCTCTTCCCTATCCTCAGAAAATTCATAAAGAAAAATTAGATAAGCAATTCTAAATTTTTTTAGAGATTTTCAAGAAATTGCATATTAACATTCCATTTGCAGAGGCTTTATCACAGATGCCTATTACACTAAATTTTTGAAGAAAATTTTGTCTAACAAACGAAAGCTTGAGGAACATGGAACGGTGATGTTAGCTGAAGAGTGCAGCGCCATACTGCAAAATAGACTACCTCCAAAATTGAAAGATCTAAGGCGTTTTACTATACCCTGCACTTTGGGAAGTTCATTCTTTGATAAAGCTTTATGTAACCTTGGTGCGAGTATCAATCTTATGCCTCTTTTAATTTTTAGGAAACTTGGATTAAAAGAAGTCAAAACAACGACAGTGTCATTGCAATTAGCTTATCGATTGATTAAGAGACCACAGGGAATTATAGAAGATGTACTGGTAAAGGTTGATAAATTTATATTCCCTGTAGACTTCATCGTTCTCGACATGGAAGAGGATCGTGAGGTACCTCTTATTCTTGAACATCCATTCCTTGCTACAGGGAGAGCCCTAATTGATGTACAACAAGGGAAATTGACTTTAAGAGTCAATGATGAGCAAGTAGTTTTTGATATGTATAAAATTATGAAATACCGTTCTGGCTTATCTACTTCTTCTTGTTTTTAAGTGGATATTGTTGATAACCTCATTGAGGAGTTTTAGGAGAAAACATTAAACGAAGATACTTTAAAGAGATGCATCATGGAATCAAGAACTGCTACCACTGAAGAACTCCTCATCCAAGAAGAAGCAAGGAACTTTGAGTCTGAAATGGGAAAAGAAGTGCTAGAAGAACAAATAATAATAACTGAATTGAAAACTTTACTTGCTCATTTGAAATATGCTTATTTAGAGAAAAATATTTTCCCTGTTATAATATCTTCTTCGTTGACAGGTAAAATGGAAGAACGGTTGCTGGAAGTCCTAAGAAGGCACATATTTTCGGGAAAGCTGAAATCTCGGTGGACTGGACCACACACCTTGATAAGTGTATCACCATTTGGTGCCGTTGAATTATGACACGAGAAAAACAAGGAGACGTTCAAGGTCAACGGGTATAGATTGAAACACTATATCATAGGGACGTTTGACCCTCAATCGTCCACAACCGTTCTCCAAGAGCCATAAATCGAAAAGTCAAGCTTTAAATTAGAACTAACATTTTGTTTTTATTTTTCTTGAATTTGAAATTGTTTGGTGTCTTTATTTTCATTAGGTTTGTCTTTTAGTTAAGTTTTTATTGTTTTAAATTAGTTATTTTCTTGTTTTCAGGTTATATTGGAGTCAGGCCCGAGAACCAGAGCTGCAGCCATGAGTTTTGGGCGTCGCTCAGACAGACACACAGTAGCTTCTTTCGCTACTACCATATCTCGGTAATAACAATGATCAGGAGACTGAGGACAATGAAGAAGATGAGTGATTCGGGTTTCGACTACTCAGGGAAGTTCCTTTCTCTTACTTTATGCTAAATGTTTATACATTGCAGACAATATATCATTTAAGTTTGGTGGGGGAAAGTATCTGAGTTGTTGTGTGCTATTCATGTTTCTAGTTATTTTTCTGTTCGTTTTATCTTTGTGATTTATTTTGTTTGATTTTTTATTTTACCGAGGATGAGAAATAGATTGACTTGATTGTAGCCATTGAAAATTTGAAAAATGTTACGTTTATCTATGTGCTTGAGCTTGTTGTTGGATTTATTTTACATCGAACTCTTTGAACACAATGAGCACTTACACCTAAGCACTTTGTTGTCTTGCTGTTTCGGAGAATGTTTATGTGAGCAATGTAGTTTCTTGAGATCTCTTGGACTCTAGAACTTGCTTGAAGACCACTCGAGGTGAAATCCTAGGTAGTACAGTACCAAAGAAATGATCTAGGCCATGTTTGGAACGTTTGAGCTTTTCTAGCCAACCTTTGATATGTGATTATCCTTAGTTTTCCCTTTTTGAGCTTGAATATCTGTTGCTTTGTCACCCGACCATCTAACCTATAAAAAAAAATAAAAAATGCTACAACTCTACCTTTCACCTGTAAGCACACCGATTAATGAATGGACTATTCTCTTAAGTGGTGGCAGAGGATTGAGCATGAGAAAGCGGTGTTCGATTTGGCTTTGTTAAGTATCAAATATTTCCCATCGAGAGTGAGTAAGGGACCCTAGTCATAAGAGGGCAAGGGAAAGATCGAAGTTGAAAAGGTTTACCACACGAACTATTTGATCAAGTTATATTTTACCTATCACGGGCAGCTGGCAAAGCCGTGTTTGATCGTCGCGTACATGCTCTGTTACAGTTTCATTCATGCGAACGGAAATAAAGACTAGTGCCACTATATTACAAGCATACGAAAAAAAAAAGAGAAAAAGAAAAGAAGAAGAAGAAGATGTGACAACAGCAAAAGTATTGGAGTATTAAATTATAACTGAGGGAAAGTTTGAAATAAAATTTTTATGGGTTGATGTGCTTAAGGTGATGTGAGCCTCAAATAAATCCTTCACCATACCTTAGCCTTAGCCAAAGTTATAAGCTAAATAATGTCCTGGTGATCTCAGGTATTGTCATGGCCTACATTAGTGGAGAGTGGTGTGAAAAGCAAGCTTATAGATTCTGAAAGATTGGCATTATCATACTTGGTTGCATAAACCAATTAAAGTGGCGAGGCAATTAAGTTTATAAAAGTGTTACACACACACGTTTGAAGAATTTGATGAAAGATAAGGCTGGCAATAAATTTGAAATTCTAGACATTAGCAGTATTTGAAAATTTTTCTTGCGTTATGATCTATATGCAATCTTGGAGGCATGTTGTTATCAAATCTAATCAAACCATCTCTCACTCTTAGGATGTGTGTGTTAGGACTTTGTTCTAGTTTGCTTGAGGACTAGCAAAAACATAAGTTTGAGGGTGTGATAACTCTAAATAAATCATGTTATTATACTTCTTTTAGGTACTTTTTTTGTGATGATCTTAAGCATTAGATGTGTGTTTCATGTGTTTTTTTTAGTAATTTTTAGTTTAGTTTATTTTATTCTACGACTAGTTTGTTTTAGTTAACTTGAATGATTAATGCTGAGTTTTGGAAATTTACTGTGCAGACACTCAAGGCTGCAGCAATGGAATAGGGCTGGAAGGGCAAAATGTGTGAAGATGACAGAAACTCAAAACTGCAGCGCTGGGTCAAGGGTGCTGCAGTGCTGGAACGCGACAAGGATTCAAAGCTACAGCGCTAGTTCGTGGGGCACTGCAGCTCTGGCTAGGGTTCGATTTGTGCCTAACGCTGCAGCTATGGGAAGTTGACGCTGCAGCGCTGGTCGGCAGATTCAGAATATTATAAATAGCAAACCATAGCTGAACAAAAGAGGGGAGCGCGGCTGTAGAACAGAAAAACAGAGTTGGAGGAGATGAGACGGAAAAAGGGATTTGGAGACACTCCTGGAGGCTACTCTGAAGCTTTTAATCATTCTTCTCCGGCATTGCTTTATTCTTATATAGTTATGTTGATGTTTTATGGTATGAACTTGGTTTGTTTGAATTTTATTATGGAGTAGGTATTTTTGTGTTAAGGATAGATGAATCCTAAACCTATGTCTTGAGTTGCTGTTTGGACAAGTGGATTTTAATGTGTTGTTCAAAGAGTGTGTTTTATTGTTCTTAATGTTGTTTGTTACTTTGATTCCTTCTTTAAGCATAGTGATGTGTCGAATAGAGAAGCTATATTTTTACAAATGGTTGAATTAATAAATATGATGTTGGATTCTTGTCTATGCAAAAGCCAAGGTAAAACATGCCATGAATGGAATAGAAGTAACCGAATAGGGATTCTAGGAAGTTTATGTTGTCCGCTTAAATCGTAACCGAATAGGGAGATTTAACTGAAAGAAATTCAAAAACACTTAATGCTTCTTAATTTGAATTAATCTAGAATAGACCTGGAATATGGATATTTGAAATTAATGATTCTTGAGATTGTGGTTAGACCTGGAATATGGATAACCAATTTATTGGGAACTCTACCATCTTAAAAAATGTATTAAATGAAACTTGTCCATTCGAAACTCTTAGCAATAATGGTTTAGGTGAAGTCGAGTCCTTAGCACGTTAGTTTATAAGAATCTAATTCCAAGTAGCAATTCCTCCTTTTATTTACTATTATCATATGTTTTTCCTTTAGTTAAGTTTTAGTAAATTCTTCTCCTACAATTATTCGTTTGCTCAAATAACGGTAAGAGTTGAGTCATAATTTCTGTATTATCTATTCAGTCCTCATTGGGAACGACACTTACTCATCATTTTATTACTTGAACGATTAGTGCACTTGCTAGGGTCAATTTCATCGCATCAGGTACAGAAGTAATTAGATAAATATGATATGGAATTAAAACAATATAATATATACATGAAAGGTTTATTATTGAATAACATGCCTTTGTGCATGTTAGATGCTGGGAAATCACCTTCATGATGCCTAGGTGGTGATCTTTCAAACACCCAAGTTTAGAGTGACTTGTAATGAATCAGAAACAGAAATAGAAATCAAAGAAAAGAAAGAACACAACAATTGTTATCGAGGTTCGGTAATAGCCTACGTCCCCGTGAGTTCCTATGAACTCTCTGCACTAAATCAGCGAGTTCTTACAGATTACAGCAACCCTCTTCAAGAAACTTCAAGTTCTTAAAGAACCAAAGAAGATAAGAAAGAAAGTGATAAGAACTATTACAAAGCCCTCTACCCACAATCTATACTACTCTCTCTTTACAACCAGCCTCTCTTTTGAGATCTATTCTAGTGCCTCTCCTGTGTTTTATGTCTTTGTACTCTCACACTTGCACTTGAATTCTCTTATATGATGATCACTTATGTTTTCAACTTGTGTTATTGTGTTAAGATTGAAGCTAGGTGACCCTTTATATAGTGCACCTTTTCTTGACTAATCTTGAAGGTCAATATCCACCCTTAGATCTTGAGGACCTTTCAATCATAGCCTTTCATCAATCCTTAGTGATCCTGTGCATTTTGATCATGCATCCATGCACCTTTCAAAGAGGCCGAAAAGCTTATCTCAGTGTGTTTGGCACCATGGCCCAGAGTAGGGCTGGCCGCGGCGCAAGGCAGGGCTGCACTTCTCCACTTTCTGGGTGCCGTGGCCTGGGGGAGGCTGAGCCGTAGCGCACACCTCTTCTAGGCTTCCTCCATGCTGGGCGCTGAGGCCTAGGAAGGCTGGGCTGCAACCTGACCTAATACTGTACTTCTTTGTCTTGCTGTGCGCTGAAGTGTACACTTTGTGTGTTGAGGTACCAAGTCTAATGAAGAACCTTGTCAAACTATGTTTAAACGTTAGACAAACACCAACAATCTCTACCTTTGTCTAAGCAATTAAACCCAAAGCCATTGTGTAGAGAACTCAGGATCTAAACTCATCTTGAGTCATCGTATCAATCGACTCCAATCCTAAGTAGTCCAAGGCAATGATTAAACTTACTTAGAGGCAGAACCTTGGTGCCTAAATCTGCAGGATTTTCCTCCGTGGCTACCTTGTCCACATGAATGCATCCTTCCGTAACATTTTCCCTAATGAAATGATACCGAACATCCATGTGCTTTGTCCTCTCATGGAACACTGGATTCTTACACAAATGTAACATACTTTAGCTATCCGAAGACAGCACCACCTGCTCTTTTAGGACCTTCCACTCTTCCAACAACCCTTTGCATCATATAGCCTCCTTAATGGCTTCCGTTTCCGCTAAGTACTCACCCTCAGTTGTTGGGAGTGCTACCACAAGCTGCAACTGAGCCTTCTAACTTACACAACATCCATTTTAGCTGAAGAAGTAAGAGATAATCGATCTTCTTTTATCTCGGTCTGCTCTATAGTCTGAATCCGCGTAACCCTCAAGACAGATGGACTTACCCTTCTTCTCATACACCAACCCCACATTTGGGCTTCCCTTCAAGTACCTCAGCAACCACTTCATCCCAAGCCAATGCTCCTTTATGGGATTACTCATAAACCTACTGAGAACACTTATTGCATGAGCAATATCAGGTCTAGTGCTTACCATGGTGAACATAACTAAACCAACCGCACTACAGTAAGGGATATTTTCCATTTCCTTCTTCTCCGCCTCTGATCTCGGACATTGATCGCTGGAGAACTTGAAATGACTAGCAAGGGGAACCTTCACTGGTTTGTTATCTGCCATAGAGAACTTAGATATCATCTTCTCTATGTAGGAAGTCTGAGAAATCTTTAATCTGGTTCTCTCCCTTTCCCGGATTATGCTCAGCGCAAGGATCTTCTGTGAATGGCCCAGATCCTTCATCTCAAACTCCTCACTGAGTTGAGACTTCAATTCTTCTATCCTCTCTATGCTTCTCCCAACCAGCAGTATATCATCAACATAGATGAGGATGATCACCACTTTGTCCACCTTGTGCCCCTTATAGTATAAGCACGAATCATAGTAGCTCCTCATGAAACCCAAGTTAGTTACAAAGGAATCAAACCTCTTATTTCATTGCTGAGGTGATTGCTTCAGGCCATAGAGAGATTTCTTCAATTGGCACACCAACTCTCCCTGCCTTCCTTCCTCATAACCTTCGGGTTACCTCATGTAGATGGTCTTATCAAGCTTTCCATGCAAGAACGCTATCTTCACATCCATTTGCTCAATCTCCCAATCAAATTGGACCACCATAGCCAATACTATCCGTATCGTCTTGTACTTCACAACTGGTGAGAATATTTTGGTGAAATCTATGCCTTCTCTTTGTGTGAACCCCTTCGCCACCAGCCTAGCTTTATATCAGACTTTATCCCCTGGAGTGTTCCCTTCTTTGATCTTGTAGATCCACTTACAATCCATAACTCTTTGTTTTTTTGGTTTGGGCACCAATTCCCAAGAGTTGTTCTTCCTCAAAGAATCTGATTCTTCCTCCATAGCTAACTGCCACTTTGACAACTTCTTACATTCCATGGCTTCTAGTAAGTTTTTATCCAAGGAGCTGCTACATTAGAATCCGTAAACCTATATCTCAAAGGTGGTTTGACCACCCTTCTTTCCCGGTCCCTTGTAAGCTGATAATTATTCTGACTTACTGCATCATCCCCTTCTAGTTCAGCCTCATCTCGAGTGTCCTGAGCTTAGTATTCATCAATGGGCTCTACCTGGTACGTACCCTCTTGGTTTCCTTGCTCTACATGAACTGAATTCTCCTTGATGCGATGCTCCACAAATTTCGGATTGGTTTGCTCACTAGCCCCTACAAGATTAGTTTTCTCCAAATAGAGAAATAACAATTCATTAAAAATAACATCCCTACTTATTATGAGTTTCATTCCTTTTGGTTCTAAGGATCACAACCTATATCCCTTAACCCCATCACCATACCCTAGAAACACACATTTTCTAGACCTTGGGTTAAGTTTTTCATCCTATTGATGTGCAAATGCAGCACACCCAAAAGTCTTATGGTTGCTCAACTCAGGGGGTTTCCCACTCCACATTTCCATGGGAGTCTTGAGCTCTAAAACTCTAGAGGGCGATCTATTTACCAAGTATGCAACAGTAGACACAGCTTCGCCCCAAAAGTATTTTGGTAATCCGGATCCTATTAACATGCACCTAACCTTTTCTATAAGGGTTCTATTCATCCTCTTAGCAACTCCATTTTACTGAGGCATTTTTACAACCGTTCTATGTCTTAGAATGCCATTTAACTCACAGAATTTATCAAAATCCTTATTGGAAAATGCAAAGCCATTATCGGTTCGTAAAGCCTTAATTACCCTACCCGTTTGAGTCTCCAGAAACTTTTTCCACACCACAAATTCATTTAAAGCATCTGATTTATTTTTAAGCAAATAAACACAAACCTTTCTAAATAATCATCAATTAAAGACAGAAAGTAAAAGTTACCTCCCAGTGTTGGTGTTCTTGCTGATCCCCAAAGGTCCGAATGAATGTAGTCAAGAATGCCCTTAGATTTGTGCACTCCGGTGTTGAAGCGGACCTGGTGTTGCTTCCCAAGAATGCAACACTCGTAGAAATCCAATTTCTTTACTTTGTCACCACCAAGTAGACCATCCTTGCTGAGAACTTGCAGGCCCTTTTCGCTCATATATCCCAAGCGAGTGTGCCAAAGGGCTGCCTTATCCATCTCAGCCATCAAGCCTGCTACTTGATCCTTGATTTTTGTCTCTCCGATCATCTCATAGAGTTTATCTTTTATTGCTGCTTTGATCACAACCAAAGATCCCTTGGTTACCTTGATCTTTCCTCCTTCTGCTTTGTATCTAAACCCCACGGAATCCAGCTGCCTCAATGAGATCAAATTCCTCTTCAAATCCGAAAGATGCCTCACATTTCGCAGTAGCCTTGTGACTCCATTAAACATCCTTAACTGGATGTCTCCTATCCCCCTCACTTGGCAAGAATTGTCATTCCCCAAGAAAACTCTTCCATCATTGATTTCCTTGAAATTCTTGAACCAATCCTTGTGAGGGCACATATGATAAGTGCACTTGGAATCCAGAATCTATTTCTCGCTGCCTTGCCTCCTGCTCACATTTGAGCACACAACAAGAACATCATCTTGCTGTTCTCCTTTGGAAACCGAAGCCTCTCCATTGTTGGTATAGCTTCTTCCTCTCTTATCCCACATATTTTTCTTGCAATCTTTCCTGAAATGTCCCTCTTTGTTGCAGTAGAAGCATCTCTTTCCTCCAAATCTCAGTTTGGAATGAGATCTCCCATGTCTCTACCCTCTACCTCTTGATTTCTCTCGGTAGTTGCCATGAATGATGCTACCATTCCGAGTTGTTGGCCTTCCTCTAACGAACTGCCCTTCTCCACTTGATACTTCCCTCATCTTGACTTTGAAATCATGAGCCCTTATGGCATTGATCTTAATCTCCTTGGTTAAAGTATCTATTCCATATTCAATTGCATTAATCAAATCAAAACAATCAGGAAGAGAATTCAACAAAATAACAGCCAATTGTTCATTCGGGAATGTTATGCTACAGCTATTCAAATCTTGAACTAGCTTATTAAACACATCAAGATTATCTTGTAACTCTTTATTAGGATCCATTTTAAAAGCAAAGATTCTTTTAAGAAGATAAATATTATTAGGGAGACTTTTGGTAAGAAAGAACTCATCTAGTTTCTTCCATATGACAGCAGGATCTTTCGAGTCTCCGCACTCCCTTGTGACACTATCCAACATGTGCAAGAAAATGGCGTTGTATGCCATCTTCTTCATCTCAATCCGCTAGACTTCCGTGATGCTTGTTGGAAAAGCGTCATCTTCTCCAATCGCCAAGTCCATTTTCTGTTGCATAAGAACAACCTTGATTTTCCGCTTCCAAAGGGCAAAGTCTCCATTTCCATCAAACTTCTCAACACAGAAATTTGAAGCCATCTTGTGGAGAAAACCTCAGATTTATGCAGCACCCACAATTGCTTTTCCAAACTTCTAAATCACAAGAACTCGATCAAAGATAGATCTCAATACCGTTCTTGAATCACCCTCAAGAACACGATCAGATCTTGATCCCAGCACCGTTCTTGAATCACTCAAGAAGTTGGCCTTTGATTCTTAGAGTCTTGCTCTGCTACCTTCTATTACAGCTCTGGTACCTGCTCTCCGAAGCTCCTCTGGCTCTGATACCACTATTGGGGTATCTTCTCTAGCTCTGATACCACTGTTGGGAAATCACATTCTTGATGCCCAGGTGGTGATCTTCCAAACACCCAATCTAGAGTGACTTGTAATGAATCGGAAACAGAAACAAAAATCAAAGAAAAGAATGAACACTGCAATTGTTATTGAGGTTCGTCAATAGCCTACGTCCCCGTGAGTTCCTCTGAACTCTCTGCATTGGGATTGCTTCTTCTTTGGTAACAAAGCCAAAATATGTTGTGCCTCATCTCAGAGATCTTGAGAGGCCTGCATCTCCCATTGCGACTGTGATGGTCCCAATGGTTGAAAATCCTAACCCTAATAGTCCTATTGGATCTAGAAAGTTGGAGATTGTCCCTAAACTGGGGCTATGTCTTTCTTTTATTCCGAAGGATATTCATTCGATTAGATTGGAGTTTTGTTTTCTTGCTCTGCTCGCTGCCGAAAAAAGAGAGACTTCTGGGCTCGCAATAAAGCTGTTCTTACAGATTGCAGCAACCCCCTTCAAGAAACCTCTAGTTCTTGAAGAACCAAAGAAGAGAAGAAAGAAAGTGATAAGAACTATTACAAAGCCCTCTACCCATAATCTATACTACTCTCTCTTTACAACTAGCCTCTCTTTTGAGATCTATTCTAGTGCTTCTCCTGTATTTTGTGTCTTTGCACTCTCACACTTGCACTTGAATTCTCTTGTATGATGATCACTTGTGTTATTGTGTTGAGAATGAAGCTAGGTGTAACGACCCATCCCGGGTTGGCCACCCCCGAAATAATATCATCACATTTTGAAAATCCCAGCATGATATATTTATGCAACAATAAAATAAATAAATAACACCAATAGAAAATTTTTACATCAATCCTCAACCCTCAAAAGGGGAGTTACATCAATCTGATATTTAAACGTTCTATACAACGTAAAATGCATGAATATTTACAAATAAATTTTTTTTTTCTTTTCTCATTACTCTGAGGATGTTGACACGTACGTAATTTACAAAAAATGATTTCGTCTGAACCTCAACTCATCAAACTATTGTCATGCCTGCTACCTGAAAATTATTGTACAATGAGAGGTGAGTTTCACAAGCTCAGTGAATTAAATTTACTAAAAGTATTCAGTTTGCATAATAGCCCTTTTTCTATTTAATCATTTATATTTCACAAAACTTGATGATAACTTTTAGCTATCACTACACTTGTCATAAGATTCATTCTCTATCAATCTCTTAGTCTCATTCACTGGTTCGCCTTAAGCTCATCAATTATCTCATAATTACCTCGTATAATGATGTTCACATCATAAGGTCTACCATTTAGATGGTTCTTATCACCATAACTGTGTCTCTGTGAAACTCATCCATCTATAAATAAATTCACAATCACACACCACACATCAACATTTCAACAATGTAAGCAATAATTAAATCAGATGCCATACATAAATGATTATGATGGGAACGTCTTCCCACCTGTCGACAGGTTATTATTATCTTAGACTGCCCCCCTTCCCGGTTCTTTACGGCTTATCCCAGCTGTCACGGAATTTATTTCTAGCATATATCGGCTGTCACGGTGTCTCTTTTATTTCTAGCAAATACCGGTTGTCACAGTTACTCCATTAGACCGGCCCCTTCTCAGTTATTTCGGTTATCTTATTTAATGCATATGTATATGAACAATGATATAAAAAAAAACAACTTTAATTCAAATATTTTTATTCTCATTTAGACTGGCTGCCTTTTCGGTTCTTTTAATCTCATTAGACCGACTACCTTCCCGGTTCTTTTATTGTCATTCAGATATGAGTATGCATATAAATAAATAAAAATGAAAAACAAGCATGTATTCAGACTAGCTATAATGATTTTTCTCAAATTTATATAACAAAAATTTCACTAAATTCCTCTCATCCCAAATCACATCAAATCTTCCATTAAAGCTTGCCAAGATCCACTAAATTTCATCCCAAATCACATCAAATCATCCATCAAAATTGGTCAAGATCCACTAAAATTCATCTCTTCAAATTTTGTATCAAAACATCAACCATAGCTCATCAAAAATTTTACTTATCACTTTTATTATTAAATCAACTAATTATTCCAAAAATATCTTTTTTTCACATAATACTATTCTATATAACCAATATTTATACCATACCTATCAATCAAATATTTATCAATCTCCAAAACATAAACTAATAATTTATTTTAATATTACCATTAGATCTTTCAATTTTTTTTTTATTTAGATTACTTAAAGTAAATCCAACTCACCACGTAGCTCTTAAAGCCACCATTGGATCACCTCCTTGCATTTCTCGTTTCTCTTAGAAATTTCCTCCGGTTGTAGATCGTCAACACCTGATATCGTATTTATATTAAATTTATAATTTATTCTTCAAATCGATATAAACCACACACTTTGAAAATTTCCACTTTGAATTTAGGGAAACTTCATAAATGTCAGAAATTCAAAAATAAACATTACATTATTACCTTCTATTTTTCTGACAGCTTCTCGTGATTCTCTATAAAATTCCGCAGTAAACTTCTTCCAAAATTTTATCCTTTCACCTCTTATTTGAGTTCCCAAGTGTTTAAATAAATCGAGTGATTAAAAAGAAAACTAAACGAAATAAATAAATATGTGATTACTAAACTATATATATATATATATATATATATATATATCCACCTTTTTCTTCTTCAGTTGCGTCCCCCCACCCCTTTGTTTTTCAAGTTGCCACGACTTGTAAGTCGTGGCTCACATACAACGAAAATTGGCAGTAGGTTGCCACCTGCTACCACCTTTTTTTTTATTTTAAATATATATATATATATATATTATTTTATTTCTTTCTTTTTTCTTCCTCTTCTAGATGTCACGCCCGAGAATATTTTTTCCCCTTTTTTTGTACTATGTCCCCACGCGTCCAGTTTTTTTTCTAAAGAATTATTTTATTCAATACTAAATTCTTCGCGTAAATATATTATTTTTATTTCATGTCATATTTATTAAATTACTTCTTTACCCTTACTTTACATTTACGGGTATTACAATTCTACCCACCTTACATAAATTTCATCCCCGAAATTTACTTACTTTTACTGCAGAAACAAATGTGAATAATAATTCTTCATAATTGTCTCGCGCTTTCACGTAATCTCCTCAACATCCTTATTCTGTTATAGAACTTGAACTAATGAAATTATTTTATTATGCACAATTTATTCTTTTTTTCTAAAATTCTCACTGGTACTTTTATATAAGCCCAATCTTTTTGAATTTCTATAGCTTAGCTCGAATTATTTTAATATTCGCCATGTAAACCTTTTCTTAAAATAGAAACATGAAATGCATTATATAAATGTTTTAATTCTGGAGGCAAGTCCAGGCTACCCACAACTAGCCCAACTTTCTCAACAACTTCATAGGGTCCCACATACGTCGGACTCAACTTTCCTTTCCTGTTTAAATCTCAATACACCTTTTCATTGAGATATTTTTCAATACACCCAATCACTTACTTGAAATTCAAGAGGTTTTCTCTTAGTATCAGCATAACTCTTTGATCTTCTTTGTGCTGCTTTACGGTTTTCTCTAACCAACTTGATCATCTTAGTTGTTACTTAATACTTTTATACAATGTCTCAACGGTATAATCCCAACACTAGTTTGATACTGATTATTACAAGCAACTTCATTCGATGGCATGTAAACATCCCAACTTACTGAGAACTCATCACATTTGCCCTTAACATATCTTTTAGTATTCTAATAATCTTTTCTATCAGAGCATGAAAAATTATATTAAACTGCAACTGTATACCCATGGCTTTTTGAAAGCTTTTCCAAAAACCAAGATGTAAATCTAGCATTTCTATTTGATATTATGCTTAATGGTGCTCCATACAACCTCACAATCTCAACTACATCATTTTTCAATCCTGACCATCAGGATTTCTGTCTCAATCCTTTATACATCTTATTGTTACTTGGTCTCATTGAATCTGCATCATCAGGTACCTTTCTCAATATCTTCTTTCTCAACTCCGCAACATTGGAAACACTACTCCTATATTCCAATACCAAAATACTCTCACTTCAAATTTTGAACTCAAAATGCTTTCTAGTAAGCACTTAATATGTAATCTTTTCTATCTCTTCATCTCTACCTTGCATCTCTACAACATTTTACTATGGATGACTGTACAGCCATATTCATTAACCATGATCCTTTGTCACTGATATTCAACTCCATTCTTATCTCTTTTAAATCTATCATCAATTTCACATAAGGACTTCCAATAGCAGTTAACTTTCTTGTAAACTTTCTACTCAATGTATCAACTATCACCTTCACATTTTTTCTAGGTGATAGTGAATTTTACAATCATCGTTACTAATCAACTTCATCTCTCATCTCTGCCTCTAATTCAACTCTCTCGAGATAGGTAAGTATGTCCAACTTTTATAACTCATGACTATTTCACAAGTGGCTTCATACTGATGATGTCTCAAATCGTTAAAGTAAACACTATAACAGTCAATTCTAAGTCATGAATGTGGAAACTTATATCATGAATCCTCAATTTCTTAGAAGTATGGGCCACAACTTTCCTATGCTACACATATCCCAATCATTGATGTAACATATCACTATACACCATAAATCCTTCATCACCAGAAGGAAACACCAATACTGGAGCTGTAATTAATTTCTCCTTTAGTAATTGGAAAATTTTTCTCATACTTCCCTTACTATACAAATCTCACCTCTTTCCTGATCAGTCTATTCAACAGTATTGCATTAAAATTTCTGAAAGAATCTTCTATAATAACCTGCTAACCCCAAGAAGATTCTATTCTCCGTTACATTAGTTGGTTTATCCCAATTTAGCATTATCTCTACCTTTTGTGGATCAACTGTTATGCCATTTTCGGATATTACAGGTTCCAAGAAAGTTATTTCATTTAACCAATATTCACACTTAGAGATTTTATATCATACAATCTCTTTCTCCTCAAAATCTCCAACACAATTTCTAAATGTTTTACCTGCTCTTCCCTAGTCTTAAAATACACCAAAATGTTATCGATGAACACAACCAAAAAATTTTCAAGAAATGGTTCAAACATTTTATTTATCCAGTCCATGAATGTTTCTGGAACACTATTCGATCCAAATGTCATCACAAGAAACTTATGACTATACCATGTCCTAAAAACAATCTTAGGCATGTCTCCATTTTCTATCTTCAATTGGTGATAACTTGATCTCAGGTTTATCTTAGAAAATATTTTTACTCCTTGCACTTCTCAAACCCTTTATTTATCCTAGGAAAATATATTTGTTCTTATTCAACTGTCTGTAGTCTATACACACTCTTATCGTTCCATCTTCTTTCTTTACTAATAATATCTGACTCTCCAAATACATTTGGTCAGATAAATTGTTTATCCACAAATTCTTAAAATGTTACGTTCAACTTTCTCAATTCAGCTGACGTCATTCTATAGGGTGCTATTAAATATATTCGATGATCCTGGTATCACATCAATAGAAAATTTAATCTCTCTACTTGGAGGAAACCTAGGCAACTCATCAAGAATTTCACTATTAAGATTTCACTATTAAGATTTATTCTAACTTCTTATTTTCCTTTTTAGAATCCATTATGTATGCCAAATACTCCTCACAATTCTTCTTCAACCATCTCCTAGTGGTCAGAGTAAAATAAGATAATTCAAGAGTATTTTATGTTCTCTCTGAAATGTACACTCCTCATGTCCATATATAGAACACTACTTTCTTTCTAAAACAATCCACCATATTCAAAGATAATAAATCAGCTTCAGATTTTCTATCACTGATACGAATCATACAACGCTTGTAAACATTTATGATTATCACTATATCTCTGGTGGGAACTTCAACAAAAATATTTTACATTAAATGACTAATACATACTTCAGAAGGCTTCATATGAATACTGGATGTAAAAGAATGGATTACACCAAAATCACCCAACATTGATATGTCCACCTTCTCTACACACAAAGCACTTCAAATTATGACAATTCTGGGATAAAATATATTTATGACAAACTCCTGTCTCTCAATCATATATCATATTACCACTTCCCCTTGGTGGCATACTTACTTCCTCTGCCATGACTTTCAGTTCCTAAAACCTGTCTCCCAAATACAAGGGTCCCACCAATAATATTCTGAGCTACAGAAGTAACAGATCCTGCTTGCCTCTGGCTCTGTACTTCAATTCCATGTGACAAGGGATGCCTTATTTGAGTGGTTTACCACCCTGCACACTTATATTGGTACCACATCTAGGTTCCTTAAATCTAGACATCTTATGCCGATTCTTCTTACCTCTAGTTTCCATCACATCCTTCTCAATCTTGAGTGTTATATTTGCCAACAAAAGATAATTCATATGCCTCATGTAAGATGGTTTTGATCAAATCTTAAAACATAGTTCATCTATGAACCTCTTACACTTCTTCTCCTCTGGGTATACCATTTTTGGTTCAAACCACGACAAAGCCACAAATCTCCTATCATACTGAGCCACAGTCAACCCATTTACCACAAAAAAAAAATCTCTATTTTATTGGGCTCTAGAGGTATAAGGAAAGTATTTATCAAGAAAATCTTCCTTAAACCTATTCTAGGTTAAGGGCCTATCAACTTCTTCCCTTACCCTAGGAAGAGTATTCTCTCATCATTCCAAAGCTTCTCCTTCTAACTCAAAAGAAACAAAGACAACCCTCTGCCTATCAGTTACTGGTAAAATACCAATTTAAATCTCTCTACATGTTTTTCCCAAAATTCAAGCTTAAAATGATTCATAGATCCTTTAAACAACAAGGCATTCAGCTTAATTATATCTCCCTGCCTCTCATGTATAACTCACTTTTTCCTCATTTTAACCATTTATCATTACTGGATTTACATCAACCTCAGGCACTGCTCTAGCCTGTTTATCAAGTCTATGCTATAGGCTACCAACTCTATCATCTGCTACCTTCACTTTTCAAGAGCGTGTGCAAGAAATTATCTTAGCTCATCTCTTTAAACTTCAGATTATCTTATACATTTACTAATATCAATTATATTACTAATATCAATCATACTATCAACACATTCCCTTCTAGGAACTACAGATTTAGACTCAACCTCGACTTGTCAAAAATATTGGGGGCCTACCACGCCCTTTCGAATCAACAACTCTAACTCTAGCTCTATCGTGTCCATGTGTCATCCTCAGACTATTCATTATATTTTATTTTAATCTTTCAACTTCTTTCTTTTTATGCAGTCTACATAATCATAAAACCTAATGCTCTGATACCAAAATTGTAACGACCTATCCTGGATTGGCCACCCCCGAGACGGTATCATCACATTTTGAAAATCCCAGTATGACACATATATGCAACAATAAAATAAATAAATAACACCAATAGAAAATTTTTACATCAATCCTCAACCCTCAATAGGGGAGTTACATCAATCTGATATTTAAACATTCTATACAACGTAAAATGCATGAATATTTACAAATAATTTTTTTTATTTCTTTTCTCATTAGTCTGAGGATGTTGACACATATGTGACTTACAGAAAATGATTTCATCTGAACCTCAGCTCACTAAACTATTGTCATGTCTGCTACCTGAAAATCATTGTACAATGAGGGGTGAGCTTCACAAGCTCAGTGAATTAAATTTACTAAAAGTATTCAGTTTGCATAATAGCCCTTTTTTATATTTAATCATTTATATTTCACAAAACTTGATGATAACTTTTAATTATCACTACAATTGTCATAAAACTCATTCTCTATCAATCTCTTATTCTCATTCACTGGTTCACCTTAAGATCATCAATTATCTCATAATTACCTCGTATGATGAGGTTCACATCATAAGGTCTACCATTTAGATGGTTCTTATCACCATAACTGTCTCTTTGTGAAACTCATCCATCTATAAATAAATTCACAATCACACACCACACATCAGCATTTCAATAATGCAAGCAATAATTAAATCAGATGCCATGCATGAATGATTATGATGGGAACGTCTTCCCACTTGTCAATAGGTTACTATTATCTTAGACCGGCCCCTTCCCGGTTCTTTACAACTTATCTCGGCTGTCATGGAATTTATTTCCAGCATATATCAGCTGTCACGGTGTCTCTTTTATTTCCAGCATATACCGGCTGTCACGATTATTCCATTAGACTGGCCCCTTCCCAGTTCTTTCGGTTATCTTATTTAATGCATATGCATATGAACAATGATATAAAAAAAACATTAATTCAAATATTTTTATCCTCATTTAGACTGGCTGCCTTCCCGGTTCTTTTAATCTCATTAGACCGACTGCCTTCTCGGTTCTTTTATTCTCATTAGACCAGCTGCCTTCCCAGTTCTTTTATTCTCATTCAGATATGAGTATGCATATAAATAAATAAATAAAAATAAGCATGTATTCAGACTAGCTATTCTGATTTTTCTCAAATTTATATAACAAAAATTTCACTAAATTCCTCTCATCCCAAATCACATCAAATCATCCATTAAAGTTTGCCAAGATCCACTAAATTTAATCTCAAATCACATCAAATTATCCATCAAAATTGATCAAGATCCATTGAAATTCATCTCCTCAAATTTAATATCAAAACATCAACCATAGCTCTTCAAGAATTTTACTTATCACTTTTATTATTAAATCAACTAATTATTCCAAAAATATCTCTTTTCACATAATACTATTCTATATGACCAATATTTATCCCATACCTATCAACCAAATATTTATCAATCAACAAAACATAAACTAATAATTTATTTTAATATTACCACTAGATATTTCAATTTTTTTATTTAGATTACTTAAAGTAAATCCAACTCACCACATAGCTCTTAAAGCTACCCGTGGATCACCTCCTTGCATTTCTCGTTTCTCTCATAAATTTCCCTCAGTTGTAGATCGTCAACACCTGACATCATATTTATATTAAATTTGTAATTTATTCTTCAATTCAATATAAACCACACACTTTGAAAATTCCCACTTTGAATTCAGGGAAACTTCATAAATGTCAAAAATTCAAAAATAAACATTACATTATTACCTTCTATTTTTCTGACAGCTTCTCGTGATTCTCTATGAAATTTCGCAGTAAAGTTCTTCCAAAATTTTGTCCTTTCAACTATTCTTTGAGTTCCCAAGTGTTTAAAGAAATCGAGTGATTAAAAAGAAAACTAAACGAAAGAAGTAAATATGTGAGTACTAAACTGTTATATATATATATATATATCCCACTTTTTCTTCTTCAGTTGCGTCCCCCCACCCCTTTGTTTTTCAAGCTGCCATGACTTGTAAGTCGTGGCTCACATACAACGAAAATTGGCAGCAGGTTGCCACCTACTGCCACCCTTTTTTCTTTTTTTTTTCTTTTGTTAAATATATATATATATATTATTTTTTTTATTTTTTTTCTTCCTCTTCTGGATGTCACGCCCGAGAATATTTTTTTTTCTTTTTTTTGTACTACGTTCTTACGCGTCCAGTGTTTTTTTCTAAAGAATTATTTTATTCAATACTAAATTCTTCGCGTATATATATTATTTTTATTTCATGTCAGATTTATTAAATTACTTATTTACCCTTACTTTATGATTACAGGTATTACACTAGGTGACCCTTTATATAGTGCACCATTTCTTGACTAATCTTGAAGGTCAATATCCACCCTTACATCTTGAGGACCTTTCAGTCATATCCCTTCATCAATCCTTAGTGATCCTGTGCGTTTTGATCATGCATCCACGCACCTTTCAAAGATGATGAAAAGCTTGTATCAGTGTGCTTGGCGTCGCGGCCCATAACCTGTCTGGCTGAGGTGCAAAGCAGGGCTGCACTTCTCCACTTTCTGGGCTCCGCGGCCTGGGGGAGGATGAGCCGCGGTGCACACCTCCTCCAGGCTTCATCCATGCTGGGTGCCGCGGCTTGACGTGATGCTGCACTTCTTTGTCTTGCTGTGCACTGAGGCGCACACTTTGTGTGTTGAGGTGCCAAGGTCTAATGAAGAACCTTGTCAAACTATGTTTAAACCTTCAACATTAGACACCAAGGGAAGGTGACAAAAACGAGGGGGGGTAAGTATAAATATATATATATATATATATATATAGTTCTTGGTTTTATTTATTTATTACTTACCAAATCCTGTTTGGTTTCCTTTATTATTCAATTCAAATTTCTCTTTTTCTTTAAACACTTAGGGACTGAAAGAAAGGTTGAAAGAGTAACATTTTGAAGGGGTATACAGGAGAATTTTAAAGAGAGTTGAGAAAAGCTCTAAGAAAAACAAAAGGTAATAATGTAAATTTTATTTTTGAAATTT
Organism: Bretschneidera sinensis; assembly: GCA_023935145.1. Taxonomy (NCBI): domain Eukaryota; kingdom Viridiplantae; phylum Streptophyta; class Magnoliopsida; order Brassicales; family Akaniaceae; genus Bretschneidera; species Bretschneidera sinensis. The sequence goes on along the minus strand of CM043702.1, from coordinate 73,961,885 downwards.
CTCGGAATTCAATGTGAAAATTTTAAAAGGGCATGAATTCTGGAAGAATTGAAGAATAAATTAGAAATCTTAATATAAAGATTATGTCAGGTGTTGACGATCAGCAATTGGGTGCAATTTCCAAAAATAGCATAAAAGGCAAGGAGGTGATCCACGGGTAGCTCTAAGTGCTACGGGTGAGTTAGATTTACTTTTAGCAATCGAGATAAATATGAAGTATATTGTGCTAATATTTGAATTAATTATTAACCTATGATTTGATGATAGATGAAAGTTACTTGATGGGTATGATATGAATAATTAATATGTTATAAATTTATTATATGAGAAGAAATATTATTAAAATAATGAGTTGATTAAATATATAATGAATGGATAAATGAAATTCTAGACAACCTATGATTGGTAATTTGATATGATATATGAGGAAAAAATTTAATGAATATGATCAAATAATAAATTTGAGAAAGAGGTTGGATAGCTAAATTAAATGTCAAAACGTATGCTTGTTTTTATATTATTGTTCATATGAAAATTCATATCATTATTCATATGCATATTCATGAAATAAGAGAACCGGAAAGGCAGCCGGTCTAAATGAAAATAAGAGAACTAGGAAGACAGCCAGTCTAAATGAAAACGTGACAGCCAGTATAGCTGAAAATAAAAGAACCGGGAAGCCAATCGGTTTGAATGAAAATAAAAGAACCGGGAAGGTAGCCGGCTTGAATGAAAATAAATTAACCAGGAAGGCAATCGGTCTAAATGAAAATAAAAGAACAGGGAAGGCAGTCAGTCTAAGATAAAAACAAGTCGACATGTGGGAAGATGTTCCCAAATAATAATAATATTTAAATGTATGCATCATATTTCTTTAAATATTGATTGTTATTGCTTGAGATGCTAAAGTGCTATTCATTATTGTGATAGATGAATAAGTTTCACAGAGAAACAAATATGCTGAGAAAGAAATATGGAAATATGATATGATGAGAATTATCTGAGTGATTGATTATATGTTGGAACCTTATAATGAGGTAAATGATGATGTTGAATTGAAAATTTAGAGATGATGAAATATATGATTGAAAGATTGATATGTTTAATGCGTAACTTAAGAAGAGATTATATAATGGGGGAATTATAAAATAGAGGAGTGATAACAGAATATTGTTATTGAATTATTTGAGGAAATAGATGAACGAATATCAAAAGATTATTAGAAGATTGACTTATAAGATGTGATTAGAAGTATATAATCGAATACTTCTAGTAAATTTAATTCACTGAGCTTGTGAAGCTCAATCCTTATTGTTAAATAATTTCAGGTAGCAGACAGGACAGATAGATTGGTGAACTGAGATTTAGACGGAGTCATTATCTGTAAGCTACGTGGTCCACATTCTCAGACTAATGGAAAGAAAAAAATTATATTTGTAAATATTCATGCATACTATGTTGTATATCCTGTTCAGTTGAGATCTGAATGATGTAACTCCCTTGTTGAGGGTTGAGGATTTATGTATGTAGATAATTCAGTTGATATTTTTATATTGCTGTATATATGTGTCATGCTGGGATTTCAAAACATGACAACACCATCTCGGGGGTGGCCAACCCGGGATAGGTCGTTACCAAATGAGAGAGATTTCAGCTGAGAGAAGATAAAGAGAGAGAAAAAGAGGGAAAGAGTAGAAGAAGGAGAGGAAGAAGGAGAGGAAAAAGGAGGACGAAAGATTGAATCTTTGCAAAACCTATGGTAAGAATTTTGTTTTACTCATTTCTGATTGTTCTTAATTTTTTATTAAGTTAATATTTTTGAATTTAGAGTTTTGAAATTCAAGTGTTCTTGAGAAAAAGTTTGAAGAAAATTGGTTTGTTTAACAGAGTGGGTTTTTGTGCAAAAACTTGTTGATTTGTGGGGTTTTTTATTCAAATTTTTTTCTTGGGTAAAGTAAAGTTATCGACTTCAAAACCTTAGAAAACATGTCTTTTCTAAAAGGTTACCACATGTCTTTTTTTTTAATATTGAAAGTATGTTGTAAGAACAAACCAAATCAATTTCCGAATGTTGGTTTAGATTTTATGAAAAAATTTAGGTTTTAAGTTAACCGTACCACTTAGAGAGGTTTTAATTCGTAAAATATAAAATACTTGTGCAACTGATGATTTGGGAGTTACTACACATCCTTTTTGTTGAAACTGAGTTGTGGGAACAAACAAAATTTTCTTTTCGAACACCAATTTAAATTTTTGGGAAAAATATAAGGTTACAAGTTAAACATTAAAACTTAGAGAGTTTTTAAAGGTAAAAACGTAAAATACTTGTGCAATTTATGAGTTAAAGATGGCACACGTCTTTTTTGTCGAAAGTGATTTGTGGGAACAAATGGAATCATTTTCTAAACACTAGCTTGGATTTTGGGCAAATGTTTAGGTATTAGGTTAATAGTTCATAGTGAGAGTTTTTAAGGGTAAAATTATAATATATTTGTACAATCGAAGAGTCAGGAGTTACATATCCTTTTTGTTGGGAGGGTTTTAGGAACAAAAATAATCAATTTTTAGAACGTTGATTTGAATTTTGTGCGAAATTTTAGTTTTTTGGTTAACAGTTAACACTTAGAGAGATGTAAGAGTAAAATGTAAAATACTTATGCTATCAACGATTTGGGAGTTATGACACATCCTTTTACTCCAAAGTGATGAGCGAAAACAAACAAAATCAATTTATAATCAATAGTTTGGATTGGAGTTTGTGAAAACGTTTAGGTTTCAGGTTAACCGTTTACACTTAGACAGGTTTTAAGTGAAAATATGTAAACAAATAACTAGTGAAATCGACAAGTCAAGAGTTATCACACATGTTTTTTTTCGAAAGTGTGTTATGGGAGCAAACAAAATTTGTTTCCCAACACTTGCTTGGATTTTTTGCAAAAGTTTTGATTTTAAGTTAACCGACGACTTAGAGAGGTTTTAAGTGGGAAAATGGAAAACAATAGTTCAATCGACTAGTTTGAGTTACCACACTTCCTTTTTGTAGAAAGTGAGGTGTTGGAACAAACAAACTCAATTTTTTAATACCATTTTGTATTTTATGAAAAAGATAGGGGTTTAAGTTAAACTTTAACACTTAGAAAGGTTTTAAATGAAAAAATTAAATTACTTATGCAATCGACGATTTGGAATTTAATATATGTCATTTTTTTCGAAAGTAAGTTGTGGGAACAAATAGATCAATTTATGAACACTGGTTTGGATTGTGTGCCAAAGTTTAGGTTTTAGGTTAATATTCAACACATAGAGAGGTTTTAAGGGTAAAAATCTAAAATACTTGTGCAACAGACAAGTGGAGAGTTAACACACGTCCTTTTTGTCCAATGAACTTGAATTTTTAATATATTATAGTTCTAAAAGTCTAGAGATTTTATATCAAATTTAAGATCATTTATATGTCTATAAGTTAGTCTATCACTGGAGTTGTTACTGTTGCGTTCTAGAAAAGATAATCAGGACAGATTTCATGGTCAAACTTTAAGTTAATGTAACTTGTTAATTTTAAGAATAAATTAAATGATTCTTGAGTCTATGTTTGAAAGACCTAGAATTCTAGTTTCTAAACTTTTGAATCACTCAGAAATGTTATGTATTGAATAAGATAACTACATTTTAGTGGACTGTGTTCAACCATAACATATTTATTTAGCTACTGTTTTTATCAATGAATATGCATGTGTTGTCCTTGTGCATACATCTGAATGAAAGAGTAGTTCTCTACACTTAATGAAGAAGTATTGTTTAAGGGATAAAAGTTAAGATGTATTGCAATTGATTAAGCTCCCTATTGGGTGTGCGTGCATGACATTACACCATTGAATGTTAATGAATGATTGAACATTGTTTAGATGTCATACTTGACTCCATCCTTACAATGATTGATTGAACACTAATGGAGTGCTCACAAGGTTTATGTTAGATCAATTGAGATCTTTGTTTGATCGGCTTAGGCCTTAAAGGATCGGTTTGGGTCAAATTGAGGTGGGATGGAATTCACTGGTATGGAGAGTATCTTTTCAAGTTTAGATAGTAATGAATTATATATGATAACTTAGAGTTGGTTGCAAGCACTAATATGCGACAGTGAATTAATCGCATCTACTCAATTTGTTAGTGTACTATGTGTTTTTGACATGATGCATACATGAACATTCCTACATTCAAACAAGCATGTATAACTGTACAATTGCATATAATCACTATAGATCCTTACTAAGCCTAGTTGTTTGGCTAACCCATTCTTTGAATGGACTACTTTTTAAGTCATGAAGAAAGTATACCAATGGAAGCTAGCATAGCTGTTGGAAATCACCTTGACAAGATGCCCACGTCCCCGTGAGTTCCTCTGAACTCTCTGCACTAAATCAATGGTTCTTTACAATCCAGCAACCCTCTTAAAGAAACCTCAAGTTCTTGAAGAAACTAAGAAGAGAAGAAAGAAGATGATAAGAACTATTACAATGCTCTCTATCAAATCTATACAACTCTCTCTTTATAACCAGCCTCACTACAATGAGTCCCTCTTGTGTTTTATGTCTTTGCACTCTTACATAATTCTCTCTTGTATGTCTATCACTCTTTATAATTGGTCTCAAATTATGTCACAATGTTGATGAGAATAAAGCTAGGTGACCCTTTATATAGTGCATCAACTTCTTGTCCAATCTTAAGAGTCAATATCCACCCTTAGATCGTGATGACCACTCAACCATGGCCTTTGATCATTCTTTAGTCAAGCTGTGCATTTTGATCTTGCATCCACGTACTCAACATAAGGCTGAAAAACTAGCCTTGGTGTGCCTTCAGGGTGCGGCCTGAAACAGGGCACACTTGCTGCCACTCTGTGTGCCGCGGCCTGACCTTCCTCCAGCATTCCTCCATGTTGTGCGCTGCGGCCTGGACAAAGCTGGGCCGCAGCCTGACTTGATGCACATATTTTCCAGCTTGTGTACTTAGATGCACACACTAGTGTGCCTACCTTTGCTTTACTCCAAGGTGCCGCGCACACTTGTGTGCACTTCTTTAGCATGCTGAAATTTATTCTTCCAACCTTGGTTTAAAAATTAACCTTGTTTAAACTATGTTTAAACCTTAGATAAATATCAACAATCTCTACCTTTATCTAAGTGTTTAAACCTGAACCATTGTGCAGAGAACTTCAGGATCCAAACTCATCTTGAGTCATCGATCAACCGACTCCAATCCTAAGTAGTCTAAGGCAATGATTGAACTTACTTAGAGGTAGAACTTTAGTACCTAAATCCGTAGGGTTTTGTTCTATGGCTACCTTGTCCACATGGATGCATCCTTTTGTAACATTTTCCTGAATAAAATGGTACCGAACATCCATGTGTTTTGTCCTCTAATGGAACACCAGATTTTTGCACAAGTGCAATGCACTTTGACTATCCGAAAACACCATAACCTACTCCTCTAGTACCTTAAACTCTTCCAACAACCCTTTGCACCACATAGCTTCCTTAATAACTTCCGTTGCCGCTATGTACTCAGCCTCGGTTGTTAAGAGTGCTACCACCGGCTGCAACTGAGCCTTCCAACTTACACAACATCCGTTTAAGTTGAAGAAGTAGGAGGTAATCGATCTCTTTTTATCTCAGTTTTCTTCGTAGTCCGAATCCACAAAACCCTTAAGGCATATGGATTTACCCCTCTTCTCTTGAACCAGCCCTACTTCTGGGCTTCCCTTAAAGTACCTGCTGAACCTGCTGAAAACACTTATTGCATGAGCAATATCAGGTCTATTGTTTATCATGGTGAATATAACAGAACCAACAGCACTAGAATAAGGGACTTTTTCCATTTCCTTCTTCTCCGCCTCTGATCTCGGACATTGATCGCTGGAGAACTTGAAATGACCAGCAAAGGAACCTTCACTGGTTTGCTATCTTCCATAGAGAACTTAGATATCATCTTCTCTATTAGGAAGTTTGATAGATCTTCAATCTGTTTCTCTCCCTTTCTTGGATGATACACATCCCAAGGATCTTCTATGCATCGCTAAGATTCTTCATCTCAAACTCCTCACTGAGTTGAGCCTTCAATTTTCGTAACCTCTCCATGCTGCTCCCAACCAGCAACATATCATCAACATAGATGAGGATGATCACCACTTCCACAACCTTCTGCCCCTTATAGTACAAGCACGAAGCATAGAAGCTCCTCATGAAACCCAAGCTGATTACAAAGGAATCAAACCTCTTATTCTATTGTCGAGGTGATTGCTTCAGGCGATAGAGAGATTTCTTCAACTTGCCCACCAACTCTCGCTGTCTTCCTTCCTCATAGCCTTCGGGTTGCCTTATATAAATGGTCTCATCGAGCTCTCCATGTAAGAACGCTGTCTTCACATCCATTTGCTCGATTTCCCAATCAAATTGGACCACCAATGCTAACACTATCCGTATCGTCTTGTACTTCACAACCGGTGAGAAGATTTCGGTGAAATCTATGCCTTCTTTTTGTGTGAATCCCTTTGCCACTAACCTAGCTTTATACCGGACTTCATCTCCTGGAGTATTCCCTTCTTTGATGTTATAGATCCATCTACAATCCACAATTCTCTGTTTTTCTGGTTTGGGCACCAACTCCCTGCTTATTATGAGTTTCATGCCCTTCTTTTCTAAGGACCATAACCTATATCCCTTAACCTCATCACCATATCCTAGAAATACACATTTCCTAGACTTTGGGTTAAGTTTATCATCCTTTTGATGTGCATATGCAGCACACCCAAAAGTCCTAAGGTTGCTTAATTCAGGGGTTTTCCCACTCCACATCTCTATGGGAGTCTTGGGCTCTAAAGCTCTAGAGGGTGATCTATTTACCAAGTATGCAGCAGTAGCCACAGCTTCTCCCTAAAAATATTTTGGTAAACCGGATCTTATTAACATGCACCTAACCTTTTCCATAAGGGTTCTATTCATCCTCTCAGCAACACCATTTTGCTGAGATGTCTTTACAACCGTTTTATGTCTTAGAATGCCATTTAATTCACAGAATTTATCAAAATCCTTATTGCAAAATTCTAAGCCATTTCGTAAAGCCTTAACTACCCTACCCGTTTGAGTCTCCAGCAACTTCTTCCACACAACAAATTTATCAAGACATCTAATTTATTTCTAAGTAAATAAACCCACACTTTTCTTGAATAATCATCAATTAAAGACAGAAAGTAAACATTACCTCCCTGTGTTGGTGTTCTTACTGGTCCCCAAAGGTCCGAATGAATGTAGTCAAGAATGCCCTTAGACTTGTGCACTCCGGTGTTGAAGCTGACCCGGTGTTGCTTCCCAAGAATGCAACACTCACAGAAATCCAATTTCTCTACTTTGTCTCCTCCAAATAGACCATCCTTGCTAAGAACTTGTAGGCCCTTTTCACCTATATGTCCTAAGTGAGTGTGCCAAAGGGCTGCCCTATCCATCTCAGCTATCAAGCTTGCTGCTTGATCTTTGCTTTCTGTTTCACCGATCATCTCATAAAGTCCATCTTTTATTGCTATCTTGATCACTACCAAAGATCCCTTGGTTACCTTGATCTTTCCTCCCTCTACTTTGCAAGAATACCCCAAAGAATCCAGCTGCCCTAATGAGATCAAATTCCTCTTCAAATCTGGAAGATACCTCACATTTTGCAGCAACCTTGTGACTCCATTAAACATCCTCAACTGGATGTCTCCTATCGCCCTCACTTGACAAGCCCAAGAAGACCCTTCCATCATTAATCTCCTTGAAATTCTTGAACCATTCCTTGTAAGGGCACATGTGATAAGTGCACCCGGAATCCAGAATCCATTTCTCATTACCTTGCCTCCTGCTCACATTTGACCACACAACAAGAACATCATCTTATTGTTCTCCTTTGGCAACCAAAGCCTCTCCATTGTTGGTATGGCTTCTTCTCTCATCCCACATCTTCTTCTTGCAATCTTTCTTGAAATAGCCCTCTTTGTTGTAGTAGAAGCATCCCTTTTCTCCTCCAAGTCTTGTCTTGGAATGAGATCTCCCATGGTTCTGCCCTCTACTGCAAATCCGAGTTGTTGGCCTTCCTCTTAAGAATAGCCCTTCTCAACTTGATGCCTCCCTCATCTTGGCTTTGAAATCATAAGCCCTTATGGCATTGATCACAATCTCCTTGGTTAAAGTATCTCTTCCATACTCAATAGCATTAATCAGATTATCAAAGTAATCAGGAAGAGAGTTTAACAAAATGACAGCCAATTGTTCATACGGGAATTTAAACTAGCTAAATCTTGAACTAGTTTATTAAAAACATCAAGATTATCTTGCAACTCTTTACTAGGATCCATTTTAAAAGAAAAAATTCTTTTCAGAAGATAAATTTTGTTAGGGAGAGTTTTGGTAAGAAACAACTCATCTAGTTTCTTCCATATGACAGCTGGATCTTCCGAGTCTCCGCACTCCCTTGTGACACTATCCGACATGTGCAAGGAAATGGTGCTGTAAGCCATCTTCTTCATCTCAATCTATTGGTCCTCCATGATACTTGGTGGAAAAGTATCATCTTCTCCAATAGCCAAGTCCGCTTTCTGTTGCATAAGAACAGCCTTGATCTTCTGCTTCCATAAGGAAAAATATCCCTTTCCATCAAACTTCTCAACAAGGAAATTTGAAGCCATCTTTGCGGACAAGATCCCAGATTTATTCAATACGTAAAAATGCTTTCTTCAACCTCAAGAACACGATCGAAGATGGATCTTAACACCATTCTTGAATCACTCTCAAGAACACGATCTGATCTCCATCTTTACTCCGTTCTTGAATCACCCAAGAAGTTGATCTTTGATTCTTGGAGTCTTGACTCTGTCACCTTCTTGTTCTTGCTCTGACACCTAGCTGTGCAAGCTCTGATACCACTATTGGAAATCACCTTGACAAGATGCCCAGGCAATGATATTCCAAACACCTAAGTCTAGAATGACTTGTAAAGAAAAATACAGTAACCAAAGCAAGAAAGAAAAGAAGACAAGTAATTGTTATCGAGGTTCGACAATAGCCTACGTCCCCGTGAGTTCCTCTGAACTTTCTGCACTAAATTAATAGTTCCTTACAATCCAGCAACCCTCTTTAATAAACCTCAAGTTCTTGAAAAAACCAAGAAGAGAATAAAGAAGATGATACGAACTATTACAATGCTCTTTATCAAATCTATATTACTCTCTCTTTACAACCAGCCTCACTACAATGAGTCCCTCTTATGTTTTGTGTCTTTGCACTCTTTCACAATTCTATCTTGTATGTCTGTCACTCTTTACAATTGATCTCAAATTATGTCACAATGTTGATGAGAATAAAGCTAGGTGACCCTTTATATAGTGCACCAACTTCTTGTCCAATCTTGAGAGTCAATCTCCACCCTTAGATCGTGATGACCACTCAACCATGGCCTTTGATCATTCTTTAGTCAAGCTTTGCATTTTGATCTTGCATCCACGCACTCAACATAAGACTGAAAAACTAGCCTTGGTGTGCCTTCAGGGTGCGGCCTGAAATAGGGCAAGGTGCGGCCTGAAACAGGGCACACTTGCTGCTACTCTGTGTGCCACGGCCTGACCTTCCTCCAACATTCGTCCATGCTATGCGCTGCGGCCTGGATAAAGCTAGGCCGTGGCCTGACCTGATGCACATATTTTCCAGCTTGTATGCTTAGACGCACAGACTAGTATGTCTACCTTTGCCTTGCTCCAAGGTGCCGCGCACACTTGTGTGCACTTCTTTAACATGCTGAAATTTATTCTTCCAACCTTGGTTTAGAAATTAGTCTTGTTAAACCATGTTTAAACCTTAGACAAATATCAACAGGAGGGTCAGCTGAGCGAATCTAGAGTTTAGTTTGTAAGGGAATTGGGTACTATGTATATTTGTAAATAGAGTGTTGGAGTGGTTTGTATCAATATATGTTCAAGAGTGTTGTGTCATGTAATAATACTCGATTAGATGTGTATGCAAAAAGTTAAGATTTAAGGCTAACTACTTACACTTAGAGAGGTTTTAAGTGCAAATATGTAAAACAATTGTGTAATCAACGATATCGACAAGTACCAAACATCCATTTTGTAGAAAGTGTGGTCTAGGAATAAGCGAAATCAGTTGTCAAACACTAGTTTGGATTTTGTGCAAAACTTTAGGCTTTAGGTTGAACGTAACCACTTAGAGATATTTTAAATGAAAAAAATGATAAATACAAGACCAATTGATGAGTCAAGAGTTACTACGCAGCCTTTTTGTCGAAAGTGACTTATTGGAACAAATGAAATCAATTTCTGAATATCAATTTCAATTTTTTTATAAAACTTTACAAATTAGGTCAACTGTTAACACTTGGAAAGGTTTTAAGGGTAAAAATGCAAAATACTTGTGCAATCGACGAGTCAAGAGTTACCACACATTATTTTTGTTGAAGGTGAGTTGTGGGAACTAAAGGAATCAATTTTTGAAAGCTATTTGGATTTTATGCATAAGTTTAGGTTTTAAGTTAACCATTACAACTTAGAGAGGTTTTACGTGCAAAAATGTAAAATCATTGTTCAATAGACGAGTAAGGAGATGTCACACGTCCTTTTTGCTGTAAATGAGATTTGGGAACAAATGAATTCAATTTTCGAACTTCAAATGGGATATTGTACAAAAGCTTAGGTTTTAGGTTAACTATTAACACTTAGTAAGCTTTTAAGTAAAAAAATGTAAAATACTAGTTTAATCAATGAGTCGAGTGTTACTGGAAAACCTTTTGTCTTAAGTATCTTGTGGGAACAACTAGATTCAATATTTGAACTCCAACTTGGATTTTGTGCAAAAGTGTAGGTTAAACCTTTAAGACTTAGAGAGGTTTTAAGGACAAAAATGTAAAATTCATGCCCAATCGAGGAGTTGAGATTTACCAAATGTTTTTTTTTCGAGAGTGAGTTATGGGGACAAACAGAATCAATTTCAAATCGTCGGTTATGATTTTGTGCAATATTTTAGGTTTTAGGTTAACTGCTTAGAGAGATTTTAAATGAAAAATATAAAATATACGTACAATGGGTAATTTTGGAGTTACAAGACATCTTTTTTTTGTCGAAAGTGAGTTTTGGGAAAAAAACAAAATCAATTTCAGAACACTATTCTTAAACTATGCAAAAGTTTAGATTTTAAGTTAACTGTTTAAACTTAGAAAGGTTTTAAGTGAAATACCAAATTTCTTTTTGTCAAAAGTCTGTTTTGGAACAAACGAAATCAGTTTTCAAACACAAGTTTCAATTTTCTACAAAACTTTAGGCTTTAGAGTAACTTTAACCACTTAGAGAGGTTTTAAGTGCAATAAATGATATATACTAGTGCAATAGACTAGTCAGAAGTTACCACACAATATTTTTGTCGAAAGTGACTTGTAGGAACAAACAAAATCAATTTATGAACATTGGTTTGAATTTTGTGCAAAACTTTACAAATTAGGTCAACCATTAACACTTAGAAAGGTTTTGAGGGTAAGAATGAAAAATATTGTTAATGAGTCAAGAGTTACCACACCTTTTTGTTCAAGGTGAGTTGTGGGAACTAATTGAATCAATTTCCAAACACTAGTTTGGATTTAATTCATAGTTTAGGTTGCTGCTTAATCATTACCTCATAGAGAGTTTTTAAGTCCAAAAATGTAAAATCATTGTGCAATCAATGAGTAAGTAGAAATTGCACGTCCTTTTAGCTGAAAGTGAGATTAGTGAACAGTAGAAATCAATTTCCAAACTTCGAATGGGATATGGTGCAAAAACTTAAGTTTTAGGTTAACTGTTAACACTTAGTATGGTTTTAATTCCAATAATGTAAAGTAATAGTTCAATTGATGAGCCGAGTGTTACTGGAAAGCTTTTTGTCTTATGTGTGTTGTGGGAACAAACATAATCAATATTCAAACTCTGTTCAAAATAAAAATTGAAAATAATTTTGTATTATTGATTGATTTGAATATAATTCAGTTCTCCAATATATAGACCTACAAATATTTAAATCTAATAGGACGATGATACATTGATTAGATAAGATACACATAATAGGAATCCTAATAGAATTCTCAACACTCCCCCTCATGTTGGAGCATAGATATCATATGAACCCAACTTGTTACAAATAAATCTAACTCGAGAACCATCAAATGGTTTAGTAAATAAATCTAGTAACTAATTTGTCATCTTCACATGTTTGGTACCAATCATATTTTGTAGAATCTTTTCCCGAACAACATGACAATCAACTTTAGTATATTTAGTTGTAAGGCCGGATTATTTACCATATGAATAGCTTCTTGATTGTCACACACCAAGCTCTTAGGACTTGACTAGTTAATCCCAAGTTCTGGTAACACTTGTTTCACCCAAACTAACTCACAAGTAGTGTGCGCGAATGCTCTGTATTCAGACTCAACACTCGATCTAGCAACCACAGTTTACTTCTTACTCTTCCACGACACTAGAAAACCTCTAACAAATACAAAATATCCAATAACAGACCTCCGATGAAATGGAGAGCCTATCTAATCTGAATCAGTATAACCCTCAACCTATGTATGACCATGATTTTGATAAAGTAAAATACGACTAGGAGCACTATTTAGATATCTCAAGATACGAATAACAACATCTCAATTACTAGTTCGTGGAGCATCTAGAAACTGACTAACTACACTTGTTGCAAGTGAATTATCTGGTCTAGTAATAGTCAAATAATTCAATTTCCATTTATATTTTCCTAGATAAGATAATAATTCACATTGATCAACTGTAAGTTTTGTGTTAGTATCCATAGGATTATCTATAGGCTTACACCCTAACATTCTAATATCACTTACAAATCAAGAACATATTTATGCTGAGATAAAGAAATACCATGAAGAGATCTAGCAACTTTGATACCCAAAAAATATATTAATTGTCCTAGATCCTTTGTATGAAATTTAGTACTTAAGAACTGTTTTAGTTTTAGAATTACCTTATTGTCATCTCATGTGATCACAATATCATCAACATATACAATCAACACTATCCTACCCTTCTCTTGACTAGGTTTATAAAAGATAGAATGATCTACACCATATCTACTTAGACCAAAATCAATCACTACTTCACTGAACTTTCCAAACCATGCTTTAGGATATTGCTTCAAACCATATAGGGACTTCTTTAACTGATAAATTAGCCCAAACTCCCCTCGAGCAACAAATCCAGGAGGTTGCTCCATATAAACCTCCTCTTGTATAGAACCATTGAGGAAAGCATTCTTGACATCTAATTGATGTAGCAACCAATTAAATATAGTCACCAAAGAGACAAAAACACAAACAAATGTAATCTTAGCCATAAGAGAGAATGTTTTAACATAATCAATTCCATATACCAGTGTATATCCTTTTGCTACCAGATGAGCTTTTAATATATCAATAGTACCATCAAGATGAACTTTAGTAGTCTAAACCCAATGACATACAATGGCAGATTTCCTAGATGGAAGAGAAACCAAGTCTCATGTATCATTAGTACTCAAGGCATGCATCTCTTCTTCTATGGTTGCTTTCCACCCAGAATTAGACAAAGCTTATGTAACGGACAAGGGAACAAAGAGAGTAAAGACTGAAACCATAAATGAAGTATATGAAATAGATAAATGATTATAAGACATAAAATTAGCAATAGGAAAAGTAGTGCATAAACACTTACCCTTTCGAAGAGAAATAGGAAGATTATCCTCAGATGAAGTAGTTAAAGATGGATATGGATATGTTAACAAGGAAGTAATTGGTGGGACAACCAAGACTAAAGGTTTAGAACAACTAGTGTAAACTTGTAGTGGAGATACCAACCTAGGAGGAACTAATGAATGGGAAACCATAGTAGGAGAATCTAGTCATGTAAGGGGCATTGATCAGATATAGACTGAGACTCAGAATAAATTAGGGTAGTCTTGAAGAATGTAACATCGGAACAAATAAAATAACTTTTTAACAATAGATGATAACACTGATAACCCTTTTGTGTGTGAAAATGACCAAAGAAAATACATTTAATGGAGCAAGGATCAAGTTTTTCAATGCCAGGACTAAGTAGGCTGATGAACAAAACAAATGGACCCAAAAATATGAAGAGGTAAATGAAAAGCTATATCATTAGGAAATAACATAGAATGTAGGGATTCTCTGTTAAAAATAGAGGACGGTGTACAATTAATTAAGTAACAGAAAATAAGAATAGTATCACTCCAAAATAATTTAGGAACATGCATATGAAATAAAAGAGTACGAACATTATCTAAAAGACAATGATTTTTCCACTCTGTAACCCTATTTTGTTGAGATGTATAAGAGCAAGATGACTGATAGATGATGCTAAAGTTGGTCACGAAAGTAGTAGAAAGATTTGAAAAATACTCACAAACATTATCTTTACGATGGATTTTGACAGAAGAACTACATTAGGTTTTCACCCAGCATAAAAGGCACAAAAAAATAGAAAGTAACTCAGAACGATCTTTCATTATATAAATCCATATGTGTCTGGAATAATCATCCACATAAGAAATAAAATACCAAAAGTCATGTTTAGAAGACACATGACTCGGACCCTAAACCTCATAATTTACTAATATAAAAGCACTAGACACACATTTATTAATGCGAGAAGGAAATGAGACGCTTACCCAGCTGCAGAATTACGAACCTAAGGTTTAGATGAAGAACTACTTGAGGGTAAACAAGCAACTAGTGTACCTTTCTAGGTCAAAAGAGTAGTCATCAAAGATGCATGGTGTTGTGAGTTTTAAATTACTCGCAAGCGCACGAGTCGTTTGCAGTATAGCGTTGTGCAAGTGCGAGGTCGAATCCACAGGGAATTGCGTTGTGAAAGTATAATTTTTAATCTAAATTAACTCTATCTTAACCTAGTTCCAAATTTGTAATTTATATGTTGCAAAAGAAATATAAACTTAAATTAAATTGATTTAAAAACTAATAATTAAAAAGCACTAAGGTTTCCGAATCCACCCCACCGAAGTTAAGCATACATGTTCTAAAAATATAGCCTATCAAAACATTCAATGAATCCAACAATAAGACAAAAAACAAAGAATATCCCAACTAAACCAAAAGCACCCAATGTATCCGCTCTTAACAAATCACAAAGGGAATCCAATTTAATCAAAAAGCATTCAATGTATCCATCAGATGAAACACAAAGAAAATCCAACAGACAATTTAAACTCAATCAATTATAAGATTAACTCAAATAATTGACAGAACATTTATACTCAAAATTGTCAGATTTGTACAAGCAAATCTGAACTACTACGCCAAACAACGGCGGGGCTTCATCTTCAACCTTAGCTGAAGAGTCTAGCCACTCATAACTATAAAACAATAATAAAAAGTGGTAAACATTTAAACTAAAACAACTGAATATAAAGAAATAAATAAACAACTTTACATGGGAGAAATTTCACTCGCTGACGGGCGGCGCTTCCCCTCGTGGTAGCAATGCCTTCGGGATCCACCAGAATGCTAACGGACGTCCACCGGTAAGCACCAAAGTGGCTCAAGAATTGTACATTGAATTATGAAGCCAAATGGTGTTTATATAGGGGAAGACCCGGAGCAATGTGGCTTGCAGAAACGATGTGGGATACTGCCCGAGTGCACTCGATCGCAGGTACGATCGATCGCATGTCTTGTGCGCACGATCTCATGTGCGCTCGATCGCATGTCTTCTGCGATCGAGCGCAGATGCACTGAACTTCAAATATTTCGATGTGGGATGTTGACCATGCACTCGTTCGTAGGCAGGTGCGCTCGATCGCATATCTTGTGCGATCGATCGCAATGTCTCCAGAAGCTTCAAATCTCCTGAAATGCTTCATTTTCTCCACAAAGCTGTAAAAACACACAAAACACAACAAAAACGTAAAATAAAGTAAAATACTACTAACTAAGAGCATAACAAATATAAGTTAAGGGTCTAAAATATGCAATATTCAAGACTCATCAAATACCCCCAAACTTATATTTTGCTAGTCCCTTAGCAAAACAAAATAAAAGACTCAATGAAAAACAAAGAATATAAAGATAAAGTCATCACTCATGGTATCCAAAAATTTAAGGAGCACACATCATCATGATATTCATTCATAAGCAAGCTTAAAAGGATAAACCCATCTTCGCAATGAATAGAAATGTTAAAATCTAATTACTTACAAAAGGCAGGTCAAGGCATCACAAGTCTGACACTGTGTAAGGTGAATTAGCATACAAAAATGAAGCTTCCAAGTAACTCTGATGTGTAAGGTCTCCAAGTCTCAAGATTCACCGAATTTCCCATAGAAAATGAACGAAAAGGCATAGTTTTTTATTTTATTCTTTTTTTTTTTTTTAATAAGGCACGACTATATTTAGTTCCCTTAAGCTTTCTAATTGACCCATGTAGCGAGTGTTGAGTCAATGACTCCCAAACCAGATGGTTTTAGGGCATTAGGTGTAAAGACACCCCTAAGGACTTACTAACTCGAGTCAAAAAGGCTACAAAATTAAACCGACCTTAATATTACCAAGCAAAATTCCACCTTTTGACATGAACACTCACTGCTTACTGAGACAAGAGGTCCAGTTACTCAGCGAAAAGTTTATTGATAATTTTTTTTTTTAATATTTTCCTATGCCCAAGAGTTCATCTAACAAGTCATCCAGTTTCAGTTAAGATAAGGAAAATACACATTAAAATCACATGTTATACCTCACATAATTTGTGCTAATGTGCTCGTGTTAGATTATGTCAAACATGTGAATTCTCAAATGCCTAAGGTAAGTAACTAAATTTTAAAATTTATCACCAGATCATGTGTTCAAAATGTTAAGCTCACCAATGACATCACATCACAGAAAATGTTTAGATCAACCAAAATTTCACGATAACATGAGCATGTATTTATCTCTATGATGAAAAGACAACAAATTAGGACAAAGTGTGTGATGTGTCTCCCATACCCCCAAACTTAAATTACACATTGACCCCAATGTGTGACTAATATGGAAAGAGCTGACCTGAGATATGGAGAACTATCTGGACTGGTATGGCTCATAGCATACCCCCAAACTTGAACTGAAGTACGCTTTGTCCCTGAAAAATAAAAACTAGAAAACAAAAAATACTAGAAACAAACATTAATCATAAAAATGCGAAATAATAAATAAACAAAAGAAAAGATAAGCTATGGGGTGCCTCCCATGAGTGCTAAGTTTAACGTCTTCAGCCAGACCCAACATTAGTAAACATGCCCAACTAAACACTCCACCATCTGATCAATAAATGGGAATGGAAAATGATCAGGCCTAGTGGCAGTATTCAATTTACGGTAGTCTAGACACTTTCTCCATCTTGACTGCACTCGAGTTGGAACCAACTCGTCGTCCTTATGCAGCACTACCATTAATTCAGCACGTTTGGGCACAACATGAATCTGGCTCACCCACTTGCTATCAGAGATGGGATAAATGATCCCTGCTTCTAACAGCTTAATATCTTCTGCCCTCACAACCTCTTGCATAGCAGGGTTGAGCCTTCTTTGTGGCTCCCTCGATGGCTTGGCATTCTCCTCCATCTGTATCGTGTGTATCACCAACGAGGGGTTGATTCCTTTGACATCCTCAATAGTCCAGCCTATAGCTTCCTTATGCTCTCTTAAGATGTCCAATAATTTCTCCTCTGGAGCATCACCCAAATCAGAAGGTATAATCACAGGCAAACTATCGGCTGAACCTAGGAACTTATACTTAATATTATCTGGAAAAGGCTTAAGTTCCTTCTTGGGGGTTTCAGGTGCGGCGGTCTCCTCCTTCTCATTGCTTTCTCGAGGATCAGACTCCAAAATGACATTTACTTCATCGAGTAACTTATCTAAGCCCAAGTCCTCTCCAAAGTGAGCAAAGCATGCCTCCAAGGGATCTTCAATACGGGATTCATCCATAGTCTCCTCTGTCCTACTACTCTCCCGAGGAGCAGACTCCACGATAGTATTTGCTTGCTCAAGCAACTTATCTAAATCCAAATCCTCTTCAAACTGAGCAAAGCATGCCTCTAGGGGGTCCTCAATACGTGATTCATCCATAATCTCCTCCGTCTCACTGCTCTTCTGAGGATCAGACTCCAAAATGACATTTACTTCATCGAGTAACTTATCTAAGCCCAAGTCCTCTCCAAAGTGAGCAAAGCATGCCTCCAGGGGATCCTCAAACTTCCCTTCTTTCTTGGGCACTTGTAGTCTCTCAGGGTAAGGCGCTTTAGGTAAAAATGACCTAGAGAGATCCTTAATGATAGGTGTGGCTGTAGATGGCTCAGCATCTCTCTTTTCTTTGTTGCCACTTTCTTGCCCTTGTATAGGAGTTGATAAATTTCCCACCGCAAACTGTTCCTTTGGGTTAGGATCAGTTTGACTGGGGAACGTTTCTTCCTCTCCTTCACCCACGTAACTTGCGATTTGATCAATTTGACTATCTAGTGTGGCAATCGCTTGGGTATTTTCTATTGTTGCACTCATCACTTCACTCATAGATTGGCTAGTCATTTTCATGAAATCATTGAGAGCGTCCTCCAATGACTGCGAAACCGACGCTGGCGCTTGAATGAGAGCTTGGTAAGTGGGTGATGGTGCTGGATAGTCATAACTTGGTATTGGTAGAGGAAATTCAGGAGGGTATTGATTGTGAGCATGATAAGGGGATCCTCCCTGATTCATCAGTTTATTCTGCTCCCATGAAACATTAGAGTGGTCCCACCACCCCGGATTGTATGTTTCAGAGTAAGATCCATTTGATTGCCAACAACACTCATTGAAAGCATTCATTTGTTCCATAGGATACTCGGCACAAGCTGGCATTGATGGGCAATTCTGTGCTAGATGCATGGGACTAGCACAGATGGAACAGCTTTCAACATTGAAAGTGTTGGCAGCATTGAGGGACGGGCCGGTCATTTTAATGAAATCCTTGAGGGCGTCCTCTAAAGACTGTGAAACCGGCGCTGGATTCATCCACATGATTTTTATTTTTTTTAATAAAAAGATAACTAACTAGTAGAAAAATAAAATCATTTTAGACCAAAAATTTTCACAAACCAAACAACTCCCCGGCAACGGCGCCAAAAACTTGTTGTGAGTTTTAAATTACTCGCAAGCGCACGAGTCGTTTGCAGTATAGCGTTGTGCAAGTGCGAGGTCGAATCCACAGGGAATTGCATTGTGAAAGTATAATTTTTAATCTAAATTAACTCTATCTTAACCTAGTTCCAAATTTGTAATTTATATGTTGCAAAAGAAATATAAACTTAAATTAAATTGATTTAAAAACTAATAATTAAAAAGCACTAAGGTTTCCGAATCCACCCCACCGAAGTTAAGCATACATATTCTAAAAATATAGCCTATCAAAACATTCAATGAATCCAATTATAAGACAAAAAACAAAGAATATCCCAACTAAACCAAAAGCACCCAATGTATCCGCTCTTAACAAATCACAAAGGGAATCCAATTTAATCGAAAAGCATTCAATGTATCCATTAGATGAAACACAAAGAAAATCCAAAAGACAATTTAAACTCAATCAATTATAAGATTAACTCAAATAATTGACAGAACATTTATACTCAAAATTGTCAGATTTGTACAAGCAAATCTGAACTACTACGCCAAACAACGGCGGGGCTTCATCTTCAACCTTAGCTGAAGAGTCTAGCCACTCATAACTATAAAACAATAATAAAAAGTGGTAAACATTTAAACTAAAACAACTGAATATAAAGAAATAAATAAACAACTTTACATGGGAGAAATTCCACTCGCTGACGGGCGACACTTCCCCTCGTGGTAGCAATGCCTTCGGGATCCACCAGAATGCTGACGGACGTCCACCGGTAAACACCAAAGTGGCTCAAGAATTGTGCATTGAATTATGAAGCCAAATGGTGTTTATATAGGGGAAGACCCGGAGCAATGTGGCTTGCAGAAACGATGTGGGATACTGCCCGAGTGCGCTCGATCGCAGTGTGGTGCGATCGATCGTAGGTACGATCGATCGCATATCTTGTGCACACGATCTCATGTGCGCTCGATCGCATGTCTTCTGCGATCGAACGCAGATGCACTGAACTTCAAATATTTCGATGTGGGATGTTGACCATGCACTCGTTCGTAGGCAGGTGCGCTCGATCGCATATCTCGTGCGATCGATCGCAATGTCTCCAGAAGCTTCAAATCTCCTTAAAAGCTTCATTTTCTCCACAAAGCTGTAAAAACACACAAAACACAAGAAAAACATAAAATAAAGTAAAATACTACTAACTAAGAGCATAACAAATATAAGTTAAGGGTCTAAAATATGCAATATTTAAGACTCATCACATGGTGAACTGCCTTATACTGTAAGTACTCATCATACTCAACTTTGGAAACTATAAGAGAATTCGAAAACACATGATCACATTCAAATGAATTAGAAGTCACACCAATAGCAACTAGGGGATGACCAACCAAGTGCCAGCATGTCTCTTGAGTATACCCTTAATGGTAGCGAGTACATTGACCCGCTGAACCCCGACCATCACTACTAGGATCAACAAATATACCACTACCATCAATTCCATGATCACCTTAATCATTACAATGACTTAGATCACTAAAACCATGACTTCTACTATTACTAACATCATCTCGACCACCTTTCCAAGCATAAGTCACCAAAGCAGATTTATTTGAAGCCATAGGAATGACCTCTTTTTTTTTTCTTTTTTGGAACTGCTACCTCTTTTTTTACAACCCTTTTTTTAGTCTTTTTTTTTCCTTACAAATCTATTTATCAAAATTTCTATGCTACTTGTGAACAATAACCGAAATTAGTGTCATAAACAGTACTATGAACAGTACCGGACAATACCGTTAACAACACCCGAATAGTACCTTGAACAATACGTGAGAAATATTTTTGAAGAAAGAAAAAAGTTTTTTTTTATTCAAGATCCCAAGAGATATCTTGCTCCATACCATGTTGAAAATAAGAATTGAAAAGAATTTTATATTAATGATTGATTTTAATACAATTCAGTTTTCTAATATATAGACCTATGAATATTAAATCTAATAGGACTATGATACATTGATTAGATAAGATAAACTTAAACTAGGCCTACTATGACACATAATAGGAATTATATTATAATTCTCAACGAACTTCAATTTGTATTTTATGGTAAACTGTAGGTTTAAGTTAACCGTTAAGACTTAGAGAGGTTTTAAGGGGAAAAATATAAAATATATGTCCAATCGATGAGTTAAGAAATTTACCAAACGTCATTCTTTTCAAAAGTGAGTTGTGCGAACAAACACAATCAATTTCTGAACACCAGTTTGGATTTTGTGCAAAAGTTTCAGAATTAGGTTAAGCATTACCGCTTAGAGAGATTAAGGATAAAAATGTCAAATATTTCTGCAATCAAGGAGTCAGGTGTTACTATAAATCGTTTTTTTTTCAATGGTGAATTATGGAAATAAACAAAATCATATTCCGAGTAGTCATGGAAGTGTTATCACCAGTTCTTTGTTTACCCTCTAGTAGTTCTTCATCTAAACCTTGGATTCTTGATTCTAAAACTTTAACAAAGAGTAGTCATGGAAGATGCATAGTGAGCTACCTTATACTGTAAGCACTCATCATACTCAGGTTTGAAAGCGGTTAAAGAAGTCCAAAACACGGGATCATGTTCAACTGAATCATAAGTCACACCATTAGCAACAAGGGATGAGCAACCAAGTGCCAATATGTCTCTCGAGTATGCCCATAACAGTGACGAGTACATTGACAAACTGAACACTGACCATCACCGCCATGACCAACAAATATACCACTAAGACTAACTTCACGACCACCTCTACCATTACAATGACTTAGATGACTAAAACCAGGTCCTTTACTACTACTAATATCAGCTCGACCACCTTGCCAAGCCTGAGTCACCAAAGTAGATTTATCAAAAGCTATAAACATGACCTTTCTTTTTTTTTAACTGTTACCTTTTTTTCGGCAACATTTTTTGCTGGTTTATTCGTATGACTATACTTATCAAATGTTCTCGTCTTCTTGTGACCAATACTTGAAAATTATATCATTAACAATACTATGAATACTGCCCGAACAATTCCATGAACAATACATTGAACAGTACCCGAGAACCTTTTGTTTAGAATAAATAAGAAAAATAATTATTCAGGATCCTAAGATAGATCTTTCTCTGATACTATGTTGAAAATAATAATTGAACATAATTTTGCATTATTGATTGATTTAAATACAATTTAGTCATCCAATGTGTAGACCTACGAATATTAAATCTAATAGGACTAGGATACATTGACTAGGGAAGATATATATAAAGTAAGCCTACTATGAGATATAATAGGAATCCTATTAGGATTCTCAATAAACTCCAATTTGTATTTTGTGCGAAAGTTTACGTTTTAAGTTATGCGTTAAGACTTAGAGAGGTTTTAAGGGAAAAATTTAAAATATATATCCAATCAATGAGTCAAAAAATTTACCAAATGTCATTCACTTCGAAAGTGAGTTGTGCAAACAAAAAAAAAATCAATTTCTAAACATTTGTTTGGATTTTTTGAACAAGTTTAAGAGAGATTAAGGATGAAAATGTAAAATACTTTTGCAATCGAGGAGTTCGGTGTTACTATACATCTTTTTTGTCAAAGGTGAATTATGGAAACAAACAAAATCATACTTCAAACTTTGGATTTGATTTTGTGCAAAAGCATAGGTTTTAGGTTAACCATGAACAATTAACAAGGCTTTAAGTCCAAAAGTGTAAAACACTAGTGCAATCGATGAATCGAACGTTACTACAAAACCATTTTGTCTTAAGTGTGTTGTGGAAGCAAACAGAATCAATTTTTGAACTTTGGTTTGGATTTTGGGCAAAAATATAAGTTTTAGGTTAATCGTTGAGAATTATAAAGGTTTTAAGGGAAAAAAATATAAAATACAAGTCCAGTCGATGAGTCAGAATCAATTTTCAATCACCAGTTTGATTTTTTTATGAAAGTTACAGCTTTAGGATAACTGTTAACACTTAGAGAGGTTTTAAGTACAAAAATGTAAAATATTAGTGCAATCAGTGAGTCATGAATTACTACACATCCTTTCTGTCGAAAGAGTCTTATGAAAACAAATGGAATCAAATTTTGAACTCCGGTTTGGATTTTGTCCAAATTCTAGGTTTTAGGTTAAAAATGATCATTTAGAGAGGTTATAAAGGTAAAAATTTACTTTACTTGTGCAATTGATGAGTAAGGAGTTACCATACATCGTTTTTGTCGAAAGGAAGATGTTGGAACAAACGAAATCAATTTTAGGTCATCCGTTTAAATTTTGTAAAAAAAATGTAGGTTTAGGTTAACCGTAAAACCTTATAGAGGTTTTAAGGGTAAAATAAAACACTTGTACAATTGATGAGTTGGTAGTTACCATAAATCATTTTTTATCTAAAGAGAGTTATGTGAAGAAACAAAATCAATTTCAGAACGTTAGTTTGGGTTTTGTGAAAAATTATAGGTTCAAGTTAACCTCAAACACTTACTGAGGTTTTAAGGTAAAGAATTGAAAAATACTTGTGTAATCGACAAGTTAGAAGTTACCACACATCCTTCTTATCGATAGTGAGTTGTGAGAAAAAAACATAATCAATTTTTGAACACCACTTTGGATTTTTTGCAAAACTTAGGGTTTTAGTTTAAGCAAATACTGAGAGAGGTTTTAAGTACATAAAAGTAAAATACTAGTGTAATCAATGAGTCAAGAGTTACTACACATCTTTTTTTGTTGAAAGAGTGTTGTGGAAACAAACGGAATCAATTCTGGAACTCCGATTTGGATTTTGTGCAAAATTCTAGGTTCTAAGTTAAACATCTCACTTAGAGAACTTATAAGGGTAAAAATGTAATTTTCTTGTACAATTGACGAGCCAGGAGTTACTACATGTTGGTTTTTTTCAAAAGTGAGATGCTGAAACAAACAAAATCAATTTCCAATGATTGGTTTTGATTTTGTGTAAAAAATATAGGTTTAGGTTAACCGTAACAACTTCGAGAGGTTTTAAGGGTAAAAATATAAAACACTTAAACAATTGATAATTTGGTAGTTACCACACATTATTTTTATCGATTAAGAGTTATGCGAAGAACAAAAAATCAATTTTTGAACGTCGATTTAGGGTTCAACTTAACAGTAAACACTTAGAGAGATTTTAAGGGAAAGAAATGTAAAATACTTGTGCAATCGACGAGTTAGACGTTACCATACATCCTTTTTTTTATTGAAATTGAGTTGTGGGAACAAACTGAATCAATTTTTGAACACCTATTTGGATTTTTTTTGCAAAAATTTAGGTTTTAGGTTAAATGTTAACACTTAGAGAGGTTTAAGGGTGAAATGAAAAATACATGTCCAATCGAGTAGTTGGGATTAATCAAATGTTGTTTTTTTTTTCAAGAGTGAGTTGTTCAAACAATTAAAATAAATTTTCGAACGCTGGTTATCATTTTGTCCAAACATTTTGGTTGTAGGATAACTGTTAGCATTTAGAGAGATTTTAAAGGAAAAAATGTAAAATACATGTGCAATCAACGATTCGGGAGTTATAAAACATTTTCTTTGTCAAAAGTGAGTTCTAGGAACAAACAAAATCAATTTCAAAACACTAATTTGGATATTATGTAGATGTTTAGATTTTAGGTTATCCGTTTATAGTTAGAGAGGTTTTCAATGCAAATATGTAAAAGACTTCAACAATCGACGATGTTGAAATGTATCAAACCTCTTTTTTATCGAAAGTGTGTTGTGGGAACAACCAATATCAGTTTCCAAACACCCGTTTGGATTTTTAGAAGAACTCTCGATTTCAAGTTAACAGTAACCACTTGGAGAGGTTTTAAGTGCAAAAATGATAAATACAAGAGCAATCGACTGGAGTTACCAAACATCATTTTTGTCGAAGTGTCTTATGGGAACAATCGAAATCAATTTCAGAACAACAATTTGGATTTTTTGTAAAGGTTTACAAATTAGGTTAATTGTTAACCCTCGAAAAGGTTTTAAGGGTAAAAATGTAAAATACTTATACAATCTATGAGTCAGGAGTTACCACACATTGTTTTTGTCGAATGTGAGTTTTGGGAACTAATAGAATCCGATTTCAAACCCTGGTTTGGATTTCATACAAAAGTTTAGGTTTTATGTTAATCATGACCACTTAGATAGATTTTAATCCAAACTTAGGATTAGATTTAGTGCAAAATCTTAGATTTTAGGTTAATCGTTAACACTTAGTGAGGTTTTAAGTTCAAAAATGAAAAATACTAGTGTAATCGACGAGTTAGGAGTTACTACCCTTTTTGTCTTATGTGGGTTTTTGGAACAAACATAATCAATTTTTGAACTCTAATTTGGATTTTGTGTCAAAGTGTAAGTTTTAGGTTAACCGTTACGATTTAGATGTTTTAAGGGAAAAAGTGTAAAATACATGTTCAATCAATTAGTTTCGACTTACCAAACGATATTTTTGTCGAAAGTGAGTTGTAGGAACAAATAAAGTTAATTTCCGAACATTGGTTTGGATTTTGTGCAAAAATTTATGAATTAAGTTTACCATTAGCACTTAAGGAGGTTTTAATGGTAAAAATTTAAAATACTTGTGCAATCAATTAGATGGGTGTTACTATAAATCTTTCTTTTATAAAAGGTGAGTTGTTGGAACTATCATAATCAATATCCGAACAATGGTTTTGATTTTATGAAAATGATTAGGCTTTAGGTTATATGTTAACACTTAGAGAGGTTTTATATAAGTTGTGGGAACAAACGAAATCAATTCCCGAAATTCGGATGGGATTATATGCAAAAAATTAGTTTTAGGTTAACTGTTAACAATTAGCGAGGTTTTATGTCCAAAATGTAAAACGTTAGTGCAATCAACGAGTCAGTAGATACTACATATCCCTTTTGCCGAAAGTGTGTTAAGAAACAAACAGAATCAATTTACGAACTTTTGTTTGGATTTTGTGGAAAAGTTTAGGTTTTAGGTTAAATGTCATCACATAGAAAGGTTATAAGTGTAAAAAAAGTAAAATACTTCTGCAATCGAAGAATCAGGAGTTTTCACACGTCGTTTTTGTCGAAAGTGAGTTTTTCTAAGAAATGAAATCAATTTCCAATCATCAATTTGGATTTTTTCCAAAGCTATGGGTTTAGGTTAACTGAAAATTCCTAGAGAGGTTTTCAGGGAAACTATTAAAACACTTACGCAAGTGATGATTCGGGAATTATCACATAGCCATTTTTGTCGATATAAAGGTCTTAAGGGCAAAAATATACAATACATGTCCAATTCATGAGTCAGGATTTATTTAACGTCTTTTTTATCAAAAGTTAATTTTACGAACAAACTAATCAATTTTCAAACACCAATTTAGATTTTTGTTTTTTTGCAAAAGTCAAGGTTTTAGGTTAAATGTTAACACTTCGAGAGGTTTTAAGGACAAAAATATAAAATACAAGTCCAATTGAGGAGTCTGGATTTATCAAACATATTTTTTTTTCCGAGAGTGAGTTATGGAAACAAATAGAACCAATTTTAAAACATTGTTTATGATTTTGTGCCAAAATTTAGGTTTTAGGTTAACTTCTTAGAGAGGTTTTAAAGGAAAAATATAAAATATATGTACAATCATCAATTCGGGAGTTATGACACATTATTTTTGGTGAAAGTGAGTTTTGAGAAAAAACTGAATCAATTTCATAACACTGGTTTTGATATTGTGGAAAAGTTAAAATTTTAAGTTAACAATTGTACAATAGATGATGTTGAAAAGTACCAAACATCTTTTTTGTTGAAAGTGTGCTATGGGAACAAACAAATTTAGTTTCCAAACACCAATATGGATTTTGTTCAAAACTTTAGGCTTTAGGTTAACCATAACCACTTAGAGATGTTTTAAGTGAAAAAAAGATAATTCTTTTTTATGGAAGGTGACTTGCGGGAACAAAAAAAATCAATTTCTGAACACCGGTTTGAATTTTGTGTAAAACTTTCCAAAGTAGATCGACCTTAACGCTTGGAATGGTTTTAAGGGTAAAAATGAAAAATACTTGTGCAATCGATGAGTCGAGAGTTACAACACATTTTTTTGCTGAAGGTGAGTTGTGGGAACTAATGGAATCAATTTCTGAAAGCTAGTTTGGATTTTATGCTTAAGTTAAGATTTTAGGTTAAACATTAATACTTAGAGAGGTTTTAAGGGCGCAAATGTAAAATATGTGTCCAATCAAGGAGTTGGGATTTATCAAACTCTGTTTTTTTTTTTAAAGTGTGTTGTTGGAACAAATATAATAAATTTCCAAACGTCGGTTATGATTTTGTCCAAACTTTTATGTTTTAGGTTAACTATTTGCACTTAGAGAGGTTTTAAAGGAAAAAATGTAAAATACATGTGCAATGGGCGATTTAGGAGTTACAAAACATTTTTTTTGTCGAAAGTGAGTTTCAGGAACAAGTAGAATCAATTTGAGAACATTGGTTTGAATATTGTGAAAAAGTTTAGATTTTAGGTTATCTATTTATAGTTATAGAGGTTGCAAGTGCAAATATGTAAAACACTTCTACAATCGACGATGTCCAGAAGTATCAAACCTGTTTTTGTAAAAAGTGTGATGTAGGAACAACCAAAATCGGTTTCTAAAAACTGGTTGGATTTTCTACAAAACTTTAGGCTTTAGGTTAACAATAACTACTTAGAGAGGTTTTAAGGGAAAAATGATAACTACTAGTGCAATTGATGAGTCAGGAGTTACCACGTGTCTATTTTGTCGAAAGTGACTTGTGGAAACAAATGAAATCAATTACAAAACACCAATTTGGATTTTGTGTAAACAATTATGAGTTAGGTTAAGCATTGACACTCTCAAAGGTTTTAGGGGTAAAAATGCAAAATATTTGAGCAATCAATGACTCTGGAGTTACCACACATTCTTTTTATCGAATGTGAGTTGTGGGAACTAACAGAATCAATTTCCGAACATTGATTTAGTTTCATGCAAAAGTTTATGTTTTAGGTTAATCATTGCCACTTAGTGAGGTTTAAGTGTAAAAATTTAAAATCATTGTGCAAACGACGAGTAAGGAGCAACCACATGCCTTTTTTTTTCGAAAGTGAGATTTGGAAACAAATGAAATCAATTTTCGAACTTAGGATTTGATTTTTTTGCGAAAGTGTAGGTTTTAGGTGAAATGTTACGATTTAGAGATGTTTTAAAGGAAAAAATATATAATTCATGTCCAATCAATTAGTCTAGATTTACCAAATGACCTTTTTATCGAAATTTATTTGTAAAGACAAATAGAGTCAGATTCCAAACATTGGTTTGGATTTTGTGCAAAAGTTTAGGAATTAGGTTTATCGTTATCACTTAGAGAGGTTTTAAGGCTAAAAATGTAATATACTTGTGCAATCGATGAGTCGAGTGTTACTACAAATCTTTTTTTATCAAAGGTGAGTTATGGGAACTATTAGAATCAATTTTTGAACACTAGTTTGGATTTTATGCAAATGTTTAGGTTTTATGTTATATGTTGACACTTAGAGAGGTTTTAAGTAAGTTGTGGGAACAAACAAAATCAATTCTAGAACTTCGGATTGAATCTTGTGCAAAAACTTAGTTTTACATTGACAGTTAAAACTTAGTGATGTTTTATGTCCAAAATGTAAAATGTGTAGCACAATCAACGCTGCAGTAGTTACTACACATCTTTTTTGCCAAAAGTGTGTTGTGGTAATAAACGAAATGAATTTATGAACTCTAGTTTGGATTTTGTACAAAATTCTAGGTTTTCAGCTAAACATCATCACATAGAGAGGTTATAAGTGTAAAAATGTAAAATACTTGTGCAATCGATGACTTCGGAGTTATCACACATAGTTTTTGTCAAAATTGAGTTGTTCGAACAAATAAAATTAATTTGAAATCATTAGTTTGAATTTTCTCAAAAAATATAGGTTTAGGTTAATCATAAAATCTTAGAGAGGTTTTAAAGGACACTATTACAACACTTGTGTAAGTGACGATTCAACAATTATCACACATTCTTTTTTTTTGTCAAAATAGAGGTTTTACAGTTAAAAATATACAATACATGTCCAATCGATGAGTTAAGATTTATTTAACGTCCTTTTTATTTAAAGTGAGTTGTAAAAATAAACAAAATGAATTTTCAAACACCAATTTGAATTTCTTTTACAAAAGTTAAGGTTTTAGGTTAAATATTAATACTTAGAGAGGTTTTAAGGACAAAAAATTAAAATACATGTCCAATCGAGGAGTTAGGATTTATCAAACATCTTTGTTTTTCGAGAGTGAGTAGTGGGAACAATGAGAATCAATTTTCAAACATCAATAATGATTTTTTTGCCAAATTTGAGGTTTTAGGTTAACTTCTTAAAGAGGTTTTGTAGGAAAAAATATATAATACAAGTACAATCAATGATTCGGGAGCAACGATACATCCCTTTTGTCGAAAATGAGTTTTAGGGAAAACAAAATCATTTTCGGAACACTTGTTCTGATATTGTACAAAAGTTAAGATTTTAGGTTAATTATTTACACTTGAAAGGTTTTAAGTACAAATATGTAAGACACTAGTGCAATCGAGGATGTCAACAAGTACTGAACATAATTTTTGTCAAAAGTGTGTTTTGGTAGCAGACCAAACCAATTTCCAAACCAGTTTCCAAACACTAGTTTGGATTTTGTCCAAAACTTTTGTCTTTACCTTAACCATAAACACTTAGAGATATTTTTCATGAAAGAATGATAAATACTACCGTAATCGACAAGTCAAGAGTTACTATACATAAATTTTTTTGAAAGTGACTTATGGGAACAAATGAAATAAATTTCTGAATACCGGTTTGAATTTTGTGTAAAACTTTACAAATTAGGTTAATCATTAACACTTAGAAAGGTTTTAAGGGTAAAAATGAAAAATACTTATGCATTCTTTTTGTTGAATGAGAGTTGTGAGAACTAACATAATCAATTTCTGAAAATTAATTTGGAGAGGTTTTAAGTGTAAAAATGTAAAATCACTATGTAATCGATGAGTAAGGAGATATGGCACGTCCTTTTACTGAAAGTGAGATTTGGGGACAAACGAATTCAATTTCTGAACTTCGAGTGGGATTGTTGATATTTGTATAAGGTTTAAACATGGTTTAAACAAGGTTAATGTCTAAACCAAGGTTGGAAGAATAAATTTTAGCATGTTAAAGAAGTGCACACAAGTGTGCGCGGCACCTTGGAGCAAGGCAAAGGTAGGCACACTAGTGTGTGCGTCTAAGCACACAAGCTGGAAAATATGTGCATTAGGTTAGGCCATGGCCCAGCTTTGTCCAGGCCATAGTGCACAGCATGGAGGAATGCTGGAGAAAGGCCAGACTGCGGCGTACCCTACCCCAGGCCGCGGAGCATAGAGTGGCAGCAAGTGTGCCCTGTTTGAGGCCGCACCCTGAAGGCACACCAAGGCTAGTTTTTTAGCCTTATGTTGAGTGCATGGATGCAAGATCAAAATGCACAGCTTGACTAAAGAATGATTAAAGGCCATGGTTGAGTGGTCATCAAGATCTAAGGGTGGAGATTGACTCTCAAGATTGGACAAGAAGTTGGTGCACTGTATAAAGGGTCACCTAGCTTTATTCTCATTAACATTGTGACATAATTTGAGATCAATTGTAAAGAGTGACAGACATATGAGAGAGAATTGTGTGAGAGTGCAAAGATACAAAACACAAGAGAGACTCATTGTAGTGAGGCTGGTTGTAAAGAGAGAGTAGTATAGATTTGATAGAGAGCATTGTAATAGTTCTTATCATCTTCTTTCTTCTCTTCTTGGTTTCTTCAAGAACTTGAGGTTTCTTGAAGAGGGTTGTTGGATTGTAAAGAACCATTGATTTAGTGCAGAGAGTTCAGAGAAACTCATGGGGACGTAGGCTATTGCCAAACCTCGATAACAATTGCTTGTCTTCTTTTCTTTCTTGCTTTGGCTACTGTATTTTTCTTTACAAGTCATTCTAGACTTGGGTGTTTGGAAGATCACCACCTGGGCATCTTGTCAAGGTGATTTCCAACAGGGATTTTTTCCAAAAGCTTAGGTTTTAGGTTAACCGTTAACACTGAGTAAGGTTTTAAGTCCAAAAATGTAAAATACTAGTTCAATCAATGAGTCTAGTGTTGCCAAAAACCTTTTTTTTTTTTTTTTTTTTTCTGAAGTGTGTTGTAGGAACAAATAGAATCAATATTTGAACTCCAATTTGGATTTTGTGAAAAAGTGTTGTTTTAGGTTAACCATTAAGACTTGAGAGCTTTTAAGGAAAAAAAATGTAAAATATATTTCCAATCGAGGAGTCAAGGATTATCAAAAGTCTTTTTCTTTGAGAGTGAATTGTGAGAACAAACAAAATTAATTTCATCACACCAGTTATGATTTTGTACAAAATTTTATGTTTTAAGTTAACTGCTCGAGATGTTTTAAAGGCAAAAATATAAAATACATGTACAACCAACGATTCGGGAGTTATGACACATCCTCTTTGTCGAAAGTGAGAGTTAGGAAAAAACATTACCACTTTCAGAACACCAATTATGATATTGTGCAAAAGATTAGATTTCAAGTTAACCATTTAAACTTAGAGAGGTTTTAAAAGAAAATATATAAAACACTTATGCAATCGATGATGTCGAGAAGAACCAAACTATCTTTTCGTCGAAAGTGCGCTCTAGTAACAAACAAAATCAGTTTCCAAACACTAGTTTGGATTTTGTGCAAAACTTTAGGCTTTGGGTTAACCATAACCAATTAGAGATTTTTTAGTGGAAAAAAATGATAAATACTAGTGCAATCGATGATTCAAGAGCTACTACACATCCTATTTGTCGAAAGTGAGATATAGGAACAAACGAAATCAATTTCCGAATACCGATTAAAATTTTGTGTAAAACTTTACAAATTAGGTCAATCGTTAACACTTAGAAAGGTTTTAAGGGTAAAAATGAAAAATGCTTGTTCAATCGACGAGTTGAGAGTTACCACACATTCTTTTTGTTGAAGGTGAGTTGTGAGAACTAACAAAATCAGTTTCCAAAAACTGTTTTTGGATTTTATGAATAAGTTTAGGTTTTAGGTTAAGCATTACAACTTAGGGAGGTTTTAAATGCTAAAAATGTAAAATCATTGAGCAATCGACGAGTAAGGAGAAATTGCACATCCTTTTTACTAAAAGTAAGATTTGGGAACAAAAAAAAAATCAATTTCTAAACTTCGAATGTGATATTGTGCAAAAGCTTAGGTTTTAAGTCAAAAAATTTAAAATACTAGTTCAATCGATGAGTTGAGTATTACTAGAAACCTTTTTTCTTAAGTTTGTTGTGGGAACAAATAGAATGAATATTTTAACTCCAATTTGGATTTTGTTCAAAAGTGCAGGTTTTAGGTTAACCATTAAGACTTAAAGAGCTTTTAAGCACAAAAATGTAAAATTCATGTCCAATCAAGGATTCGGGAATTATCAAACATCGTTTTTTTAGTGTGAGCTGTGGGAACAAACATAATCAATTTTATCACACCATTTGTGATTTTGTACTAAATTTTAGGTTTTAGGTTAACTACTTTGAGAAGTTTTGAAGGAAAAAATATAACATACATGTACAATCAACAATTCGAGAGTTACGACACATCCTTTTTGTTGAAAGTAAGTTTTAGGAAAAATGTAATCAATTTCCAAAAAATGGTTATGATATTGTGCAAAAGTTAGATTTTAGGTTAACCATTTAAACTTAGAGAGGTTTTAAGTGAAAATATATAAAACACTTGTGGAATCGACGATTTCAATAAGTACCAAACTTTATTTTTGTGGAAAGTGTTCTCTAGGAACAAACAAAATCAGTTTATAAACACCAGTTTTAATTTTGTGCGAAACTTTAGGCTTTAGGTTAACCATAAGCGCTTAAAGAGGTTTTAAGTGAAAAATAATAAATACTAGTGCAATCGACGAGTCGGGAGTTACCACACATTTTTTTTCTCGAAAGTGACTTATGGGAACAAACAAAATCAATTTTCGAACATTGTTAACACTTAGAAAGGTTTTAAGAGTAAAAATGCAAAATATCATTAAAGAGTTGAGAGTTACCGCACCTTCTTTTTGTTGAAGGTTAGTTATGGGAACTAACGGAATCAATTTCCAAACACTTAGATTTTTTTACATAAGTTTAGGTTTTAGGTTAACTATTGGCACATAGAGAGATTTTAAGTGCAAAAATGTAAATTCATTGTGCATTTGATGAGTAAGGTTAACTGTGCAAAATCAATTTCCAAATTTCCAATGAGATTTTGCGCAAAAGCTTAGGTTTTAGGTTAACTGTTAACCCTTAGTAAGGTATTAAGTCCCAAAAAGTAAAATACTTCAATCGATGAGTCGAGTATTACTAGAAACCTTTTAGTCTTAAGTGTGCTGCAGGAACAAATGGAATCATTATTTAAAGCCCAATTTGTATTTTGTGCAAGGTTTAGGTTTAGTAAATTATTAAGACTTAGAGAGGTTTTAAGGGAAAAAAATGTAAAATACATGTCCAATCGATGACTCGAGACATTCACCAAACATTCTTCTTGTCGAAAATGAGTTGTACAAATGAACATAATTAATTTCTTAACCCTAATTTGGATTTTGTGCAAAAGTTTAAGAATTAGGTTAAGCGATATCACTTAGAAAGGTTTTAAGGATAAAAATGTAAAATACTTAACAATCAACGAGCAGGGTGTCACTTGTAATACCCGTGTTCTTAAAGTAACGGTAAAGAAGTAATTTGATAGATATTATAATTTATTAAAGAATATATATATATATATATATATATATATATATATATATATGAAAGATTTAATATTGAATTTTATTGGAAAGAGTTAAAAGAACTTAAATTATTAAATTTGAAATTTGAAATTAAATAATTTTGAACAAAAATATGAAATAGAGTTCAGATGGAAGAAAGTATAATTTTCTATAATTTTTGGAAGAAAGAAAATGTGAAAATTTGAATTTTTAAGG
Source organism: Bretschneidera sinensis (assembly GCA_023935145.1). Classification (NCBI taxonomy): domain Eukaryota; kingdom Viridiplantae; phylum Streptophyta; class Magnoliopsida; order Brassicales; family Akaniaceae; genus Bretschneidera; species Bretschneidera sinensis. The sequence goes on along the minus strand of CM043702.1, from coordinate 73,927,569 downwards.
AGAAATGGCAGAATCGTAATTAAGTAGTGGAAAAGTTGTAAATTTTAAATAAAAACGTTTGGTGGTTCAATTGTAATTAATTAGTGGCAAAGTTATAAATTTTAAATGAAGATGATCGGTGGCAGAATCGTAATTAAGAAGTGGTAAAGTTGTAAATTTTAAATGAATATGCAAGGTGGCAGAAACGTAAATATGTTGCCACAAACTTAAAAAAAAAAAAAAAAAAAAAAAAAAAAAAAAAAAAGACAAACACATGGGCACTAAGTGTCCAGGTATAGACTATACAATTTCAAGTGTCTTGCATGCAAGACACTTAAGCCAAAGAAACATGAAGACGATTTTGGTATAAAAATTTAAGTTTTTGTTTAGTTTTGTTAAAAAAACTTAGTTTACAACAAATTTCTTTTCAATCTAAAAATATATTATCTATCTCAAATTGCTTCCTTTCCTTAAACAACTAGGACTGAAAGAAAGGTTGAAAGATTTAAATTTTGAAGAAGTTTATGGGAGAATTTTAAAGAGATTCTAGGAAAGCTTTAAGAAGAAAAAAAAGGTAATAATGTGAATTTTATTTTTTTCAAATTATACATACATGAAATTACCCAAAATTTGATGTAGAAATTTAAATGTATGAATTACTAAAGAATTGAAGAATAAATTAAAAATTTTAATATAAATATTATGTGAAGTGTTGACGATCAGCAATCGGGCAAAATTGTTGAAAGGAGTAGGAAGGGCAAGGAGGTGATCCACTAGTAGCTTTAAGTACTACATGGCGAGTTAGATTTTCTTTTAGTAATGGAGACCAACATAAAAATAAATTTATGATATTTGAATTAATTGTTGAATTATAATGATTGAATGATAGTATTTTCTTTTATGTATGATCATTGATTGATTGATTTGTGATTAAATAATATGTTGAAAAATTAATTATATAAGAATTTATATTTTTAAAATGATGGATTAATGAAAAAAATAATAAATAAAGATACGCTGATAAGTTATAAGAAATTCTGAAAATATAATTGAAAAAAAAAATTGATAGGAGATATAATGAAACAGTTTGATAAATATGATAAGAATAATAATTTTTAGAAAAAACTAGATAGTTAAATTGAATGCTTTGATGTATGCCTACTTGCATGTTATTGCTCATGTACATAAAAGGGAAGACCAGGAAGGCAGTTGATCTGGTTGAGAAGACCAGGAAGATAGTTGGTCTAGCTGAAACATGTCGACATGTGGGAAGACATTCCCAGATGATAATATGAAAAGATTAGTTGAGAAACAAAGAAAGATAATTTAAATTCATGCATTATATTTGTTTTAAATATATTATTATTAATACCTGAGACAATAAAGAATCAGTTTTGAGTACTGAATGATTGATGAATAGATGAGTCTCATAATAAGACAATTTTGATGGTATATAAATAGAAAGGATGACATAATAAAGAATTTTATTATTGATTGTTTACATGATGTGAATTTTATGATGATATTGAATTGGAAATAAGAAATTGGTAAAAATATATGAGATATATGTATTGAAAGAGGATAGCCTGATAATTTATTTATTAAGAAAGATTGATAAATGATTGAATTAGGATGTGAGAAGAGATAGATGATTAATTATGTTGATTTAACAATGAATGAATATAACTATAAGTACACAAATCGAGTACTTCTAGTAAATTTAATTCACTGTGCTTATGAAGCTTACTCCTCATTGTTAAATAATTTCAGGTAGCAGGTAGGACAGATAGATTGCTGAGGTGAGATTCAGACTGAGTTATTATTTGTAAGTCTAGTGGTCCACATCCTTAGACTAATGGAAGAATTTTTTTTTTTTTGTAAATATTCATGCATAATATATTGTATATATTATTTCAGTTGGGATCTTAATAATGTAACTCCCTTATTGAGGGTTGATGTATATATATTTTAAGTCAATATATGTTTTTTTATTGTTGCATATCTATATCGTGCTAGGATTTCAAAATGTGACAACATTGTCTCGGAGGTGACCAACCTAAGATGGATCTTTACAATTTTGGTATCAAAGCCTTAGGTTTTATGATTCTACATACTGGGTAAAAATTTAAAGAAGTGGAAGATTTAAATAAACTACATTTTAATGCAGAGTCTGAGGATGACACGCGGATGTGCTAGAGCTAGAGGTAGAGTATTGAGCTAGAGAGGACGTGGTAGACCCGCAATATTTAGAAGAGTTTAAGCGGATGGGAAGGTCGAGTATTTGGTTCATGAATTTGATATTAGGAGGGATGAGTTGAGAGAAGTTATGGATCGTACTATAGCGAGAATGAATGCAGCATAAGAAAAGGGCTGATAATTATTATAAAGGAGATTAGAGAAAAAAAGGTAAAATAGAACTTGATGTGGTGAGACAAGAGGCTTATGAGGGAGAGGGTGTGTTTGAACATGAGATGCAAGGGGATTGTTTTGTGAGATTTATTAAATTTAAACCCTAGTCTTTTAGAGGATTTGTAAATCCTATTGAAGCTGAGCAGTTGATTAAACATGCTGAGAAATATTTTGAAGTCTTACCAGTGACAGATAGGCAGAAGGTTGCTTTTGCTTCATTTAAGCTGGAAGATGAGGCTTCTCAATGATGGGAGGATATTCTGCCTAGATTGAGTACACAGGTATATCAACCCTTAACTTGGCATAAGATGTGTTCTTTGTGAAGTATTTTCCAAATACGTTCCGAGCACAGCAGGAGAGACATTTTATACATTTAAGGCATAATACTTTATTAGTGGCTGAGTATAATGATAGATTTAAAGCCCTGTCAAGGTTTGTTCTTGAGTTAATAAATATTGAGGAGAGGAAACGTAAGAAATTTTTAGATGGGTTACACTATGAAATTCGAATTAAACTCTTTTATATAGGTATTGGGAATTATGCTATAATAGTGGATAAAGCATTACAAATTAAGAAGGATGTGGTGAAATTTAGAGGTAGGAGGGATTGGTTGAGAGGTCTAAATTTAAGGGACCTAGAAGTGGTAGTAGTATGAGTGTGCAGGGTGGAAGACCACCCCAAATGAGGCATTCCTTGTCATAGGGAACTGTAATGCAGAGTGAGAGGCAAATAGGATATGTTGCTTTTGTAGCTTAGATTAATATTGGTGGGACCCCTAGATTTAGGAGACAGGCTCTAAGAACTGTAAGTTATGGTAGAGGAGTAAGTATGCCACAAAGAGGAAGTGGTATTCTAATGTATTATCGAGAGACAAGATTTTTTTATAGATGTAATTAGATATAGCATCTATTTCAGAATTGTCCTACTCTGATGTGTTTTGTATATGGTAAATGAGGACATATTAGTGTAGATTATTTAGTGAGGAAATCTGTTGAGATAAGTGCTGGAAGTGTTGGGAGAAACAGGTGAAGAGAGGTGGTGGATCATGGAGTATGCGAGGAAAAGGCAGAGGACCAATAGCTGAGAGAGGAAGCGGTGGTCAGTTACAGCATAAAGACAGTAGAGCCTATGCATTGACCCAACAGGATGCACAAAGCACTCTTAATATTGTTATGGGTATGGTATCTATTCTTGATAAACCTTCTAGATTATTAATTGATCCTAGTGCAACCTATTCTTTTGGATCCAATGTTTATATGAAATCTATTAATGCTTGGGATGCATGTTATTATTTTTGAGGTTCCTATTAGGGATAGAGTTATTATCAGGAAAATTTATCAGGGTTGTGTGATTAGTATGGCCGATAAAGAATTTGAAGTTGATTTGTTACCTTTAGAGATGACAGATTTTGTTTTCATTATAGGGATGAATTGGTTATTAGTATATCATGATTGGGTAGATTGTTTCAGGAAGAATGTGGTGTTCAGGATACTGGGACAAGAGGAGTTTAATTTTCTGGGAGAACGTAAGATACTTGTCAACTGTTTTCTTTCTACCCTGACTACTAGTAAATGTTTGATGAAAGGTTGTGAGGGGTATTTGGTGTATGTGATGGATTCTAGAAATGAGATTAGAAAGTTAGAAGAAATCTTAGTAGTGAAATATTTTTCTGATGTGTTCCCTGAGGAGTTGTCCGGGTTGCCTCTCAACAAGGAGATTAAGTTTTCTATTGAGGTGATTTCAGGATCAGCACCCATATCTATAGCCCTTATCGAATGGCACCAGCTAAGTTGAGGTCATTGAAAGTTCAGCTTTAGTAATTGCTAGATAAACAATTTATTCGACCTAGTATGTTGCCTTAGGGAGCCTTTGTGTTGTTTGTAAAGAAGAAGGATGGAACGATGAGGTTGTGTATTGATTGTAAACAGTTGAATAAGATCACCATCAAGAATAAATATCCTTTATCCAGGATAGCTGATTTATTCGAGTAGTTATAGGGGGCTAGGGTGTTTTCTAAGATAGACCTGAGATCGAGTTATCATTAATTGAGGATAAAGAAGTGGGGCGTGCCTAAGACTGCTGTAAGGATATGTTATGGCCTTCATGAGTTCTTTGTGATGCCATTTGGGTTAACTGATTCTCTTGCAACATTTATGGATCCAATGAATTGGGTGTTTAAACTATTCTTGGATAGATTTGTGATTGTATTTATTGATGATGTTTTGGTGTATTACAAGAATGAAGAGGAGCATGGTTAAAATTTAGAGATAGTGTTGGAAATTCTAAGGAGAGAGAAATTGTATGGAAAGTTCTCTAAGTGTGAGTTTTGGTTGAGTGAAATATCTTTTTTAGGGCATGTTGTGTCAGAAGATGGTATAACAGTTGACCCACAAAAAAGTAGAGGCAGTGTTGAATGGGGAAAGACCTACTAACGTGACTGAAAATTATAAGCTTTTTGGGGTTGGCTGGTTATTATAAGAGGTTTATTGAGGATTTTTCTATTATTACTAAACCATTGACCATATTGGCTAGGAAGGAAGTGAAGTTTATATGGTCAGAAGAATGTGAGAGGAGTTTCCAGCTGTTCAAAGACAAATTGACTACTGCTCCGGTATTAGTGCTTCCTTCTGGTGATGAAGGATTTGTGGTATATAGTGATGCGTCACATCAGGGGTTGGGATTTATGTTGATGCAATATGGGAGAGTTATAGCCTAAGCTTCTAGGAAATTAAAGAACCATAAGAGAAATTATCCGACCCATGATTTAGAATTGGCTGCCATAGTTTTTGCTTTGAAGATTCGAAGACATCATCTGTATGGAGCCACTTGTGAAATTTTTTACTGATCATAAAAGTTTGACGCATTTACTTACCCAGAGAGAGTTGAATTTGAGGCAGAGGAGATAGATGGAATTGATTAGTGACTATGACTGTACAATTCATTATCATGTAGGGAAGGCTAATGTAGTAGTTGATGCATTGAGTAGAAAATCTACGGGGAGATTAGCTGCTATTGAGAGTCATGATATTAGCTTGATGATAGAATTAAGAAAAATGTGAATGCAGTTGCGTATCAGTGATGGAGGAGTATTGATGGCAAATATGGTGGTACAATCTTCTATTATTGATCGCTTGTTACAGATGCAGAGTAGAGATGAAGGAATAGAAAAGATCAAACAGGAAGTATTGAGTGGGAAACTGACTGAGTTTAGAATTAGAGAAGATGGTATGGTGATACTAGGACATAGAGTTTGTGTTCCCAATGATGTTGAGATAAGAAAAGAGATACTAAGAGAGGCTCAAGATTATGTGTATTTTATGCACCCAGGTAATATTAAAATATACAAGGGATTGAGACAAAATTATTGGTGGTCAAGGATGAAGAAGCGTGTAGCTGAGTATAGTTCTAGATGTTTGATTTGTTAACAGGTGAAGTCTGAGCATAGACATCTAGCAAGTTTATTACAACCTTTTCCAGTACCTAAATGGCTTTGGCAGAATGTGAGCAAGGATTTTGTTTATGATTTTCCCCGTAGCCAGAGAGGCCATGATACTATATGGGTTATAGTGGATAGATTTTCTAAGTCTTCGCATTTCCTTCCTATTAAAACTATCTATAGTCCTGAAAAGTTAGCTGAATTATATATAGCGGAAATTGTGAGATTACAAAGAGTATCTTTAAGCATTGTATTAGATAGAGATTCTAGATTTCCTTCAAGATTTTAGAGAGGCTTTCAGAAAGCTATGGGTACGCAATTGCAGTTTAGTATAACTTTTTATCCTCAAACTGATGGGCAGAGAGAATGAATCATCAAAATACTAGAAGATATGCTGAGGGCAACTATATTGAGTTTTTTAGTCAGCTGAGATGCTTATTTACCTATGATCGAGTTTGTATACAATAATCAGTATCAAACTTGTATTAGTATGGCACCATTTGAGGTCTTATATGGTAGAAGGTGCAGAACTCCAGTGTGTTAGGAGGAAGTTGGAGAAAGAAAGGTGTTTGGTCCATAAATGATAGATTTGACTATTGAGATGATCAAATTAGTTAGAGAGAACCTTAGAGAAGCATGGAACAGACAGAAAGGATATGTTGATAATAGAAGACGACCTTTTGAGTTTCAGATTGGTGACTGGGTGTATTTGAAGATATCTCCATGGAAGGGTGTACTGAGATTTAAAAAGAAATGGAAGTTGAGTCTGAGATTTGTGGGGCCATATGAGATGATTGATTGGATTTCCCTCTAGAGTTAAAGCAATTACACAATGTGTTTCATGTTTCATTTTTTGAGAAAGTGTTTACATGATGAATCTCATAGTATTCCTAGTTAGGCTTTAGAACTTCAGGAAGATTTGATCTTTATGCAAGCACCAGTCGGAATTCTAGACAAAAAGGAACAAGTCTTGCATAATAAAGTTATTCCTTTAGTTCAAGTATTATGGTAGAACAAATATGTTGAAGAAATTACTTGGGAGCATGAGGCAAAAATGAGGAAAAAGTACCCCTAGCTTTTTCATGAGTTAGGTAAAGAAATTTCGGGGATAAAATTTTTATAAGGTGGGTAGAAGTATAATACTTGTGTTCTTAAAGTAAGGGTAAAGAAGTAATTTGATAGATATTACAATTTATTAAATTATATATATATATATATATATATATATATATATATATATGAAAGATTTGCCATTGATTTGAAATAATTTTTGAAAAAAACGATATTGAGAATTTTATTGGAAAGAGTTAAAAGAACTGAAATTATTAAATTGGATGTTTGAAATTAAATAATTTTGAACAACAATATGAAATAGAGTTAAGAAAAATACTTGTAAGTAAAATGGAAGAAAGTATAATTTTCTGTAATTTTTGGAAGAAAGAAAATGTGAAAATATTAATTTTTAAAGAGAAATGGCAGAATCATAATTAAGTAGTGGCAAAGTTGTAAATTTTGAATGAAGATAACCGGTGGTAGAATTGTAATTAAGCAGTGGCAAAGTTGTAAATTTTAAATGAAAATGACCGGTGGTAGAATCACAATTAAGAAGTGGTAAAGTTGTAAATTTTAAATGAATATGCAGGGTGGCAGAAACGTAAATAAGCTATCACAAACTTAAAAAAATAAAATAAAATAAAAAGACAAACATTTGGACGGGTCCAGGTGTAGACTATCCAATTTTCAAGTGTCTTGCATACAAGACACTTGAGAAACAATGCAAGAGACTTAAGCCAAAGAAACATTAATACGGTTTTGGTATAAAAACTTAAGTTTTTGTTAAAAAAAACTTAGTGTACAACAAATTTCTTTTTCACTCTAAAAATATATTATCTCTCTCAAATTTCTCCCTTTCCTTAAACACCTGGAGACTGAAAGGAAGGTTGGAAGGTTGAAATTTTGAAGAAGTTTATGGAGAAATTTAAAGAGATTCGAGGGAAGCTTCAAGAAAAAAAAGGTAATAATGTGAATTTTACTTTTTTCAAATTATACATACATGAAATTACCCGAAATTTGATGTAGAAATTGAAAGGTGTGAATTATGATAGGATTGAAGAATAAATTAGAAATTTTAATATAAATATTATGTCAGGTGTTGATAATCAACACTCAGGTGAAATTGATGAAAGGAGTAGGAAAGGCAAGGAGGTGATCCATGGTAACTTTAAGTACTACGTGTTGAGTTTGATTTACTTTTAGCAATCGAGACCAATATAAAAATGAATTGATGATATTTGAATTAATTGTTGAATTATAATGATTTGATGATAGTATTTTCTTTTATGTATTATAATTGATTGATTGATTTATGATTAAATAATATGTTGAAAAATTAATTATATAAGAATTTATATTTTAAAAATGACATATTAATGAAAAAAATAATAAATAAAAATATGCTAAAAAATTATATGAAATTCTAAAAATATGATTGAAAAAAAAAATTATAGGAGATATAATGAGACAATTTAATAAATATGATAAGAATAATAATTTTAAGAAAGACATAAATAGTTAAATTGAATGCTTTGATGTATGCTGCTTGCATGTTATTGCTTATATGAATAAAAGGGAAGACCAAGAATACAGTTGCTCTGGCTGAGAAGACCAAGAAGGTAGCTGGTCTGGCTGAAATATATCGACATATTGGAAGACTTTCCCATATGATAATATGAAAAGATCTGATGAGAAAGAAAGAAAAATAATTTAAATTCATGCATTATATTTGTTTTAAATATTTATTATTAATGCCTAAGACGCTAAAGAATAAGTTTTGAGTATTGAATGATTAGTAAATAGATGAGTCTCATAATGAGACAATTTTGATGGCAGATAAATAGAAAGGACGACATAATAAAGAATTTTATTATTGATTGTTTTTATGATGTGAATTTTATGATGATATTGAATTGGAAATATGAAATTGGTAAAAATGTTTGAGATATATGTATTGAAAGAGGATAGCCTGATAATTTATTTATTAAGAAATATTGATAAATGATTGAATTAGGATGTGAGAAGAGATAGATAGTTAATTATGTTGATTTAACAATGAATGAATATAACTAGAACTATACAAATCGAGTACTTCTAGTAAATTTAATTCATTGAGCTTGTGAAGCTCACTGCTCATTGTTAAATAATTTTTGGTAGCGGGTAGGACAGATAGATTGGTGGGTTGAGATTCAAATTGAGTTATTATCTGTAAGACTAGTGGAAGAATTTTTTTTTTTGTAAATATTCATGCATAATATGTTGTATATATTGTTACAGTTAGGATCTTAATAATGTAACTCTCCTATTGAGGGTTGATATATTTATATTTTTAGTCGATGTAAGTTTTTATATTGTTGCATACATGCGTTGTGCTGGGATTTCAAAGCATGATAGCAGCGTCTTGGGGGTGGGCAACCCGGGATGGGTTGTTATATCACTATACATCTTTTTTGTCAAAGGTGAGTTGTTCAAACAAACAAAATCATATTCCGAACTTCAGATTTGATTTTGTGGAAAAGCTTAGGTTTTAGGTTAAACGTAACGAATTAATAAGACTTTAAGTCCAAAGACCTTTTTGTCTTAAGTGTGTTGTGGAAACAAATGGAATCAATTTTTAAACTTCGGTTTGGATTTTAGGAAAAAATATAGGTTTTAGGTTAATCTTTGAGACTTATAAAGGTTTTAAGGGGAAAATTTTATAATATATGTTCAATCCAGGAATCAGGATTTACTAAACATCCTTTTAGTCGAAAGTGAGTTGTAGAAACAAACTGAATCAATTTTTCAACACCAGCTTGGATTTTGTGGAAAGGTTTTTGTTGGAAATCACCTCATCAAACCCAGGTTCTGATCTTCCAAACCCCCAAGTCTAGAATGACTTGTAATGAATAGGAATCAAACCATCAAAGAAAGAACACAAACAATTGTTATCAAGGTTTGGCAATTTGCCTATGTCCCTGTGAGCTCCTCCGAGCTCTCTGCACTAAATAAATGAGTTCTTACAATTACAGCAACATCTCCTTAAGAACCCTCTTGTTCTTGATAGATGAAAGAAGAGAAAAGAAAGAGATAAGAACTAAGTGTTTCCCTGGAATTTTCCCCAAGAAAATTCCAATTACAAAGCCCTTGAACCCCACTTCTTGTTTGCTCTCTCTCACTTGAAACACCTCTGAAGATTTGAGAGTCTTTCTCTCTCAACACCAACCACTCTTGGGATGAGACCCCTTCTTGTGTTTCTTCCTGACACTTGTGTCTCTTCCTGACACTTGTGTCTTTGCACTCTTGTGTCATGCGTGTTGTTTTGTTGTTATTGCTCCTAGGAGACCTTTTATATAGAGCAACAACTTCTTGAACCAATCTTGAAGTCAATCTCAACCCTTAGATCTTGAGGACCAAACAATCATGGCCATCCAACAAGTCCAAGTGATCCTGTGCATTTTAACCAAGTCCCACGCACCATCTCAAAGTGCTGATCAGAGTGCAATAGGTGTGCCTGGCGCCGCGGCCCAGAACAGGACAGGTCACTGCGCACACATGGGCAGAAACCTCCTTCTTGCTGGGCACCATGGCGTACAAAGCCTGGGCCACGAAGCACAGCTGGTGGTGCAAAATCTTGGCTTCCTAGAGGCCGCGGTGCACACACCTTGTGCTGTGGTTCCAAAGGCTACTGAAGCCTTATCTTTAACCTATTTAATCCTTAGACAAATACCAACAATCTCTACCTTTGTCTAAGCAATTAAACTCGAACCCATTGTGCAGAGAACTTAGGATCCAAACTCAACTTGAGTCACTAAATCATCCGATACCAATCCTAAGAAGTCTAAGGCAATGATTGAACTTGCTTAGAGGTAGAACTTTAGTGCCTAAATCTGTAGGATTTGCTTTCGTAGCTACTTTGTCCACATGAATGCATCCTTCCATAACATTTTCCTAAATGAAATGATACCGAGCATCCATATGCTTTGTCCTCCATGGAACACCAGATTCTTACACAAATGCAACGCACGTTGGCTATCTGAATACACCACCACCTGCTCTTTTAGGACATTCAACTCTTCTAACAACCCTTTGCACCCCATAGCCTCCTTAATGGCTTCCGTTGCCGCTGTGTACTCAGCCTCGATTGTTGAGAGTGCTACCACCGGCTGTAATTGAGCCTTCCAACTTATACAACATCCGTTAAAGTTGAAAAAGTAGGAGGTAATCGATCATCTTTTATCCCGGTCTGCTCTATATTTCGAATCAACATAACCTTCTAGACAAATGGACTTACCCCTCTTCTCATAAACAAGCCCCACATCTAGGCTTCCCTTCAAATACCTCAGCAACCACTTTATCCCAAGCCAATGCTCCTTTTCGAGATTACTCATAAACCTGCTGAGAACACTAATTGCATGAGCAATGTTGGGTCTAGTGCTTACCATGGTGAACATGACAGATCCAACCGCACTAGAGTAAGAGCCTCCTTTCCCAGTCCTTTATGAGCTGATAATCCTTTCGATTTGCTGCATCATCCCCTTCTAGTTCAATCTCCTCTTGAGTGTCCTCAACTTGGCATTCATCAATGGGCTCTACCTGGTCTGAACCCTCTTGCCTTCCTTTCTCTACCTGAACTAAATTTTCTTTGATGCTATGCTCCACAAATACCGAGCAGGTTTGCTCACTATCCCCTGTAGGGTTAGTTTTCTCCAAATAGGGAAATAAATGCTCATTAAAAATGACATCCCTACTTATCATGAGTTTAGTTCCTTTTGGCTCTAAGGTCCACAACCTATACCCCTTAACCCCATTACCTAAGTTTATCATCCTTTTGATGTGCAAACGCAGCACATCCAAAAGTCCTAAGGTTTTTTAACTCAGAGGGTTTACCACTCCACATCTCTTCGGAAGTCTTAAGATCTAAAGCTCTAGATGATGATCTATTAACCAAATACATAGCAGTAGACACCGCTTCCCCCCAAAAATATTTGGGTAACTTGGAACCAATTAACATGCATCTACCCTTTTCCATAAGGGTCCTATTTATCCTCTCAGCAACTCCATTTTGTTGAGGGTTTTCACAACTGTTCTATGTCTTAGAATCCCATTTAACTTATAGAATTTGTCCAAATCCTGATTGCAAAATTCTACGCCATTATCGGTTCGTAAAACCTTAACTACCTTACCTGTTTGAGTCTCCAGCAACTTTTTCCACACCACAAATTTATTCAAAGCATATAATTTATTTTTAAACAAATAAACCCAAACCTTTCTAGAATAATCATCAATTAAAGAAAGAAAGTAAATATTACCTCCTTGTGTTGGTGTTCTTACTAGCCCCCAAAGATCGACATGAATGTAGTTAAGAATGCCCTTAGACTTGTGCACTCCGGTGTTGAAGCTGACCCGATGTTATTTCCCAAGAACACAACTCTCACAGAAATCAAGTTTCTCTACCTTGTCACCATCAAGTAGACCATTCTTGCTGAGAACTTGCAGCACTTTTTCGCTCATGTGTCCCAAGCAATTGTGCCAAAGAACTGCCTTATCCATCTCAGCCATTAAGCTTACTGCTTGATCCTTGATGTCTGTGTCTCCGATCATCTTATAGAGACCATCCTTCATTGCTGCTTTGATCACTACCAAAGATACCTTGGTTACCTTGATCTTTCCTTCCTCTGCTTTGTTTATGTACCCCATGGAATCTAACTGCCCCAATGAGATCAAATTTCTTCTCAAATCCGGAAGATATCTCATATTCTTCAGTAGCCTTGTAATTATATCAAACATCCTCAACTGGATGTCTTCTATCCCCCTCACCTGGCAAGAAATATCATTCCCCAAGAAAACCTTTCCATCATTGGTTTCCTTGAAATTCTTAAACCAATCCCGGTGAGGGCACATGTGATAAGTGCACCCGAAATTCAAGATCCATTTCTCGCTGCCTTGCCCCCTGCTCACATTTGAGCACACAACAAGAACATCATCATCTTGCTATTCTTCCTTGGCAACCGAAGCCTCTCCATTGTTGGTATGGCTTCATCCCCTCTCATCCTTCATCATCTTCCTATAATCTTTCTTGAAATGACCTTCCTTATTGCAGTAGTAACATCACTTTCCTCTAAACTTCGGTTTGGAATACGATCTCCCATGGCTCTGCCCTCTACCCTTTGGTTTGTCCTGGCAGTTCCTGAGTTGCTAGCCTTCCTCTAACGAACAACTCTTCTCAACTTAATCCTTCCCTCATCTAGGCATTGAAATCATGAGCCCTTATAACATTGATCACAATTTCTTTGGTTAGTGTATCTCTTCCATATTCAATAGCATTAATCAAGCTTTCAAAACAATCAGGAAGAGAATTCAACAATATAACAGCCAATTGTTCATCCACGAATGTTATACTACAACTAGCCAAATCTTGAACTAGTTTATTAAACACATCAAGATTATCTTGCAGCTCTTTATTAGGATCCATTTTAAAAGAAAAGATTCATTTCAGAAGATAAATTTTATTAAGGAAAGTCTTGGTAAGAAACAACTCATCTAGTTTCTTCCAAATGACGGTTGGACCTTTTGAGTCTCCACATTCCCTTGTCACAGTATCCGACATGTGCAGAAATATGGTACTATATCTTCATATCATTCCGCTGGACCTCTGTGATACTTGCTGGAAAATCTTCATCTTCTCCAATCGCCAAGTCCACCTTTTGTTGTATAAGAACTGCCTTGATTTTTTGTTCCCAAAGGGTAAAGTCTCCCTTTCCATCAAACTTCTCAACAATGAAGTTTGAACCCATCTTGCAGAGAAAATCCCAAGATTTATGCAGCACCCACAATTGCTTTCCAAACTTCTAAACCTCAAGAACATGATCAAATCTTGATCCCAATACCGTTCTTGAATCCCTCAAGAACCCGATCAGATCTTGATCCCGACATCGTTCTTGAATCTCCCAAGAAGTTTCCTTTGATTCTTGGATCCTCACTCTGATACCTGCTGTTCAGCTCTAATACCACTGTCCAAAGCTTTGATACCACTGTCCAAAGCTTTAATACCATTGTTGTAGCTCTGATACCACTGTTGAACTAGCTCTGATACCACTATCTAAAGCTCTGATACCACTATTGGAAATCACCTCATCAAACCCTAGTTGTGATCTTCCAAACCCCGAAGTCTAGAATGACTTGTAAGGAACAGGAATCAAACCATCAAAGAAAGAACATAAGCAATTGTTATCGAGGTTCGACAATTTGCCTACATCCCCGTGAACTCCTCCGAGCTCTCTGCACTAAATCAACGAGTTCTTACAATTACAGCAACACCTCCTCAAGAACCCTCTTGTTCTTGATACATGAAAGAAGAGAAAAGAAAGAGATAAGAACTAATTGCTTCCCTGGAATTTTTCCCAAGAAAATTCCAATTACAAAGCCCTTGAACCCCACTTCTTGTTCGCTCTCTCTCACTTGAAACACCTTTGAGGATTTGAGAGTCTTTCTCTCTCAACACCAGCCACTCTTGGAATGAGACCTCTTCTTGTGTTTCTTCCTGACACTTGTGTCTTTGCACTCTTGTGTCATTTGTATTTTGTTATTGTTATTGCTCCAAAGAGACCCTTTATATAGAGCAACAACTTCTTGAACCAATCTTGAAGTCAATCTCAAACCTTAGATCTTGATGACTAAACAATCATGGCCATCCAATAAGTTTAAATGATCCCATGCATTTTAACCAAGTCCAACGCACCATCTTAAAGTGCTGATCAGACTGCATAAGGTGTGCCTAGCGCAACGGCCCAGAACAGGGCAGGCCGCAGCGCACACATGGGCAAAAACCTCCTCCTTGCTGGGCGCCATGGCGCTTAAGGCCTGGGCCATGGCACACAGGCTTGTGCCACCGCACACACCAGCTTGTGCCACGGCGCACATCTAGTGGAGCAAAATCCTGGCTTCCTAAAAACCGCGGTGCCAAAGGCTACTGAAACCTTAACTTTAATCCATTTATTCCTTAGAAAAATACAAACAGTTTTAGAATTAAGTTAACCACTAACACTTATAGAGGTTTTAAGTACAAAAATGTAAAATACTAGTGTAATCAACGAATCAGGAGTTACTACACATCTTTTTTTCCGAAAGTGTGTTAAGGAAACAAACCGAATCAACTTTGTAACTCTATTTTTGATTTTGTGCAAAAGTCTAGGTTTTCAGTTAAGTATCATCACTAGAGAGGTTATAAGGGTAAAAATTTAATTTACTTCTGCAATTGATGAGTCAATAGTTATTAAACGTTGTTTTTTTATCGAAAGTGAGATCTTGGTGCAAACAAAATCAATTTCCAATCATCCATTTGGATTTAGTGAAAAAATATAGGTTTGGTAAAGCATAAAACCTTAGAGAGGATTTGAAAGAAAAAATAGAAAACACTTGTGCAATTGATAATTTGGTAGTTACCACACATCCTTTTTTATCAAAAGAGAATTGTGAGAAGAAATAAAATCAATTTCTAAACATCGGTTTGGATTTTGTACAAAATTATAAGTTCAAGTTATTCGTAAAAACTTAAAGAAATTTTAAGGGAAATAAGTGTAAAATACTTGTGTAACTAATGAGTAAGAAGTTACCAAACATCCTTTTTATTGAAAGTGAGTTGTGGGACAAAACAAAATAAATTTTCGACTTTGATTTTGTACAAAATTATAGGTTCAAGTTAACCGTAAACACTTAAAGAGGTTTTAAGTGGAAGAATTGTAAAATACTTGTGCAATCGATGAGTCAGAAGTTACCACACATCCTTTTTTTTTTTTATCGAAAGTGAATTGTGGAAATAAACATATTCAATTTTCAAACACCAGTTTGGATTTTTTCTGTAAAAGTTAAGATTGTAGGTTAAACGTTAACACTTTGAGAGGTTTTAAGGGCGCAAATGTGAAATGCATGTCCAATCGAGGAGTTACGATTTAACAAATGTTGTTTTTTTTTTTTGAGAGTGAGTTTTTGGAGCGAATGAAATAAATTTCCAAATGTTGGTTATGATTTTTTCCAAACTTTTACGATTTAGGTTAATTGTTAGCACTTATAGAGGTTTTAAAGGCAAAAATGTAAAATACATGTGCAACCGACTATATAGGAGTTACAAAACATTTTTTTTTTGTCGAAAGTGAGTTATGTGAACAAAAAAAAATCAATTTAAGAACATGTTGTGCATTTATCTACCTAAATAAATAGGTGAATAATCGTACTAGTTATACTTGCAAGTGAACAAGGTCATCAGTGTAGTCTAGTGTGCGAAAGCAAGGTCATCTCCACATGGATTGGTAAAGTTGCTTTTTAAAATTAGTTTCTCAAAAGTAAAAAGAGATAAATATTTGTTGGAAGGTGATTTGATAATAATAAAGACATAGGGCTTTGATATCCACCACTAGTCATACATTCCCAATGTGTATAAGGTATCAGTGTACTAGCTTTATTATGTATATCTACTGGTTGCCAACCTAAGGGCATGGTATCTACTCCTTAAGCTATTGATTTCCCTAAGCAACGAGTTAGGTATGGTATCTACTCTAACTTTTTTCTTCCTTAAGGGATTCAGCATGGTATCTGCTTGAGTTGTTCCTTAAGAAAACATAAGTACTGTGGAAATCGACAACCACATGAGACCTAGGGCATGGTTTCTACTCCCGGTTTCCCATGTTGATTAACCTGGGTACCCGGATAAGATATCCCTTGTTACTAATGTTAGACCCAGGACTCGGTCATCCAAATTGATCTAACTAACTCATCCATACCACATGCACACGTTGGCCTTACACATAGATATGAGGAATTTAAATAAGCACAGGTGTTAATCAAGTTAAGTACATAATAAGCTATCGGCAAAGATTTAATCAATGAATAAAAATATGGGAATGCATAACTAGGGCTTCAATCGAGCCCTATAAGAGAGTTAGTTACACATACTAATTGAAGTAAACATTATAAATAAACTAAACATAAAGGAGAAGAATAAACCAGAGAGAAGAGGCGTCAATTCTCTCCCAAGCCCTCAACTCCAAGTAAAAGAAAAGAGATAAGTTTTTTCTATCTAAGGTGTGTTTTTGTGTGTGAGTTACAAGTGTATTTATAGGTCTTTGAGAAGTCCTAAGAGACTCATGAGTCCTAAACCTTCCTAAAATGAAAATCCTATACTTTCCAAAATAGGGTTATGCAGTTTACTGTTCACGCCCGTACATGTGCGCTCGATCGCATGTGTCCTTGCGCTCGATCGTAGTGTGCGCTCGATCCTTCAAGTGTGCGCACGATTGCATGTGCGATCGATCGCAGTGCATAGTGCACTCGATCGCACTTTGTCCAGAGAGTGCTCCAGGGCTTCTAGATTTCTTCTTTAAAGTGCCAAAATTGCTTCTTTTTCTCCAAGACCCTATAAAAACATGTAAAACACACAAATGGAGTAAAAGAGACCAAATTAACGTAATAAAGGACCTAACAAGTGTAAATATGGGGGCTTAAATATGAATATTTAAGCATCTATCACACTCCCAAACTTACATATTGCTAGTCCCTTAGCAATACGAAATTAAAAACTAAAACAAAAACATAGATAAATCCAATATTCATAGTGTCAATCAAAAAACTAGATTTTTCACAAAACTATGATGCGCATTCATGAGCAAGCTTAACAAGTGTAAACATATATCTGCAATGAATAAGAGTTTTGAATTTAAATTATATTTATGAGGTATTTTAAGATATCACAAGTTTGACTTTGGTGTGTGGTGACTAGCACACAAAAGATTGGGTTTCCAAGAAATTCAAACGTGTATTATTTTGATGACTCAAGATTCACCAAACTTCCTATTAGAGTCAACAAATATGGCATAGACTTTTATTTGCGAGGTTTTTGCCAAGTTAGTTCCCTTAAGCTTTCTTGATGACTCGTGTAATGAGTGTTTAGCCAATGACTCCCAAACCAGATGGTTTTAGGGCATTAGGTGTAGAGACACCCCTAAGGACTTACTAGCTCGAGTCAACAAGGCTATGAAACTAACTGGTTTTTATGCCATTATTTAGAATTTTCCACCTTTTGACGTGACACTCAATGCTTACTGAGGCAAGAGGGCCAGTTACTCAGCAAAAAATTCCTTTTTAATGATCACTTAAGATTTTCCACCTTTTGACGTGACACTCAATGCTTACTGAGGCAAGAGGGCCAGTTACTCAGCGGAAGATTTGTTTTTATTAATCATTAGGAGCATTTTTCTTTTTGAGCACTTAATTAATCTTTTTCTATTTTTATATGCCAAAACGTCAATCTAATAGGTCATCTAGTTCACAGTCAAGCAAAAGAAACATACCAATCCAAATAACATGTCATACCCCACACAGCTATGTGCTAATGTGCTCGTGATAGTTCAAGTTAAACTTGTGAATTCTTAAATGCCAAAAGGGCAGTGATCTAGGTTCAAAACTTGTTTATTGACATATATGTTCAAAGTGTTAAGCTCACTGATGAAGTCGAATCATAATGTTTTGTTTAAATCACAAAAAAAAGTTTATTGGACAGAATGAACATGCATTTATCTATGAAACTAGTAACAAAAATAAAAATGTAGGACATAGTGTAGTGTGTGAATGTGTCCCCATACCCCCAAACTTAAAATGCACATTGTCTCTAATGTGTAAATAGCATGGAAAGATCTGACCTGGGAGATGGAGAGCTATATGGCTGGCATGGCTTGTAGCACGCCCCCAAACTTCAACCGGATGCACTAACACTGTCCTTGAAAAAGAAAGAAAAGTAAACATAAAATGAAAAACAAGTAATAATAACAAAATAATAAACAAGTAAACTATAAAATACTAATAACTGTAAAAAGGGTATGCAGTGGGGTGCCTCCCATGAGCGCTAAGTTTTACGTCTTCAGCCAGACGTGGTACTCTCTCACTGTTGATCATCAGGTGGTGCAGTCGGAGATGTACCGGGTGCTGGAGGTAGGCGATCAAGTATGGCCTGCAGCATGGCCTCCTGGCGTGTAAATCGTGCCTCCAAACTGTCGATGCGCTGATGTACAAGAGTGGTGGCGGCAGCGACCTCGCCTCGGAAGGAGGATAGCTCAGCTAAGAAGTGCTGGGACTCGGTGGGTCCCATATCCGAATGGTCCTCCTCTCGTACCGGGCTCATGACCGGGGCCTCGGTCTCCATGTGATCCTCCTCTACTCGTTCAGCTGCTGGAGCAGGAACTGGGGGGCCTCGTGGCATGTGTGATATGCTCTGTGTCCATTGAGCCCTCCCAAAGACAGGATGCTCTCGTACTGGCCCATCACTGTGGGTCCCCTTAATCCCCTTCTTCTTGAGGATGGAAGTGAGTAGGAACGGGAAAGGGAGGCCCCAAGCATTGGCCGTGGTAGTCTGACGGCCATGTACGTGATCCCAGAACTTGTGTAGCTGGCTCCAAATGACAAACGGGATGGAGTACCAGTGGCCTCTATGGAAGGCATATAAAGTATAGAGAAACTGGTCTTGCCACTGTGTCTTGTGCCCCAACGGACACACATTACGATGAAGGATCGTATCGATGAGCCACAGTCTGGGAAGCAGCTTAGACCGACCGACCGCATTGTTATGTCTGTCGACATACTGTCCATTGCACATGTCTGTGATGATCTCGGCCAGGGCAAAGGACTCTGGCTACTCCTCTATATCAATGTCCTCAGGAGGAGACTCATTGGTGCAATAAAGAGCAGCGGCAATATCAGCACTAGTCACCTCGATGGGCGTGCCCCTAACTGAAGAGGTGAGGACTCTTGGTCTGCTGCAGTCGAAAGATAAATACTCATAAAACTGGACTACGAGCTGGGAGTAGGCAGTAGAGCACACCCACTTAAACAACCTCTTCAACCCTCGGAGTCGGAATGCTTGGACGGCCCATTGCGTGGCGTCCATGTGCCGGAATATGTCGTCAATGGCGAAAGCAGTCTCGAACAACAACTCTCGTTGCTCGATGCTAGGCCGGGATGAGGCACGACTACTGGATGCGCTAGACGTGGAAACAGACGGTCCAGACATGCTGGTGCTTAGCTTCTGGCTGATTTGCGATCGATCTCACTGTTGTGCGCTCGATCGCACACTGTCTATGCACTCGATCGCACATATTGTGCGCTCGATCGCACTCGACCAAGATTTACGTCGAACAGCTTATGTGTACCAAACAGACAAGCTATGGTTTTCCAATGTAGAACTCGTTCCTAACCCTCTTGCAACCAAATAACCACACACTCAGACACAAAAATAATATGTATGTAAAATGAATTTCACAGTTTCTATTTAAAATTTGTGTGTGTGTGTAGAGCACCCTGTGCAATGTTTGATGGAATGTGAACAAGGAGGGGGGTAGACGGTGGTGATGGCGGAGTACGGTGGTGAGGGGAAAGTGGTGGTGAGGTGTTGTGGTGGCTGGGTGCGAGGTCGGGAGATGTGGGTAGGTTTGTGTGCAAGTGAGAGTGAGAGAGAATGTGCAGGGGGCAAGTGAATACGTGTGCAGAGAGTGAAGTGAGGGCGTGAGTGAATGTTTTCAAACTTATAATTGTCTTTGCCTCAAGTGCGCTCGATCGCACGCGGGGTGCACTCGATCGCACTTGTGCGCTCGATCATGTTTTAAGGATATGCTCGATCGCACTCTTGCGCTCGATCGCACTCTTGCGCTCGATCGCGCTGAAGGGTGCGATTGATTGCAAGTATGGCATATAAGTACAAGTAAAAACTTACCTTAGCAAAAAGAATGAATAATTGAAACAACCCAACCTTACCAATTGTTAGTGGCCTCAGTACCACTAACCTTACCAGAGGTGCTTGAGCTTAATAGGTGATCAAATTTTTACTTTGCTCAAGCACTCTCTTGTTACCGTGCTAGTTGTTTGGAGGGAAGCACCTAGAGTCCACCTCTTGGAGCTCTAGTGCTTGTGTTTCAGCTGTATACTGTACTGATTCAAGTACTGTTGATAGTGTCTTCATCTCCCATCTTGACATCTGGTCAACATAATAAGAAAAAGTAGTATGAGTAAGTGCAGGAGGTTTAATTTGTAGAGCACACTTACTTGAAGGTTTTGGTGTGTCCTTGAAAAGGTGCACGTCTTTAATCACATTATCCTCCTCCGGCCTAATGTCTACTCTTGTGTTTTCATGGTTGGGGAGAGTCTCCAATGTAGTGGTGCGATGGACTTGAGAAGCTTTCTCAACAATACTTTGCATGAAATTCATATTAGAATTTTTATCATCATTACTGGTCGATTTTAATGTATTAAACATTTGAAATTGTATTTCCTCATCATTTACTCTCATTGTGATAATGCCTCGTTTTACACTAATGTTAGTGTCAGCAGTTATCATAAAGGGGCGTCCTAGGATGATGGGGAGAGGTAATGGCAAAGTACATTCTTCCATATCTAATACTATAAAATCAGCAGGTATAATGAATTTTCCTACTCTTACCAACACGTCCTCAAGGATACCTTTTGGTCGTTTGATGCTTCGGTCAGCTAGTTGCAAAGTGACGGAGGTTGGTTGAAGCTCCCCCAAACCTAGTGTCTCGTATACACTGTATGGTAGCAAGTTGACACTCGCTCCTAGATCCAATAGTGCATGTTCGAACAGCTGGTCACCTAGCCTGCAAGGAATAGTAAAACTACCCGGATCTTTTAATTTAGGTGGTAATTTTCTTAAAAGCACAGCACTTACCTCTTCAGTTAAGGCTACCATCTCATGCTCCTGGAACTTCCTTTTGTTAGTTCAATATTCTTTTAAAAATTTAGCATATGTAAGGATTTGTTTAATGGCATCTAACAAAGGAATATTAATCTCTACTTTCCGCAAGGTTTCAAAAATATCAATTAGTTTATTGACTTTCTTCTGTTTTACTAATCTTTGCGGGAAGGTTGGAGCATTCACCTTCTCCGTCTCACTTACCCTTGATGCTGATGGTGTCTCTTTGGACGGTGCTGTAAGCTCATCGGACCCTATCACCTTGCCATTTCTCAAGGATATCACAGCTTTTAATTGTTGATGCCCCCCAGGGTTAGGTAGTGTTTGAGCTGGGAGCTCTCCTCGCTTTCTGCTACTGAGCTCTTTAGCTAATTGTCCCACTTGTACCTCTAGTCTTTGAATTGCTTGCTCACGTGCTGCATTGGTTTGTTTTTGCTGAGTCATGAATTGTTCTTGTGATGTCACCAGTTATCTTACTAGACTTTCGAGGTCGTTCTTTTTTGGTTCGGAATTAGCATGAGCAGTGGGCTGCTGATTTCGTTGCTGTCCTTGGTTGTTTTGATTGTTGCTCCATGAGAAATTTGGGTGATTCCGCCATCCAGGGTTGTAGGTGTTTGCATATGGGTTATTCTTTGACGGATAGTTGTTGGGTCCCATATAATTCGCTTGCTCTGGATCTGCAGATAAAGGACAAGCATTAGTATTGTGATCATATTGAGAGCATATTGCACATACGTGTAGTGGTGTAGCTGAGGTAGTCTGAGCAGCCATGGCTTTTACCAATAAATCTAGTTTCCTTTCCATTGCTACCATTTGAGGGGAAGATCCTCCATTCATATTTACCTCATATACTCCTTTACCTTTGGTTACATGCCTACCTCGAGAGGAGAATTGCTGGGTGTGCTTGCTGAAGGTTTCAAACAGTTCCATTGCCTCTTCACTGCTTTTCTCCATAAGGACTCCTCCACAACCTGAATCAACAATACATTTATTAGTATCATTTAAACCTTCATAGAATGCTTGTACCAGTTCATCTTGAGGTAGGTTGTGATGTAGGCATTTGAGTAGCAATTCATTGAAGTGTCCCCATGCTTCAAAGAAGAGGTCCCCATCCTTTTTTTGGAAGGACTAGATCTCCTTTCTCATTTGTCTTGTCTTTTGGCCTGGAAAGAACTTCTTTAGGAACTTGCTTGCCAACTCTTCCCAAGTGTGGATGGAAACTGCAGGCAAAGAATTATACCAAAGTTTAGCATTATCTTTTAAGGAAAAAGGGAATAGAATTAACCTTATTCCTTCTTGGTCTAGGCCTTGTATGTGCTGGAACTTGCAAAGATCAAAAAATTCTCGGAGGTGCAAGTGTGGATCTTCATTAGGAGTTCCCCTAAAATGCGTCAAGGCATTCAAGATTTACGGAGATATGTAATAATTTCCCGCCACCTCAGGTTGATATGCGATGCATGATGGTTGATCTATGTTCCGAGGGATGAAGGATTGCTTCATTGGAACTCGTGCAGGTGGTTGCTGGTTTTCGAGCTGTTTCGCCATTTGTGTTTCGTTCTTGACTTCTTCTTCGTTCTCCTCGAAGTTGTCCCTAAGCCTTTGTCGGATGGTCCGTTCAAGCTCGGGATCGAGGGAAAAGAATTTCGGATGTCGGGATCGAAGTCTGTGCATAAAGCAGAACAACTAGTTTCAGTGCAGCAGTGCAACTCTGCTGCTCGGGTGCTCTCTGCCCTAAATGCGCTCGATGGCACAGAAGCTTGCGATCG
The DNA here is from genome assembly GCA_023935145.1 of Bretschneidera sinensis. NCBI lineage: Eukaryota > Viridiplantae > Streptophyta > Magnoliopsida > Brassicales > Akaniaceae > Bretschneidera > Bretschneidera sinensis. The sequence continues at coordinate 73,904,198 of CM043702.1, read as the reverse complement.
ATCGCAAATACTACAGAAAGTGCAAGTAGAGTTTTTGAAGTGCCTGAAAGAGAAAACAACTTTGATTAAGTTTTGATAAAAGATAGTAAAAAATAAAATAATAATAATGATAAAATGAAAGTAATCCTAAAAGGAACTTTTAGCGCAATCCCCGGCAACGGCGCCAAAAACTTGTTGTGCGTTTATCTACCTAAATAAATAGGTGAATAATCGTACTAGTTATACTTGCAAGTGCACAAGGTCATCAGTGTAGTCTAGTGTGCGAAAGCAAGGTCATCTCCACAGGGATTGGTAAAGTTGCTTTTTAGAATTAGTTTCTCAAAATTAAAAAGAGATAAATATTTGTTGGAAGGTGATTTGATAATAATAAAGACATAGGGCTTTGATATCCACCAGTAGTCATACATTCCCAATGTGTATAAGGTATAAGTGTACTAGCTTTATTATGTATACCTACTGGTTGCCAACCTAAGGGCATGGTATCTACTCCTTAAGCTATTGATTTCCCTAAGCAACGAGTTAGGCATGGTATCTACTGTAACTCTTTTCTTCCTTAAGGGATTCAGCATGGTATCTGCTTGAGTTGTTCCTTAAGAAAACATAAGTACTGTGGAAATCGACAACCACATGAGACCTAGGGCATGGTATCTACTCCCGGTTTCCCATGTTGATTAACCTGGGTACCCGGATAAGATATCCCTTGTTACTAATGTTAGACCCAGGACTCGGCCATCCAAATTGATCTAACTAACCCATCCATACCACATGCATACGTTGGCCTTACACATACATATGAGGAATTTAAATAAGCACAGGTGTTAATCAAGTTAAGTACATAATAAGCTATCGGCAAAGATTTAATCAATGAATAAAAATATGGGAATGCATAACTAGGGCTTCAATCGAGCCCTATAAGAGAGTTAGTTACACATACTAACTGAAGTAACATTATAAATAAACTAAACATAAAGGAGAAGAATTAACCCAAGAGAAGAGGCGTCAATTCTCTCCCAAGCCCTCAACTCCAAGTAAAAGAAAAGAGAGAAGTGTTTTCTATCTAAGGTGTGTTTTTGTGTGTGAGTTACAAGTGTATTTATAGGTCTTTGAGAAGTCCTAAGAGACTCATGAGTCCTAAACCTTCCTAAAACGAAAATCCTATACTTTCCAAAATAGGGTTCTACAGTTTACTATTCACGCCCGTACATGTGCGCTCGATCGCATGTGTCCTTGCGCTCGATCGCAGTGTGCGCTCGATCACAGTGCATAGTGCGCTCGATCGCACTTTGTCCAGAGAGTGCTCCAGGGCTTCTAGATTTCTTCTTTAAAGTGCCAAAACTGCTTCTTTTTCTCCAAGACCCTATAAAAACATGTAAAACACACAAATGGAGTAAAAGAGACCAAATTAACATAATAAAGGACCTAACAAGTGTAAATAAGGGGGCTTAAATATGAATATTTAAGCATCTATCAGAACACTGGTTTGGTTATTTTTGAAAAGTTTAGATTTTAGGTTATCCATTTATAATTAAAAAGGTTATAAGTGCAAATATGTAAAACACCTCTACAACCTACGTTGTCGAGAAGCATCAAACCTCATTTTTGTAGAAAGTGTGTTGTTAGAACAATCAATATCAATTTCCAAACATCAATTTTGATTTTCTGCAAAACTTTAGGTTTTAGGTTAACAGTAACCTTTTTGAAAGGTTTTCAGTGCAAAAAGGATAGATAGTAGTTCAATCGACGAGTCAATTGTTACCACACATCCATTTTGTCGAAAGTTGAAAAAAACTATATCAATTTCAAAATACTCATTTGGATTTTATGTAAAAGTTTATGAATTTGGTTAACCATTAACACTCAAAAATGTTTTAAGGCTAAAAATGTAAAATACTTGTGGAATCAACAATTCAGGAGTTACCACACATTCTCTTTATTGAAGGTGAGTTGTGGGAACTAATGGAATCAATTTTCGAACATTGATTTTCATGCAAAAGTTTAGGCTTTAGATTAATCATTACCACTTAGAGAGGTTTTAAGTGCAAAAATATAAAATCATTTTGCAAATGATCAGTAAGGAGTTACCACATGTCTTTTTTGTCGAAAGTGAGATTTGGGAAAAAAGAAAATCAATTTTCAAACTTAGGATTTGATTTTGTGCAAAATATTAGGGTTTAGGTTAATCATTAACATTTACTGAGATTTTAATTTCAAAAATGAAAAATACTAGTTCAATCAACGAGTCAAGAGTTATTACCATACCTTTTTGTCTTAAGTGGGTTGTTGGAATAAATGAAATAATTTTTTTAACTTTGATTGGATTTTGTTCAAAAGTGAAGGTTTTAGGTTAACTATTATGAAGTAGTGATGTTTTAAGGGGAAAAAAAATGTAAAATACATGTCCAATAAATAAGTCTAGATTTAACAAATGACCTTTTTGTTGAAAGATTGTTGTGGGAACAAATTGAATCAATTTTTTAACACTAGTTTGGATTTTGTGAAAAAGTTTAGGAATTAGATTTACTATTATCATATAGAGAGGTTTTAAAGATAAAAATGTAAAACACTTAACCGATCTACGAGTTGAGTGTGACTAAACATCTTTTTTTGTCGAAGGTGAGTTGTGGAAACAAATAAAATTAATTTCTGAACACTCGTTTAGATTTTGTGCAAATGTTTAGGTCTTAGGTTATATGTTAACACTTATAAAGGATTGAAGCGGATTATGGTCACAAACGAAATCAATTTCCGAACTTTGGATTGGATTTTGTGCAAAATCTTAGTTTTTAGGTTAATCGTTAACACTTATAGAGGTTTTAAGTACAAAAATATAAAATATTAGTGCAATCAACAAGTCGAGAGTTACTACAAAACCCTTTTGTCTTAAATGTGTTATAAGAATAAATGGAATCAATTTTTAAACTCTAGTTTGATTTTTTTCAAAAATATTGGTTTTGGGTTAACTATTAAGACTTATAGAGATTTTAAGGGCAAAAATATAAAATATATATATCCAAACGATGAGTCAGTTTAACTAAACGTCCTTTTGGTCGAAAGTGAGTTGTGGGAAGAAACAAAATCAATTTTTTATCACCGATTTGGATTTTGTAGAAAATTTTTGAAATTGGGTTAACTGTTATTAGTTAGTGAGGATGTAGAAGAAAAAAAATACTTGTTTAATTGATGAGTTGGGTGTCACTATACATCTTTTTGTCGAAGGTGAGTTCTGAAAAAAAACATAATAAATTTTGAAACACTAGCTTGGAGTTTGTTCAAAAGTTTAGGTTTTAGGTTAACCATTACCAATTAGAGAGGTTTTAAATGAAAAAAAAAATGTAAAATACTAGTGCAATCGACGAGTCAAAAGTTGCTACACATCTTTTTTGCCGAAAGTGAGTAGTGGAAACAAATGCAATCAATTTTCGAACTTTGGTTTGGATTTTTATCAAATGTCTAGGTTTTAGGTTGAACATCATCACTTAGAGTGGTTATAAGGATATAAATGTAAAATACTTGTGCAATCGACGAGTTAGGAGTTACAACACGTCATTTTTGTTGAAAGTGAGTTGTTCGAACAAATAAAATCAATTTCCAATCACTGGTTTGAATTTTGTGCAAACATATAATTTTAGGTTAACTGTAAAAACTTAAAGAGGTTTTAAGTGCAAAAATGTAAAACAGTTGTGCAAGTGATTATTTATGAATTACCACACACCCTCTTTTTTGAAAGATAGTATTGGGAAAAAATTGAATCAATTTCCAAATGCTGATTTTGATTTTATGCAAAATTATAAGTTTAGTTTAACCATAAAAACTTAGAGAGGTTTTAAGGAAAAAGTGTAAAATATTTGTGCAATCGACTAGTTAGGACTTACCATGCGTCATTTTGTCGAAAGTAAGTTGTTCAAACAAACAAAATCAATTTCCAATCATTAGATTGGATTTTGTATAAAAATATAAGTTTAAGTTAATTGTACAAACTTAAAGAGTTTTTAAGAGAAAAAAAGAAAAACACTTGTGCAAGTGATGATTCGAGAATTACCACACACCCTTTTTTTCGAAAAAGAGTTATAGGAACAAACGAAATCAAATTCTGAAAGTTGGTTTGGATTTTGTGCAAAATTATTCATTTAGGTTGATCGTAAACACTTATAGAGGTTTTAAGGGAAAAAAAGTAAAATACTTGTGAAATCGACGAATCAAGAGTCGATACATTTTTTTTTTTTATCAAAAATGAGTTAAGGTAACAAAGAAAATCAATTTTCGAGCACCAGTTTGGATTATTTGCAAAAGTTAAGGTTTTAGGTTAAATGTTAACACTTTGAGAGGTTTTTAGGGAAAAATATAAAATACATGTTCAATGGACGAGTCAACATTTATCAAACATCCCTTTTTCGAGAGTGAGTTATGGGAATATACATAATCAATTTCCAAACATTGGTTATAATTTTGTGCAAAATTTTAGGTTTTAGGTTTATTGTTAGCACTTAGAGAGGTTTTAAAGGAGAAAAAGTAAAATACATGTGCAATTGAAGATTTGAGAGTTACTGTGACGACTAGAAACATCCCATGGTGAAATATTTCATTCTCCACTAAATCAGTCATTACAAATACATCGAAGGGTACTCAGAGTAAACTAAAAGTCATCAATATGCGAAAGCATTACATCAAACTTTTCACATTGGTACATAACTTTGTGCATACCCAACTGATCAAGTCTTATTACATAACACAATACTTTTGCATATATACTAATACAAACAACTCCCACACTCTATTTACATATATAAACCGTACCCGACTCCCTTACCAATTGAGCTCTAGATTCACTCAGCTAACCCTGTTATGATAGCTTCCTCATGTACACTTTCTTTATGATCTAAAAAGTTGGCCATTTAAGGAACACATCAATGAAACTACTAGGTTTAGTAGGGATTTACAGTTAATATGTGCAAGTGTACAATTATACATGCATGTATGAATGAGATATGGATGTAGAGATGTTCATGTATGCATCATATCAAGATCACACAACAGACTAACATGTTAAGTAGATGCGAGTAATCCACCATCCCATAATAGCAGTTACAACCAACTACTCTATATGAAATGCATTACTATCTATATTGAATTCCGTTTTGACATTTGGGATTCCAAACTATAACAAGAAATGATTGCAAGCATCATTTGCAAGAAATTAACATATAATTCATTCATTAAAAAAATAAGAATATAAAGAAACATAATGCATGGTAGAAACTCTAGCATAACACAAAATTTCACATTTCCTTGAAACTAAACTAGTAAAATTGTTGAAAACCAATACTATGCAAAAATTGTGAATGAACCTCTTTAAACTGAATTTTGTTGAATTTTTTAATCAAAATCTTTAGGACTCATACCTCCCCATGATCTCCCTCTCTCTTTCCTTTGTTGTCCTTTATTTTCTTCTAATTTTTCTTTATTTTATGACTTAATTGATGAGATAACACCAATCTAGTTATGGGGCCAACTAAGTTAATCTCTAATGAGGCATAAAGCCTTGTCATGCTTGACACATGTCAAGCAATGCATAATCCAACCCTTAATAGGACAAGCCTAATGGGCCCAAAATCGCTCAAGCCCAATTCAAAGCCTAAAGGTAAAACTCAATCTTCCGTATTCTAAAATGTGATTCTAGTTAAAAAAATTCATAATCTACACAAAATTCAAAGCTTAACTGTTAATTTTCACGTTAAACCTTGGTCTTTTATCTATTTAAATTAATCACTAAACCTAAGCTAGTCATACTTTGCTCTTAATTAATAATAATTCAAACAAGCCTAAAACACACTACTTATGCAATTAATTATCATACATATATGTATTATATACTCATGCATGTATGAAAGTTCTAGGGTCTCACATCTTCCCCACCTCAAAAGAATTTAGTCCCTAAATTAATACCTAACCAGTAGAAAAAATGCAAATATTTGGCCCTGATCTCATCCTCTCTCTCTCAAGTGGCCTCTTCTATACCATGATATTGCCACAACACTTTCATAGGCAGAATCTTTTTCATCCTCAATATTTGTTCCTTTTGATCCAAAATATTAATTGGTCGTTTTACCTAAGTCAAATCATCAAGAATAGGAATAGGCACGTAGTTCAACACATGAGAAGGATCTAGTTCATACTTCCTTAAGATTGAAACATGGAATACATTGTGAATCTTTGATAAAGATTACGGCAAAGCAACGCGATAAGCTACCTCACCAATCCTCTCCAAAATCTCAAAAGGCCAAACATAGCGAGGAGCTAACCTTCCTTTCTTTCGGAATCTCATGACAATTTTTTACAGAGAAAACTTAAGAAATAGGTGAACTCCCATAGAGAACTCCAAGTTTCTCCTTCTATGATCTGCATAACTCTTTTGCTTACTTTCTGCTACAAGTAACCATTTTCGAATCAACTCAATCTTTTCTGTAGTCTCACGCACAAGTTTTGGCCATACAATATTTTTTTCTCTAACTTCATACATAGATGTGATTGATATTTTCTTCCATAAAGTGCTTTAAATGGTGTCATTTCAATGCTAGAATGATAATTTTTATTATAAGAAAATTTTACAATTGGTACATGATCATCCCAATTACCTTTCAAATCAATGACACAAGCTCGAAGCATATCTTCTAATGTCTGAATTGTACTTTCTGATTGTTCATTTGTTTAAGAATGAAATGCAATACTGAATGCTAATTTTGTTTCCAAAACTACTTGCAAACTATTCAAAAACTTAGAAGTAAATCAAGGATCTCGATGTGAAATGCTCGTAATGGAATACCATGAAGTCTAACTATTTCACAAATATAAATGTGAGTAAGCTTGTACAAATTATAAGTCATATTCACTAGAATAAAATGAGCAATCTTAGTGAGTCTATCTACAATGACCCATACAACATCATGTCCATTCCGAGTTCTAGGCCCATGAAGGGCATGTGATTTAAATTGCCCATTGAGGAGTATTGAATGTGATTGGTTAGGTAATGGGCATGAAATGTTAATTTTTGTAATATGAAAAATGTTGAGATAAATATTACTCGTATATGATTGATCTTACGATGTGTGTGGATGTACTAAGAACTACAAAATATTTGATTAATTAAAAGTATTATTGCTTTCTTGTAACAACAGTTCCCCTTGGTTTAAGAATTGAGAAAATTAATTAGAAGCATACACAAAAGTCATATTTTACGTATATTTATAAAATAAAAATAATTCAAAAAATGAATTATATGAAAAGGTTTATAAATTAGAATTAAATTTCAAATCGAATCAGTTACTATTAGTAATGTGATATTTCGTTGAGTTTTTAGCTCACCCTCTCATTTTTTACAATTTTCGATGAAAGTGTCAGAAGACTCGAGATCAAAGTTGAATGAAGTCCTTTGTAAATCCTTTGTCCATGACATTCTCATCTTTTGGGTCTTTTTGGAAGTCTAAGTTTTTGTCTTAATTTAATTTTGTAACAGTTTCCAAGTTAATTGTATTTCAGGAAATTTCTTGTACTTGATTATTTCATAAGATCTAAGTAGTTGATTTAGAGTATAAGAGCTTTAGGTTTAAGGTTTTGTCAACTTTAGTTACATGATGCATTAGGGTGGTTGGAGGGAGTTGGTTGTGTTGAGTTAGAGAGGATGCCAGTAATGGTTTGGTTGGAGTAAGATGTCTTAAGATTAAAGTTGGGTCGACATGTATTTGGGTGTCGTGTGGATTGATGTTGAATGTAATGAATTTGTTGTATCTTGTGAAATTTTATTTGGTGATGCTCTTGATAAGAATTATGGGTAATTGCTTTGATATGGCGCAATATTTTAATGGATGTATTATTAATATATGTGTGAGAAAACATTATTATGTGGTTGGTTATTTGACTATAGTATTGAAGGTCAAGGGTGAGAAAAGGATTTCATCTTTAAATAATTTTACTAATTTAAAAGCTTTACATTGAATTATGAGAGCACTGATAAATTATTATGAACTACTAGTTAAAGGATTTGGAGATATTGCTAAGAATGATTTTCTAAAGGTAAGAGTTTAAACGAGTTGTAATGAGTTACTGAACTATGTTGATTTATGTATGAGTGTTTCATTTGATGATTTATTTTCATGTTGCATATGCTAAAGTTCTTGTAAATAACGATTGTGTAAATATTTTATAGTGTTGGCTTAAGAAATTGTTATTATGTAAATTGTAGACTTGAAGTAGATGAAATCCTTTATAATGGGTTTGTATATGTGTATGCTTGTGTTATGAGTTTGGGAAAAAGCTAGTTGATTGGATGTCAGATTTGAATTATTTTGAAAGTTTGGGATGTGATATCTGTTAGAAATTTGTGGGGAAGTTATATAGATTCATAGAAATTATAAGCTTTACATTAGGAAATGGAATTTGAGAAGGATGATTAAAACATTGGTAGGAGTTTAGATGGATTATCGAGTATAAAAAAAAAAATAAGAGTAAAGTATTGGACAAGTGGTTAGTGTATAGAATAAGGTATAGTAGGGAGTGATGATGGTGTTAAATAAATCACAAGTGTAGTTTTTGTGGTATGATAGACGCTTAAATATACATATTTAAGCCCCCTTATTTACACTTGTTAGATCCTTTATTACGTTAATTTGGTATCTTTTACTCCATTTGTGTGTTTTACATGTTTTTATAGGGTCTTGGAGAAAAAGAAGCAGTTTTGGCACTTTAAGGAAGAAATCTAGAAGCCCTGGAGCACTTTCAGGACAGAGTGCGATCGAGCGCACATGCAGTGCGATCGAGCGCACATACGGTCGTGCGCACACTTATAGGATTGAGCGCACACTGCGATCGAGCGCAAGGACACATGCGATCGAGCGCAAATGTACAGGCGTGAATAGTAAACTGCAGAACTCTATTTTGGAAATAACCCTATTTTGGAAATAACTCTATTTTGGAAATAAAGGAGTTTTGTGTTTTAGGAAAGTTTAGAAACTCATGGGTCTATTAGGACTTCTCAAAGACCTATAAATACACTTGTAACTCACACACAAAAAGACAACCTTAGATAGAAAACACTTTTCTCTTTTGCTTTAGCTTGGAGAAGGAGACCGTGGAGCAGAATTGACGCCTCTTCTCTCGGGTTTCTTCTTTCCTTTTTATTTTATTATGTGTAATTAAATTCTTAGTAGGGCTTGGTTGAAGCCCTAATTATGTTTACTCAATAAATTTAGTATTGGCGCCTTTGCAATATTTATGTTGTGTTGCTTAAACTTGATTAATACCTGCTTTTATTTAAATTCCTCATATGTATATGTCTGATCAATATGTGCATGTGGTATGGACTTGTTAGTTAGATCAATTTGGATGACCGAGTCCTGGGTCTAACATTAGTAACAAGGGATATCTTATCCGGATACCCGGGTTAATCAACATGGGAAACCGGGAGTAGATACCATGCCCTAGGTCTCATGTGGTTGTCGATTTCCATAGTACTTATGTTTTCTTAAGGAACAACTCAAGCAGATACCATGCTGAATCCCTTAAGGAAGAAAAGAGTTAGAGTAGATACCATGCCTAACTCGTTGCTTAGGGAAATCAATAGCTTAAGGAGTAGATACCATGCCCTTAGGTTGGCGACCAGTAGGTATACATGGCATGAATAAAGCATTGGCATACTATTATATTGTGGTAGCATAATTAGTGGTGGATATCAAGTCCCTACGCCTTTATCCTTAGTATTTTATCTTTATTATTTCTCAACACTTTTATTATTTCTATCTTTTTATATTGCGAATATAATTCTAAACTGAACTTTACCAATCCCTGTGGAGATGATCTTGCATTCGCACACTATACTACACTGTTGACCTTGTGCACTTGCAAGTAAAACAAGTACGATTATTCACCTATTTATTTAGGTATATTATCGCACAACAAGTTTTTGGCGCCGTTGCCGGGGATTGTGCTAAATTTCTTTTTGGAATTATTTTCGTTAGTTTTTTTTATTATTATTTTAATTTATTCTATTATGTTCTGTTTTATTTTTATTTTTATCAAAAATCAGATTTATTCCTTCTTTTTCTATTTTTGTTTAGGTGTGCAGAGGAGGAGTTTCTGTCCTCATTGCGATCGAGCGCACTACTTGGTGCGATCGATCGCAAGCCCAGAGCGATCGAGCGTAGAGGAGCTGCGCTCGAGCGCAAAAGGTCCAGAGAGTACCCGAGCAACAGTACTAAAACTGCTGCACTGAAGCTTTTTCAACTAATTCATTCAAAGGGAGAAGCACCAATGACAAAAGCTCAATATACTTGTCTAGATGCTATGGAGAGGAAGCTAGATATGCTCATATATGCCATGACTAGTCAAAACATATCACCTAGTCCGCGAGGCAAACCACTCCAGGTATGTGCTATATGTTCTCGTTTTGATCACACTACTAACACTTGCCCTTTGTATTCATATGCAGATCAAGAGCAAGCAAATTATGAGGGACCGCACAATGCATATACAAATACCTACAATCCTGGATGGAAGCACCACCCCAATCTCTCATGGAGCAATAATCACAATGCTTTAAATGTTCAAGGACAACACCAATACTTCCAACCAGCAGCCCAACCAGTGTCGGAATCAGAAAATAGTAACCTAGAGAGTCTTATGAGGCAACTGATGACTTCACAAGAACAGTTCATGATTGAGCAACGACAAATCAATACCAAACATGAGCAAGCTATTCATATATTGGAAGTACAAATGGGGGAATTGGCTAAGGAGCTAAGTGAACAAAAGCAAGGTGTTGTTAAACAAGTCTTTCATGACCATCATATTGATCCCTTGGAGACCACCTTTACCCATTATTTCAAAGGATCAGATATTGAGCCAAAATCAGAAGATGTTACTAAAGACCTCATTGAAACTATGCACCTTCTAGAGGCCTTTCCAAAGCATCCAAGTAAGTACACCGATCCATTTGACCATCATGTGCCTACTAATATTATTTTCCCTTCTATTGTACAGGCACCTAACTTGGAATTCAAGCAGTTGTCAGAGCACTTACCATATGCTTATATGGGAGAGAATAAGACATTTCCTATGCTAGCTGCTGCCACTCGTAGTTTTGGGGAAAAATAAGGCTTGGTCCGGCTGAAGACGTTAAACTTAGCGCTCATGGGAGGCACCCCACAGCTTATCCTTTTATTTTTATTATTTTACGTATTTATTGTTATTTATTTATTTTAATTACTTCTTGTTTTCCCGTATTACGTTAGTTTTTCTTTTTTTAGGGACAATGTGTGCATCCGTTCAAGTTTGGGGGTACGCTATGAGCCATGCCGACCTAGCTAGTTCTCCATCTCCCAGGTCAGCTCTTTCCTTGTTATTCACACATTGGGGACAATGTGTAATTTAAGTTTGGGGGTATGGGAGACACATTCACACACTACACTATGTCCTACATTTTTAGTTTTGTTGTTATTTTCATAGATAAATGCATGTTCATTCTGTCTTTTAAACTTTTTTTTGTGATCTAAACAAAATGTTATGATTCGACTGCATCAGTGAGCTTAACACTTTGAACATATAGGCCAATAAACAAGTTTTGAACCTAGATCACTGCCCTTTTGGCATTTAAGAATTCACAAGTTTAACTTGAACTATCACAAGCACATTAACACATAGCTGTGTGGGGTATGCCATGATATTTGGATTGGTATGTTTTTTTTGCTTGACTGTGAACTAGATGACCTATTAGATTGACATTTTGGCATATAAAAATAGAAAAGATTGATTCGTGCTCAAAAAGAAAAAAATGCTCCTAATGATCAATAAAAACAAATCTTCCGCTGAGTAACTGGCCCTCTTGCCTCAGTAAGCATTGAGTGTCACGTCAAAAGGTGGAAAATCTTAAGTGATCATTAAAAAGGAATTTTTTACTGAGTAACTGGCCCTCTTGCCTCAGTAAGCATTGAGTGTCACGTCAAAAGGTGAAAAATTCTAAATGGTAGCATAAAAATCAGTTAGTTTCGTAGCCTTGTTGACTCGAGCCAGTAAGTCCTTAGTGGTGTCTTTACACCTAATGCCCTAAAACCATCTGGTTTGGGAGTCATTGGCTAAACACTCGTTACACGAGTCAACAAGAAAGCTTAAGGGAACTAACCTGGCAAAAATCTCTCAAATAAAAGACTATGCCATATTTGTTGACTCTAATAAGAAGTTTGGTGAATCTTGAGTCATCGAAACACTACCTATTTGAATATCTTGGAAACTCAATCTTTTATGTGCTAATCACCACACACCGAAGTCAAACTTGTGATATCTTAGAATACCTAGTGAATATGATTTACGTTCAACATTCTTATTCATTGCAGATATATGTTTACACTTGTTAAGCTTGCTCATGAATGCGCATCATTGTTTTGTGTAAAATCTAGATTTTTTTTATTGACACTATGAACATTGGATTTATCTATATTTTTGTTTTAGTTTTTAATTTAGTATTGCTAAGGGACTAGCAATATGTAAGTTTGGGGGTGTGATAGACGCTTAAATATACATATTTAAGCCCCCTTATTTACACTTGTTAGATCCTTTATTACGTTAATTTGGTATCTTTTACTCCATTTGTGTGTTTTACATGTTTTTATAGGGTCTTGGAGAAAAAGAAGCAGTTTTGGCACTTTAAGGAAGAAATCTAGAAGCCCTGGAGCACTTTCAGGACAGAGTGCGATCGAGCGCACATGCAGTGCGATCGAGCGCACATACGGTCGTGCGCACACTTATAGGATTGAGCGCACACTGCGATCGAGCGCAAGGACACATGCGATCGAGCGCAAATGTACAGGCGTGAATAGTAAACTGCAGAACTCTATTTTGGAAATAACCCTATTTTGGAAATAACTCTATTTTGGAAATAAAGGAGTTTTGTGTTTTAGGAAAGTTTAGAAACTCATGGGTCTATTAGGACTTCTCAAAGACCTATAAATACACTTGTAACTCACACACAAAAAGACAACCTTAGATAGAAAACACTTTTCTCTTTTGCTTTAGCTTGGAGAAGGAGACCGTGGAGCAGAATTGACGCCTCTTCTCTCGGGTTTCTTCTTTCCTTTTTATTTTATTATGTGTAATTAAATTCTTAGTAGGGCTTGGTTGAAGCCCTAATTATGTTTACTCAATAAATTTAGTATTGGCGCCTTTGCAATATTTATGTTGTGTTGCTTAAACTTGATTAATACCTGCTTTTATTTAAATTCCTCATATGTATATGTCTGATCAATATGTGCATGTGGTATGGACTTGTTAGTTAGATCAATTTGGATGACCGAGTCCTGGGTCTAACATTAGTAACAAGGGATATCTTATCCGGATACCCGGGTTAATCAACATGGGAAACCGGGAGTAGATACCATGCCCTAGGTCTCATGTGGTTGTCGATTTCCATAGTACTTATGTTTTCTTAAGGAACAACTCAAGCAGATACCATGCTGAATCCCTTAAGGAAGAAAAGAGTTAGAGTAGATACCATGCCTAACTCGTTGCTTAGGGAAATCAATAGCTTAAGGAGTAGATACCATGCCCTTAGGTTGGCGACCAGTAGGTATACATGGCATGAATAAAGCATTAGCATACTATTATATTGTGGTAGCATAATTAGTGGTGGATATCAAGTCCCTACGCCTTTATCCTTAGTATTTTATCTTTATTATTTCTCAACACTTTTATTATTTCTATCTTTTTATATTGCGAATATAATTCTAAACTGAACTTTACCAATCCCTGTGGAGATGATCTTGCATTCGCACACTATACTACACTGTTGACCTTGTGCACTTGCAAGTAAAACAAGTACGATTATTCACCTATTTATTTAGGTATATTATCGCACAACATGGTACTTTGGGACTTTAAGAGAGATAGTAAAGGATATTGCAAAGGAAAAAGGGATACTAAATTTTGAATTGATCTTAAGTGTTGAGCATAGTTTGATATAAGAAGATAGTGGAATTATTCTAAAATCTAGAGATCCTTGTTTATAGATTAAAGAATGATTAATTAAATGACAGATTTTAGTTGAACGAGCTAAAAGTGTTGGTTTACTTGGAAACATAAAGTTTAAGAATACTAATTTGGGTCTAGAGAAAGATGCGTGAAGTTGAACTACAATATTTAAAGTGCTTAGAAATCAAAAGGTTAGTGGATGACTTGTTCTAAATGTGGTTGGAGTACTAGAAAGGGGGACAATTTGCAAAAGTATGAAACATATTTTTTTAGTGAAGGAAATTACTATCTATTTGGAAGTACCTTTGAGATATGACATAGAAGATTAAGAGTGTAATGAGAAGGGAAAATACTAGAGTAATTATTATAGAGGAGAGATAGATATGGGATGTAAGGCCGGTAGATAGTTGGACCAAGAAATTGGAAGAGAAAAGAAGAAATGCAAGAGGGAAGCAGCTACTTAAGAGTCATTGAAGTTTGGAGTACCATATAAAGGGATAGTGTTGGGAGGAATGCTAACAAAAGAAATATTTAAAGAGATTTAAGATTGCTAAAGATTGTAACCTTTTGAGAAAGCTAAATGTCTACTGAAAGGAAGATCTTAAACTAATCAAGGAGGTATCGATAAGCTTTAAAGAGATGAGATTCTACTTTTATTGAGGGTATAAAGTAAAGTACCAACCTTGATCGATTTGAGAGCTACCTTTTTTGAAGGATTGTATAGAGTTTGTGCATTGAATACTAAGTATTAAAACTAAATATTTTTAGTTATTGTGAGTTATGGAGCGTATTGGGTTTTCGACGTACACAATATGGCTAGACTTAAGAATTTGTAAGGAAACTTGTGGAGGTGAGGTGTTAAATGGTTTCCTAGAATATTTAATTTCCTAAATGGACTAGAATGGGAAATGAGAAAAGAAAAATGAATAAAAGTGTAAAAAGATGAATTGGGAAAGAGATAAAAGTCTAAGTTTTGAAATAAAAGTGTAAGTATGAATTGAGATGTGTTGGTATTTGTCTAAGGATTAAACGGGATGGAAGCATGAATCTTCATCAGTATCAGATCCAGGTGTGCGCTATGGCATAGGTGGTGTGCACTTCGACCACCAGCAAAGGAGGCAGTCCAAGGATGTGTGCGCCGAGGCTCAGCCTCCCCCATGCCGCGGCGCCCAGAAAGGATGAAAACCTAGAGGATTTCTCCCTTGTGTGCGCCGCGACCTACCCTGTTCTGGGCCGTGGCGCCAGGCACATCTGGAGCCTTAATTTCAGCACTCTTGATGGTGCGTGGGACATAGTTAAAATGCACAGGATTAGTTAGACTCTTAGAGAGCCATGAGTCTTTGGTTCTTGAGATCTAAGGGTTGAGATTGATCTCAAAGATTGGATGAGGAAGTCATTGCCCTATATAAAGGGTCATTTAGGAGCAATTCAACTAACATGTGATAACAAGTGAGATCAAGTGTGAGAGTGCAAAGACATAAAACATAAGAGAGACTCATTGTAGAGAGAGGCTGGTTGTTTAGAGAGAGACTAGTATAGATTGGGGATTCAAGGGCTTTTTAAGGGAATTTTCTTGGGGAAAATTCCAGGGAAACACTAGTCTTTATCACTTTCTTTTTCTCTTCATTCGTTCTTCAAAAATAAGGGGAGTCTTAAAAAGGTGTTGCTATAATTGTAAAAACTCATTGATTTAGTGCAGAGAGCTCATAGGGACGTAGGCACATTGCCGAACCTTGATAACAATTGCTTGTGTTCTTTCTTTGATTGTTTGATTTCTATTCATTACAAGTCATTCTAGACTTGGGGGTTTGGAAGATCACCACCTGGTCATCTTAAGGTAATTTCCAATAGTGGTATCAGAGCTTTGGTGAGTGGGTATCAGAGCTAGAACAGAAGGTATCAGAGCAAGACTCCAAGAATCAAATGTCAACTTCTTGGGTGATTCAAGAACGGTGATGGGATCATGATCTGATCGGGTTCTCGAGGGTGATTTAAGAACGGTGCTGGGATTAAGATTTGATCGAGTTCTTGAGATTTAGAAGAAGTTGGAAAACAATTGTGGGTGCTGCATAAATTTGGGATTTTTTCCGCAAGATGGCTTCAAATTTCATTGTTGAGAAGTTTGATGGAAAGGGAGACTTTACCTTTTGGAAGCGGAAAACCAAGGTTGTTCTTATGCAACAAAAGGTGGACTTGGCTATTGGATAAGATGATGATTTTCTAACAAGTATCACAGAGGTCCAGCGGAATGAGATGAAGAAGATGGCGTACAACACCATCTTCCTACACATGTCGGATAGTGTGACTAGGGAGTGCGGAGACTCGGAAGATCCAGCTGCCATATGGAAGAAATTAGATGAGTTGTTTCTTACTAAGACTCTCCCTAATAAGATTTATCTTCTTAAAAGAATCTTTGCTTTTAAAATGGATCCTCATAAAGAGTTGTAAGATAATCTTGATGTGTTTAATAAACTAGTTCAATATTTGGCTAATTGTAGTATAACATTCCCAGGTGAACAATTGCCTCTTATGTTATTTTGAAAGTTTGATTAATGCTATTGAATATGGAAGAGATGCACTAACTAAGGAAATTGTGATCAATGCTATAAGGGCTCATGATTTCAAAGCTAAGATGAGGGACGCATCAAGTGGAGAAGGGTTGTTCGTTGGAGGAAGGCCAGCAACGAGGAATGGCAGTAGCATCCATGGCAACTACCGAGAGAAATCAAAGGGTAGATGGTAGAACCATGGGAGATCACATTCCAAACCGAAGTTTGGAGGGAAGCGATGCTACTACTGCAATAAGGAGGGTCATTTCAAGAGAGATTGCAAGAAGATGATAAGGGAGGAGAGGGGAGGAAGCCATACCAGGAATGGAGAGGCTTCGGTTGCCAAGGGAGAACAGCAAGATCATGTTCTTGTTATGTGCTCAAATGTGAACAGGAGGCAAGGCAGTGAGAAATGGATCTTGGATTCCGGGTGCACTTATCACATGTGCCGTCACTGGGATTGGTTTAAGAATTTCAAGGAAACCAATGATGGAAAGGTTTTCCTAGGAAATGATACTTCTTACCAAATGTGGGGCATAGGAGACATCCAGTTGAGGATGTTTGATGGAGTCAAAAGGCTGCTGCGGAATATAAGGTATCTTCCGGATTTGAGAAGAAATTTGATCTCGTTGGGGCCTAGATTCCATGGGGTACACATATAAAGCAGAGGGAGGAAAGATCAAGGTAACTAAGGGTTCTTTGATAGTGATCAAAGCAGCAATAAAGGATGGTCTCTATGAGATGATTGGAGAGACAGAAATCAAGGATCAAGCAGCAAGCTTGTTGGCTGAGATGTATAAGGCAGTTCTTTGGCACAATCGCTTGGGACACATGAGCGAAAAAGGCCTACAAGTTCTCAGCAAGGATGGTCTACTTGATGGTGACAAAGTAGAGAAACTGGATTTCTGCGAATGTTGTGTTCTTGGGAAACAACATCGGGTCAGCTTCAACACCGGAATGCATAAGTCTAACAGCATGCTTGACTACATTCATGCGGATCTTTGGGGACCAGCAAGAACACCAACACAGGGAGGTAATCTTTACTTTCTGTCTTTAATTGATGATTATTCTAGAAAGGCTTAGGTTTATTTGCTTAAAAATAAATCGGATGCTTTGAATAATTTTGTGGTGTGGAAAAAGTTGCTGGAGACTCAAACGGATAGGGTAGTTAATGTGTTAAGAACCGATAATGGCTTAGAATTTTTTAATAAGGATTTTGATAAATTCTATGAGTTAAATAGCATTCTAAGACATAGAACAATTGTGAAAATCCCTTAGCAAAATGGAGTTGCTGAGAGGATGAATAGGACCCTTATGGAAAAGGTTAGGTGCATGTTAATTGGGTCTGGTTTACCAAAATGTTTTTGGGGGGAAGCTGTGTCTAATGTTGCATATTTGGTTAATAGATCACCTTCTAAGGCTTTAGACCTTAAGACTCCCGAGGAGATGTGGAGTGGCAAACCCCATGAGTTAAGCAACCTTAGGTCTTTTGGATGTGCTGCGTTTGCACATCAAAAGGATGATAAACTTAGCCCAAGGTCTAGAAAATGTGTGTTTCTAGGATATGGTGATGGGGTTAAAGGGTATAGGTTGTGGTCTTTAAAGCCAAAAGGAACGAAACTCATAATAAGTAGGGATGTCATTTATAATGAATTGTTATTTCCCTATTTAGAGAAAACTAACCCTGTAGGGGCTAGTGGGCAAACCAGTTCGGTATTTGTGGAGCATAGCATCAAGGAAAATTCAGTTCAGGTAGAGCAAAGAAGGTAAGAGGGTTTAGACCAGGTAGAGCCCATTGATGAAGGCCAAGCTCAGGACACTCATGAGGAGGCTGAACTAGAAGGGGATGATGCAGTAAGTCAGAATGACTATCAGCTCATAAGGGACTGGTAAAGGAGGGCGGTCAGATCACCTTTGAGATATGGTTTTGCGGATGCTAATGTAGCAGCTCCTTTTTAAGAATGAGGGAGTGAACCAGAAACTTACATGGATGCCATGGAATGTAAGGAGTTGTCAAGATGGCAGCTAGCTATGGATGAAGAAATGGATTCTTTGAGGAAAAACAACTCTTGGGAATTGGAGCCCAAACCAGAAAAACAGAGAGTTGTGGATTGTAGGTGGATCTACAATATCAAAGAAGGGAACCCTCCAGGGGATGAAGTTCGGTATAAAGCTAGGCTGGTGGTGAAGGGGTTCACACAAAGAGAAGGCATAGATTTCACCGAAATATCTCACCGGTTGTGAAATACAAAACGATAAGGATAGTGTTAGCAATGGTGGTCCAATGTAATTGGGAAATCGATCAAATGGATATGAAGCACATGAAGAGCTTGATGAGACCATCTACGTGAGGTAACCCGAAGGCTATGAGGAAGGAAAGCAGGGAGAGTTGGTGTGTCAATTGAAGAAATCCCTCTATGGCCTGAAGCAATCACCTCAGCAATGGAATAAGAGGTTTGATTCCTTTGTAACTAGCTTTGGTTTCATAAGGAGCTACTATGATTCGTGCTTGTACTACAAGGGGCAGAAGGTGGAGGAAATGGTGATCATCCTCATCTATGTCGATGATATGTTGTTGGTTGGGAACAACAGTGAGAGGATAGAAAAGTTGAAATCTCAACTTAGTTCGGAGTTTGAGATAAAGGACCTTGGTCATACACAGAAGATCCTTGGGATGAATATAATTCGGGAAAGGGAGAGAAGCAAATTGAAGATTTCTCAGACTTCCTACATAGAGAAGATGATATTTAAGTTCTCTATGGAAGATAGTAAACCACTAAAGGTTCCCCTTGTTGGTCATTTCAAATTCTCCAGCGATCAATGTCCGAGATCGGATGAGGAGAAGAACGAAATGGAAAAGGTCCCTTACTCTAGTGCGATTGGATCTGCAATGTTCACCATGGTAAGCACTAGACCCGACATTGCTCATGCAATAAGTGTTCTTAGTAGGTTTATGAGTAATCCCGGAAAGGAACATTGGCTTGGGATGAAGTGGTTACTGAGGTATTTGAAGGGAAGCCCAGATGTGGGGCTTGTTTACAAGAAGAAGGGTAGGTCCATCTGTCTTGAAGGTTATGCGAATTCGGACTATGGAGCAGACCAGGATAAAAGAAGATCAATTACCTCCTACTTCTTCAACTTAAACGGATGCTGTATAAGTTGGAAGGCTCAGTTGCAGCCGGTGGTAGCACTCTCAACAACCGAGGCTAAGTACATAGTGGCAACGGAAGCCATTAAGGAGGCTATGTGGTGCAAGGGGTTGTTGGAAGAGATGAGGGTCCTAAAAGAGCAGGTGGTGGTGTATTCGGATAGCCAAAGTGCATTGCACTTATCTAGGAATCCGGTGTTCCATGAGAGGACTAAGCATATGGATGTTCGGTATCATTTCATTCGGGAAAATGTTACGGAAGGATGAATTCATGTGGACAAAGTGGCCACGGAAGAAAATCCTGCAGATTTAGGCACTAAAGTTCTACCTCTAAGTAAGTTCGATCATTGCCTTGGACTTCTTAAGATTGGAGTCGGTTGATATGGTGACTCAAGATGAGTTTGGATCCTGAGTTCTCTGCATAATGGGGGTTTAATCGCTTAGACAAAGGTAGAGATTGTTGGTATTTGTCTTAGGATTAAACGGGATGAAAGCTTGAAGCTTCATCAGCGTCAGGTCTAGAAGTGCGCCACGGCCACCAACAAAGAGGGTAGTCCAAGGATGCGTGCGCCGTAGCTCAGCCTCCCCCACACCACGGCGCCCAGAAAGGATGAAAACCTGAAGGATTTCTCCCCTGTGTGCACCGCGGCCTACCCTGTTCTAGACCGCGTCGCCAGGCACACCTGGAGCGTCATTTTTAGCACTCTTAATGGTGCATGGGACATGGTTAAAACGCATAGGATTACTTAGACTCTTAGAGAGCCATGGGTTTTTGGTTTCTTGAGATCTAAGGGTTGAGATTGATCTCAAAGATTGGATGAGGAAGTCATTGGCCTATATAAAGGGTCTTCTAGGAGCAATTCAACATAACATGTGATAACAAGTGAGATCAAGTGTGAGAGTGCAAAGACACAAAACACAAAAGAGACTCATTATAGAGAGGCTAGTCATTTAGAGAGAGAGTAGTATAGATTGGGGATTCAAGGGCTTTGTAAGGGAATTTTCTTGGGAAAAATTCCAGGGAAACACTAGTCCTTATCACTTTCTTTTTCTCTTCTTTCGTTCTTCAAGAACAAAGATATTCTTGAAGAGGTGTTGCTATAATTGTAAGAACTCATTGATTTAGTGCAGAGAGCTCGGAGGAGCTCATGGGGACGTAGGCACATTGTCGAACCTCGATAACAATTGCTTGTGTTCTTTCTTTGATTGTTTGATTTATGTTCATTACAAGTCATTCTAGACTTGGGGGTTTGGAAGATCACCACCTGGGCATCTTGAGGTGATTTCCAACAAGATGCTACAGGTATGAATGGGTAGAAAGTTGGAAAGTTGGAAACTTATTCATTTGAAAACTAAAGTAAGAATTTGTTACTAAAAAGAGTAATGGTTATGATGATAAAGGAAAGAGACACACTTGAAAATTCTTGGGGTGGAGAGTCATTTAAAGTATATCTTAAGATTTTTCTAAGTAAATAGAATGGTAAATTGTTGTACGATGACTACCAAAAGGAAAGTTTATACAAGTAAAATCATTAGGAAGTTCAAGTAGAAGTAAAAGACAATTTAAACAAGTTATATTTGAGGACAACTAAGTGATAAAGTAGGAGAAGAAAACTATAGAATGGAGTTGTTAGTAGTAAATGAATGTAACTAGTTCATTAAATGCTCAAACAACGTTATGGAATGGGTTGTGGCTTATTATGGTTGTTATAGAGAGACTCGTCAACTTGGAATTATAGTGGAGAGTAAAGTACTTAATTGTTACTATTGGAGAGTTACATAAGAATTTATTGGTTAATATACCCTGGTGAAGAAAAATGAGGAATTATAATTGATGGAATTGATAATAGAATTAGAACTAGGAGGCACGTTGAGAAAAATGAGTAAATTGTAAATTAAGCTTTTGTTTGAAAGATGTTGAAAAGTGAATGAACTCTGAAGTTGAGCGGAGAACTAAATTGAAATGAGTATGAAAATTTTTGGTAACACTGTTGGTGGATCCTATGTATAGTATCCATTTGGGGAAGAAGTCACTGA
Source organism: Bretschneidera sinensis (assembly GCA_023935145.1). Lineage (NCBI taxonomy): Eukaryota > Viridiplantae > Streptophyta > Magnoliopsida > Brassicales > Akaniaceae > Bretschneidera > Bretschneidera sinensis. The sequence continues at coordinate 73,882,457 of CM043702.1, read as the reverse complement.
ATGATAAGAGAAAGTGATTAGTTGACTTTTTGAAGAGATATCTTGGGAGAGACGTGCGATTAAAGCTATACCATATTTGAGACTATTGAAACATGAAGTCGAGATAGAAATTAAAGGATTCAGAGAGGAATGTGAGATGGTAAAGACTTTGGTTTTGAAGCTTAAAACAAAATAAAGATATAAAAAGGAGTGGTTTTGAGTAATACCTTTATTTAAGAATGTTTGTTTGGTGTTGTGCGTTTATCTACCTAAATAAATAAGCAAATAACCGAACTTGTTTTACATGCAAGTGCACAAGGTCTACAGTAGCATAGTGTGCAAGTACGAGATCATTTCCACAGGGATTGGTGAATTTCGATTTAGAATTAATTTCACAAAGTAAAAATAGATAAAAATATTTATTGGATTTAGATAATAATGATAAAGGCGTAGGGACTTGATATCCACCACTAATCATGCTACCCCAACAAAACAGTATGCCAATGCTCTACTCATGCTATGAATACCTAATGGTTGTCAACCTAAGGGCTTGGTCCACTCCTTAGGCTATTGAGTTCCCTAAGCAATGAGTTAGGCATGGTGTATACTCTAACTCTTTTCTCTCTTAAGGGATTCAGCATGGTGTATACTGAGTTGTTCCTTAAGAGAGCATAGGATCTGTGGAAATCGACAACCACACAGGACCTAGGGCTTGGTCCACTCCTGGTTTCTCATGTTGATTAACCCAAGAATCAAGTGTGGATATCTTTTGTTACTATTGTTGAACCCAGGACTCAGTCATCCAAATTGACTCAACTAACTAATCCATACCACATGCATACGTTGATCAAACACACATATATGAGGAATTTAAATAAAAACAGGCATTAATCAAATTAAGAATCACAACATAAATATTGCAAATGTGCCAATACTAAATTATTGGTTAAACATAATTAGGGCTTCAACTAAGCCCTTACTATAAGTTTAGTTACACATAATAAAATAAAGGAAAGAAGAAACCCAAGAGAGCTCCATTGAAGAGTCGTTAATTCTTCGTAGAATCCCCTCTGGACTCCGGCCTCTCGACCTAAAACTAAAACTAAAACTAAAAAAAGGAGATATGCTCCTCAAAAGGGAGATATTGTTTCTGTGTTTTACAAGTCTATTTATAGGATTCTAAAGGTGCCTCAAAACCCTGATTTCCAAAATAGGTATGGAAGAAATCTTTCCAAAACTAGCTCTGCTGCCTCTCTGTGCGTGTGCGCTCGATCACATGCTTCTGTGCTTGAGCGCATGGATGCTCTCGAGCCTTCTATGTGTGCGCACGATTGCTTTTACGGTCGATCACAGTCATGTTGCGCTCGATCGCATTAGCTCTTTCCAAAGCTTCAGTTTTCTTCCTTTAAAGCTTCAAAATGCTTTCTTTTCTTAACAAGCCTATAAAAAACACAGAAAACACAAAAATGAAGTAAAACATAATAAAATATGTAAACAAAGAGCTTAACAAATGTAAATTAGGGGGCTTAAATATGAATATTTAAGGAAACAATGATGTAAATGTATAATAACATAAGAATTTTGTATTGATCTATGAATGTATAAGGAAACAATGATGTAAATGTATTGTTGTATATTTAATTGTTATGATCTTTATGTTTGAAAGTTGTGGCATTATGAATGCATTGCTTCAGATATATTATAAAGACACAGTGGAAATGAACAAACTAAAAAGGAAAGGTAGGACCCCACCTGGGATAGGTTGATGCATAGGTGAAGGGGATCCGAGGATGATAATGGAAATGGTAGGATCCCACCTGGGATATGTTGATACCCTAGGTGAAGGGGATCAGAGGATGATGTTGGAAATGGTAAGACCCCAGATGGGATAGGTTGATGCCTAGGCGAAGGGGATCCGAGGATATGGAATGAGAAATGTTTATAATTAGCCCAAAATGGGCGACAAATGAAAATGGGATATGAAATGGTCATTTTCGTTATTATATTAAATTGCATATAGTTGAGAATGAATATGTTTGATCTATGAAAGATGTATGATTTGATTTACCCAATGGAGAGTATATAATGTTTATGAATGTGATAAATACATATTGATATGTTCTTTGAAGGAACGTGAATTGTGATGGATGTGATAAGTATATATTAATTTATAATACTGAAGGAAGGTAAATGGTGATTGATTTGATAAGTATATATATTGATATATATATATATATATATATATGTGTGTGTGTGTGTGTGTGTGTGTGTGTGTGTGTGTGTATATATATGTGTGTGTGTGTATATATATATATATATATATATGTATGTATATATTGAAGAAATACGAATTATGATTAACGTGATGGAAATGTATCCAATGTGTTTACAATTACTTTGTTATGCTTTGCGGTGTCATTAATTCACTTCATTGCATTGATGATGGATGTTTTGATGAGATTGGCCCATCGGGAGGCACTTGTTGTGATAGGACCATTAAGGGCAAGTGATTTAAATTTTCCATTGAGGGGTACTGAATGTGATTGGCCCTGTAAAAGGCATAAAATGTTAATTTTTGTAGTATGAAAAGTGTTGAGACAAATATCATTCGTATATGATTGATCTTAGTGGATGTACTAAGGACTAAGAAATATTTGATTAATTAACAGTATTAGTACTTTCTTGTAACAACCGTTCCTCTTGGGTTAAGAAATGAGAAAAGTAATTACAAGCCTACACAAAAGTCATATTGTACGTATATTTATAAAATAAATAAAAAACCGAATTATATAACAAGGTTTATAAATAAGAAATAAATTTCAAATCGAATCGATTACTACTAGTAATGTGATATCTCGCTAAGCTTTCTAGCTCACCCCTCCTTCTTTACAACTTTCGAGGAAAGTGTTAGGAGACTCTAGATCAAAGTTGAAGGAAGTCCTTCGTAAGGCCCTTGTCCACGACATTCTCACCTTTTTGCTCTTTTTGGAAGTCCATGTTGTTGTGTTAATCTAATTATGCAAAGGTTTCCAAGTTAATTGTATTTCACAAAATTTCTTATGCTTGATTATTTGATAAGATCTAAGGTGTTGATTGAGAGCACTGATAAGTTTCATGTATGTAAAGAGACATGTTGTATGGATTTGTTTTTTTTAAAAAGGATGTTGTTTGAAATTTTTAAGTTTTGTGTGATTGCATCTTGAGTTAAGGTGCCTAATGCTAAAAAGTAATGGAGTTGTTCCAAGTAGGGCCCACTCGAGATAGGTCTTTACATGTACTTAGCTTGATGTGCGTCTTCTAGTACTTCAAGTTTCATCTGAGCATCATTATGAACATAAAGTTATGTGTAGAATAATTCTCTTCATAAGGTTTTAGTTTTTTAGAAGTATAAGCAATTATCTTTCCATTCTACATAAGAACGCATTCTAGTCCCTTCTTTGAAGCATCACTGTAAATCTTAAAATTACTATTTCCACTCGGCAAGGTCAAGATTGGTGTAGAAATCAAATGATGCTTCAATTATTGAAAGTTAGATTCACACTCATCATCATATATGAAATTTACTTTCTTTTGATTCAATCTCGTCAATGTAATAGCAATTTAGAAAATCCTTCCACGAAGCAATGATAGTTTTGACTGGATCTACTAATATACCTTCACCTGAAACAATATGCCCCATAAAAGATATCCTATCCAACAAAAATTCTCATTTACTAAACTTTGTATATAATTTCTTCTCTCAAAACACTTGTAATACAAGTTTTAAATGTTGTTCATTCTCCCTTTTTTCTTGGAATAAACCAATATGTCATCAATAAAAATCAATACAAAGTCATCCAAATAGGGCTTAAAATACGATTAATCGATTCTATAAAAGCAGTGTAATGACCCATCTCCAGGTGGGCCCTACCCGATGAGGTATTATAACCTTTTAGCTCCGAGCACCCTGACCTATATGCAACATATAAAACTCACTAATAATATAAATATTCTTTCAAGCACCACAAGTTTACACAATCATAAACTTATATCCAAATAATCTTTACAAAATGTCAAACTTTAACTAAACACAAATCAAAGAAAACTCTCCCATTTCAAGTCTCAAATATTTTCTTTATAGAAACTAGACTATAGTAAAAGATTTTTAAACTCTTAACAAAATATGAGGATGACATAGTCGAGAGCCTTTCAGGATTCACTTCAACTTGACCTTAAATTTTTCTGGTACTACTTGAAATGTTAATAAAATTAAAACAGTGAGCTAAAAAGCTTAGTGAGAAACACATACTAGAAGTAATCGTAATAGAAAAATTGTCGTTTTAATTACAAGCTTTAATACATAAAGTATTTGATTCCTAAATACATGTAATATAATTCTTAAGTTTTATCCAATTACTTCCTTATTTACTTTATAGAAAGCTATCATTTAGACAAGATTTCACCAAATTTTCTTTTCTTAGTTTAATTTCGAACATACGATTTTAATACATTGCACATAACATAAGGTCAACAAACATATGAAGAGTTTCTATCTCAACACCTTTCTATTACCACAAACAACACTTACACCTCTCATTGGGCTCAACTTATCACCTGTCCCTTATGGGTCAATTACAAGACACACCCCTCATGGGACAATTACAACAATGCATCCATGAAATGCAATGCCATAAAATGCACAATCATGTCACTATCCCTAACTGGGCTAATCTCATAATACGGGACGTCTCCCTACATATCGGTATGTCCAATCATCATATCAAATCCAATGGATCCCACTTCCGGGGTCTTATATGTTCAATAACATTCAGTACCCTTACACCCTTTGTAGGAAGGGACCTACCGGAATCTAACCATTACCCCCTCTTATAATACACTAACTATATATGTAGCATTAAATGCATTCATGAAGCAATGAATATGTACTCAAGTATTTTGTTGGTATTTGTCTAAGGAATAAACAGGAGAAGAATTCAACATCTAGTTTATAGGTGTGCGCCATGGCCAAGCCTTGTGCGCCGCGGCTTGCAAAAAGTCCAAAAGTTGAGGATGGTAGTGTGCACTGCAGCTCAAGGTGTGCTCGCCGTGGCACGGCCCTGTGCGCCGCGGCACAGCCCACCCAAGCTGTGGCCTCCAGCAAGGCAGCAAGTCTCCCCCCTTTTGAGCAGCGGCATGCCCTGTTCTGAGCGACGACACGAAGTCACACTTGATGCATGGTTTTCAGCCTCTTGTGATGGTGCGTGGGACACGGTTAAAATGCGCAAGATCACTTAGATTCTTAGAAAGTCATGAGTCTTTGGTTCTTGAGATCTAAGGGTGGAGATTGATCTCAAAGATTGGATGAGGAAGTCATTGCCCAATATAAAGGGTCATCTAGGAGCAATTCAACAGAACATGTGATAACAAGTGAGATCAAGTGTGAGAGTGCAAAGATACAAAACATAACAGAGACTCATTGTAGAGAGGCTGGTTGTTTAGAGAGAGAGTAGTATAGATTAGGGATTCAAGGGCTTTGTAAGGTAATTTTCTTAGGGAAAATTCCATGGAAACACTAGTCCTTATCACTTTCTTTTTCTCTTCTTTCGTTCTTCAAGAACAAGGGGACTCTTGAAGCGGTGTTGCTGTATTGCAAGAACTCATTAATTTAGTACAGAAGGCTCGGAGGAGCTCACGGGGACATAGGCATTTGTCGAACCTCGATAACAATTGCATGTGTTCTTTCTTTGATTGGTTTGATTCTGTTCATTACAAGTCATTCTAGACTTAGGTGTTTGGATGATCACCACCTGGGCATCTTGAGGTGATTTCCAACAGTGGTGTCAGAGCTTTGGTGAGCGGGTATCGGAGCTGAAACAGAAGGTATCGGAGCAAGACTCTAAGAATCAAAGGTCAACTTCTTGGGTGATTCAAAAATGGTGTTGGGATCATGATCTGATCGGGTTCTTGAGGGTGATTCAAGAACAATGTTGTGATCAAGATTTGATCAAGTTCTTGAGATTTAGAAGAAGTTGGAAAGCAATTATGGGTGCCGCATAAATCTGGGATTTTCTCCGCAAGATGGCTTCAAATTTCATTATTGAGAAGTTTGATGTAAAGGGAGACTTTGCCCTTTGGAAGCGAAAAATCAAGGTTGTTCTTATGCAACAAAAGGTGGACTTGGCGATTGGAGAAGATGACGCTTTTCCAGCAAGTATTACGAAGGTCCAACAGAATGAGATGAAGAAGATGGTGTACATCACCATCTTTCTACACATGTCGGATAGTGTGATAAGGGAGTGCGGAGACTCGAAAGATCCAGCTGTCACATGGAAGAAACTAGATGAGTTGTTTCTTACCAAGACTCTCCCTAATAAGATTTATCTTCTTAAAAGAATCTTTGCTTTTAAAATGGATCTTAATAAAGAGTTGCAAGATAATCTTGATGTGTTTAATAAACTAGTTTAAGATTTGGCTAGTTGTAGCATAACATTCCTGGATGAACAATTGGCTGTTATGTTATTAAATTCTCTTCCTGATTATTTTGAAAGTTTGATTAATGCTATTGAATATGGAAGAGATACACTAACCAAGGAAATTGTGATCAATGCTATAAGGGCTCATGATTTCAAAGCCAAGATGAGGGAAGCATCAAGTGGGGAAGAGTTGCTCCTTAGAGGAAGGCCAGCAACTCGGAATGGCAGTAGCATCCATAGCAACTACTGGGAGAAATCAAAGCGTAGAGGACAGAGCCATGGGATATCGCATTCCAAACCAAAGTTTGGAGGAAGGCGATGCTACTACTACAATAAGGAGGGTCATTTTAAGAGAGATTGCAAGAAGATGATGAGGGATGAGAGAAGAGGAAGCCATACCAAGAATGGAGAGGCTTCGGTTGCCAAGGGTGAACAACAAGATAATGTTCTGGTTGTGTGCTCAAATGTGAGCAGGAGGTAAGGTAGTGAGAAATGGATCTTGGATTCCAGGTGCACTTATCACATGTGCCCTCACCGAGATTGGTTCAAGAATTTCAAGGAAATCAATGATGGAAAGGTTTTCATGGGGAATGATACTTCTTGCCAAGTGAGGGGGATATGAGACATCTAATTGAGGATGTTTGATGGAGTCACAAGGCTGCTGCAGAATATGAGGCATCTTCTGAATTTGAGAAGAAATTTGATCTCATTGGGGCAGCTAGATTCCATGGGGTACACATACAAAGCAAAGAGGGGAAAGATCAAGGTAACCAAGGGATCTTTGATAGTGATCAAAGCAGCAATAAAGGATGCTCTCTATGAAATTATCAGAGAGACAAAAATCAATGATCAAGCAACAAGCTTTATGGTTGAGATGGATAAAGAGGTTTTTTGGCACAATCACTTGGGACACATGAGCGAAAAAGGCCTGCAAGTTCTCAGCAAGGATGGTCTACTTGATGGTGACAAAGTAGAGAAACATGATTTCTGTGAATGTTGTGTTCTTGGGAAGCAACATCGGCTTAGCTTCAACACTGGAGTGCACAAGTCTAAGGGCATTCTTGACTACATTCATGCAGACCTTCGGGGACCAGCAAGAACACCAACATAGGGAGGTAATCTTTACTTTCTATCTTTAATTGATGATTATTCTAGAAAGATTTGGGTTTATTTGCTTAAAAATAAATTAGATGCTTTGAATAATTTTGTGCTGTGGAAAATGTTGCTGGAGATTCAAACAGGCAGGGTGGTTAAGGTGGTAAGAATCGATAATGGTTTAGAATTTTTTAATAAGGATTTTGATAAATTCTGTAAGTTAAATGGGATTTTAAGACATAGAATGGTTGTGAAAACCCCTTAGCAAAATGGATTTGCTGAAAGGATGAATAAGACCCTTATAGAAAAGGTTAGGTGCATATTAATTGGGTCTGGTTTGCTAAAATGTTTTCGGGGGGAAGCTGTGTCTACTGCTGCATATTTGGTTAATAGATCACCCTCTAGGGCTGTAGACCTTAAAACTCCCGAGGAGATATGGAGTGGGAAACCCCCTAAGTTAAGCAACCTTAGGACTTTTGGATGTGCTGCGTTTGCACATTAAAAGGTTGATAAACTTAGCCCAAGATCTAGAAAATGTGTGTTTTTAGGATATGGTGATGGGGTTAAGGGGTATAGGTTGTGCTCCTTAGAGCCAAAAGGGACTAAACTCATAATAAGTAGGAATATCATTCTTAATGAATTATTATTTTCCTATTTGGAGAAAACTAACCCTACAGGGGCTAGTGGGCAAACCAGTTCGGTATTTGTGGAGCATAGCATCAAGGAAAATTCAGTTCAGGTAAAGCAAGGAAGGCAAGAGGGTTCGGACCAGGTAGAGCCCATTGATGAAGGCCAAGCTCAGGATACTCATGAGGAGGCTGAACTAGAAGGGGATGATGTAGCAAGTCAGAATGACTATCATCTCACAAGGGACCAGGAAATTAAGGTGGTCAGACCACCTTTGAGATATGGTTTTGCGGATGCTAATGTAGTAGCTCCTTTTTCAAAAGGAGGGGTTGAATCAGAAACTTACATGGATGCCATGGAATTTAAGGATTCATCAAGATGGTAGCTAGTTATAGAGGAAAAAATGGATTCTATGAGGAAGAACAACTATTGGGAATTGGTGCCCAAACCAGAAAAACAGAGAGTTGTGGATTGTAGGTTGGGCTGGTTTACGAGAAGTGGGGTAAGTCTATTTGTCTTGAAGGTTATACGAATTCGAACTATGGAGCAGACCAAGATAAAAGAAGATCGATTACCCCCTACTTCTTCAACTTAAACGAATGTTGTATAAGTTGGAAGGCTCAGTTGCAGCCAGTGGTAGCACTCTCAACAAGCAAGGCTGAGTACATAGCAGCAACGGAAGCCATCAAGGAGGCTATGTGGTGCAAGGGGTTATTGGAAGAGTTGAAGGTCCTAAAAGAGCCGGTGGTGGTGTATTCGAATAGCCAAAGTGCGTTACACTTATGTAAGAATCAGGTGTTCCATGAGAGGACTAAGCATATGGATGTCCGGTATCATTTCATTCGGGAAAATGTTACGGAATGATGCATTCATGTGGACAAGGTGGCCACGGAAGAAAATCCTGCAGATTTAGGCACTAAAGTTCTACCTCTAAGAAAGTTCAATCATTTCCTTAGACTTCTTAGGATTAGAGTCGGTTGATATGGTGACTCAAGATGAGTTTGGATCCTGAGTTCTTTGCACAATGGATTCGGGTTTAATCACTTAGAGAAAGGTAGAGATTGTTGGTATTTGTCTAAGGATTAAACAGGAGAAGAATTCAGCATCAGGTTTGGAGGTGTGCGCCGCAGCCAGTAGAAAGTCCAGAAGTTGAGGATGGTGGTGTGCACCGTGGCTCAAGATGTACGGGCCGCGGCACAACCCACCCAAGCCACGGCCTCTGGCAAGGCAGCAAGTATCCCCCCTTCTGAGCCGCAACATGCCTTGTCCTGAGCCGCAGCACGAAGGCACACCTGATGCATGGTTTTCAGCCTCTTATGATGGTGCATGGAACATGGTTAAAATGCACAAGATCACTTAGATTCTTAGAAAGCCATGAGTCTTTGGTTCTTGAGATCTAAGGGTGGAGATTGATCTCAAAGATTGGATGAGGAAGTCATTGCCCTATATAAAGGGTCATCTAGGAGCAATTCGACAGAACATGTGATAACAAGTGAGATCAAGTGTGAGAGTGCAAAGACACAAAACACAACAGAGACTCATTGTAGAGAGGCTGGTTGTTTAGAGAGAGAGTAGTATAGATTGGGGATTCAAGGGCTTTGTAAGGGAATTTTCTTGGGGAAAATTCCAAGGAAACACTAGTCCTTATCACTTTCTTTTTCTCTTCTTTCATTCTTCAAGAACAAGGGGATTCTTGAAGAGGTGTTGCCGTATTGTAAGAACTCATTGACTTAGTGCAGAGGGCTCGGAGGAGCTCACAGGGACGTAGGCATTTGCTGAACCTCGATAACAATTGCTTGTATTTTTTATTTGATTGGTTTGATTATGTTCATTACAAGTCATTCTAGACTTGGATGCTTAGAAGATCACCACTTGGGCATCTTGAGGTGATTTCCAATATATTTATCAACCAACCACATCATAATTTCACAACAATCCAATCAATCATATTCATCACAATTTCATACATCACGATTTCACACATCTACATCAATTTATCTCTAACTTATACATTATACATTCATATATCCACATATATTTATATAACTCTAAATACATTATTCCTTATTATTTTCATATTGAAAGTCTTCTAAACTTACATTTCTTATAATTCTACTATTGTGATATTTCGTCATCGATTATGTTTTCATATTTTTTTTTCTCTAGTTTTACAATCTAATACACTTTCCAGAAGTAAGGTGTACTCACCTCGCTACGCATTCCACAACTAGTACCAAACTACTTTCTTTATTCTTTAATGGTGTCCACCACTTGCACCTTGATTTCTTGCAAGAAACCACATCTCTTTCCTTCTCTTCCTCTACTTTTTCCCATATTTCTTTCTCTTATTCTTCTCTCTTCTCTCTCTCTCTCTTCTCTTATCTCTTTCTTAATTCTTCTAGAGAGGTCCAACATAATGCTGGTCTCCCTCTCCCTCTCCCTCTCTCATTCTATTTATACTTAAACTTTCCTCTAATTATTTATTCACCCTTCCACTTTACCTTCGTTCACCAACTACCCTAATTGATATTTAAATTCTCAAAACTTACCTCAATACATGTTTTTATTACGCAAACTTACTTTATTTACTTGCTTCCAAGTCCCACAAATTCAAATACGAATTATTCATGACTAAATTGAGGAGGAACAAAAATTAAGCAACGTAGCACAAAACCTCGAAATGAAAACAATCAAATAAAAGTATTGGGCTCTATAAGCAGGTAGTTCATTAGTTACCCCAAAAGGTATAACAAGAAACTCTTAGTGTCCATATATTGATCTAAAAGCAGTTTTCAATATATCCTCTTCATGAACTTTCAACTGATGATAGTCTGATCTCAAATCAAGTTTAGAGAACACTACAGCATTGTGTAACTAATAAAATAACTTGTCTATATGCAACAATCAATACTTACTTTTCACTATCACTTGATTAAGTTAACTATTATCAATACAAAATCTTAGAGATCCATCCTTCTTTCTCACAAAAAATACTAGTGCACCCCAAGGTGATTCACTAGGACAGATAAATTTGTTGTAAAGTAATTCCTACAATTGTACCTTCAACTTATGATATTCAGTTGTTACCTCTATTGTGAATTTTGTTATGCTTGGCACTCCATAATATCTTTCACGATTCCCAAGGCTTCATAAACTCCCTTTAGACCTTTTGTCTTACCACACCCAATAGTTGATCCTTCTCCTATATTCTTTTTGTTCATCATGGTAACCTATAGAGGGAACAATTTAAACTCTAACTAAATCTTACCACTTTCCTAATATGAACCTTGGAGTCTAACACAAAGGTCGAAGAATTTATCTTGACTAATGAAACTTAAGTTCTAGTGCAAACTTAAGCCCTGATAAGAACATAAATCCTAACAAAACATAAGCTCTAATGCCATATCTATGAGGACCCGAAACATCCCATAGTGAGATATTTCATCTTCTACTAAATCCGTCATTCAAAATTCCTTGAAGGATAATCAAAGTAAACTAAAAGTTATCAATATGCAGAAGCATTACATCAAACTTTTCACATTGGTACATAACTTTGTGCATACACAACTAATCAAGTCTTATTACATAACACAACACTCTTGCACATATAATAATATAAACTCTCACACTCTGTTTACATATATATATGTTACTCAACTCCCTTACTAACTGAACTCTAGATTCACTCAACTAACCTCATTGTGCCAGCTTCCTCATGTACACTTTCTTTATAATCTAAAAATGGGTTGTTCAAAGAACGGATCAACCAAAAAATTAGGCTAAGTAAGGATCTACGATGGATATGTGAAAGTGTAAACTTATACATGCATGTATGAATGAGATATAAATGTAGTGATATTCTTGTATGCATCATATTAAGAACACATAGTATACTAACAAATTGAGTAGATGCGAGTAATCCATCATCCCATACAAGTGGTTACAACCAAGTATGTTAAGCAATCATATGCAATGCATTACTAACTAAACTTGAAAGAATACTCTTTATGCCATTCAATTCCATCCCACCTCTCTTTGGTCCAAACCAATCCTTCAAGGCCTAAGCTGATCAAAAAAATAACTCAATTAATCTAGTAGGGAACTCATGAGTATTGCAATAGCATTTAATCGATCACTATAAGGACAGAGTTAAGTATCACATTCAAACAATGTTCAATCATTCACTAACGATCAATAGTGTAACACCGTGCTTGGTGCACACCCAATAGGGAGGTTAGCATGTTAGGACCTGTCCCAACATGCATCCCTTAAACAATACTTCTTCATTCAGTCCTGATAACTCCCGTTCATTCGCATGCATGTTCAAGGACATACACATGCACACACATCGATAAAAACAGTAGCTAAATGAATCGACCATGCTTGAACACAGTCAACTAAAACATCATTATCTCACTCATTAGACTTCTGAAATTTTAACTTAGACTCGAGAATCATCAAATTTCATCTTCAATTTACTAATTTGCATTAGCTTAATGTTGGACTACAGAATCTGCTCAAATTAAGATTTTCATAATGCAATAGTAGTAAGTCTAAATGATAGACTAACTTATAGACATCTAATTGAGCTCAATTTTGGTATTATATGTCTAGACATATAGAACTATAACATACTAAAAATTCAGGTTCATTTTATTTCAAGAGAATAATTTATTGACTTCTAATATAAACTATCTATATTGAATCCTGTTTTGACATTGATGATTCCAAACTAAAACAAAGACATGTTTGAAAGCATTCTTTTCAATAAATCAATACATAATTAATTCATTGAAGCAATAAGAACATAAAGAAACATGATACATGGCAGAAAACTTACCTTAACACAAAATTTTAGATTTGCTTGAAATTGAATCGATAAAAGTGTTGAACACCAATAACTATGCAAAAATTGTGAAGAAGCCTTTTTAAATGGAATTTTTCAATCAAAATCTTCAAGACTTAGACCTCTCCAAGTTCTTCCTTTCTCTCTCCTTTGTCTTCCTTTGTTTTTTTCTTTCTAATTTTGCTTTATTTTATAACTTAGTTGATGAAATAACATCAATCTGATTATGGGGACCATTACAGTGATTTCTAAGGAGGCATAAAGCTTTGCCATGCCTAACACTTGTCAAACAATACATAATCTAGCTCTTAATGGTCTAAGCTCAATGAGCCCAAAATCACTCAAGCCAAATTCAAGTACCAAAGGCAAGACTCAATCTTACCTATTCCAAAATGAGATTCCACTTAAAAATTCATATTATGCACAATATTTTAAGTTTAAAGTCAACTTTCACATGAAACCATGGACATTTACCTTTTTAAATTCATCACCAAACCTAAACTAGTCATAATTTGCTCTTAATCGATAATAATTCAATCAAGCCTAAGACACACTACTTAAGAAATTAATTATCATACATATTCATATTATATTGCATGTATGAAAGTTCTCAGGTCTCAAATACGACACATCTTTTTTGTCGAAAGCGAGTTTTGGGGAAAAAAATCAATTTCGAAATAATAGTTTGGATAATTTGCAAAAACTTTAGAATTTAGTTTAATTGTTTACACTTATAGAGGTTGGAATTGATGATGTCGACAAATACCAAACATCCTTTTTTTGTCGAAAGTGTGTAGTTGGAACAAATGAAATCAATTTCCAAACACCATGTTGGGAAACCACCTTAGATGATGCTCAGAAGGTGATCTTCCAAATACCCAAGTCTAGAGTGACTTGTATAAAGAAAAAGAAACAACAACCAATCAAAGCAAGAAAGAAAAGAACACAAGAAATTTGTTGACGAGGTTCGGCAATATGCCTACATTCCCGTGAGCTTCTCTGAGCTCTCTGCACTATCTTTTCAATGGAGTTCATTACAATCAGCAACACCCTTCCCAAGAACTCACAGGTTCTTGAAGAACAAAAGAAGAATAAGAAGAAGAAAGTGATAAGGAAAATTCCCTTTACAAGCCTTTGAATCCCTTTCTATTCTACTCTTTCACTTTCTAAACAACCAACCTCTGTACAGAATCAATCTTGAGTTTAGTGTCTTTGCACTCTTATATTTGATCTCACTTTCAATCATAAGATTTTCTTGTTGTTACAATGAAGCTAGGGGACCATTTATATAGTGCACCAACTTCTTGTCCAATCTTGAGTGTCATTCTCCACCCGTAGATCTTGATGACCAATCAACCATTGCCCTTGATCGATCCTTAGTGATCCTATGCATTTTGAGCATGTCTTACGAATCATTCAAGAGGCTAAAACATGTGTGCATCAGTGTGTCTAGCATCGCGGCCTAGAACAGGGCGCGCTGCAGCCTGGAGCAGGGCACACTTGCTGCCCCTCTGGGCGCCGTGGTTTGCCCCTTCCTCTAGCACTCCTCCTTGCTGGGTGCCACGGCCTGGACTAGGCTAGGCCGCGACGCACACAGGTTTGCACTCCTTGCTGAATTTATTCTTCCACCTTCTTGTTTTAACCTCGGATAAAATACCAACAATCTCTACCTTTGTCCAAGCGTTTAAACCAAACCCATTGTGCAGAGAAATCAGTATCCAAACTCATCTTGAGTCATCATATCAACTGACTCCAATCTTAAGTAGTCCAAGCCAATGATTGAACTTACTTAGAGGTAGAACTTTAGTACATAATTCCGCAGGGTTTTCTTCCGTGGCCACCTTGTCCACGGGATGCATCCTTTCGTAACATTTTCCTGAATGAAATGGTACCGAACATCCATGTGCTTTGTCCTCTCATGGAACATTGGATTCTTGCATAAATGCACTGCACTTTGGCTATCTGAATACACCACAACCTGCTCCTCTAGAACCTTCAACTCTTCCAGCAACCCTTTGCACCACATAGCCTCCTTGATGGCTTCCGTAGCCACTATGTACTCAGCCTCGGTTGTTAAGAGTGCTACCACTGGCTGCAACTAAGCCTTCTAACTTACACAACATCTGTTTAAGTTGAAGAAGTAGGAAGTAATCGATCTCTTTTTATCCCAGTCTGCCCCATAGTCCGAATCAGCATAACCCTCAAGGTAGATGAACTTACCCCTCTTCTCATAAACCAGTCCAAAATCTGGGCTTCCCTTTAAGTACCTCAGCAACCACTTCATCCTAAGCCAATGCTCTTTTCTGAGATTACTCATAAACCTACTAAGGATACTCATTGCATAAGCAATGTCAGGTCTAGTGCTTACCATCATGAACATGACTGAACCAACCACACTAGAGTAGGGGACCTTTTCCATTTCCTTCTTCTCCTCATTCGATCTTGGACATTGATTGTTGGAGAACTTGAAATGGCCAGCAAGGGGAACCTTCACTGGTTTGTTATCTTCCATAAAGAACTGAGATATCATCTTCTCTATGTAGGAAGTTTGAGAGATCTTCAATCTGTTTCTCTCCCTTTCTCGGATGATACACATCCCAAGGATCTTTTGTGTATGGCCAAGATCCTTTATCTCAAACTCCTCACTGAGTTGAGCCTTCAATTTTCTTATCCTTTCCATGCTTCTCCCAACCAGCAATATGTCATCAACATAGATAAGAATGATCATCGCTTTCCCCACTTTGTGTTGCTTGTAATACAAGCACGAATCATAGTAGCTCCTTATGAAACCCAGGCTGGTTACAAAGGAATCAAACCTCTTATTCCATTGCTGAGGTGATTGCTTCAGGCCATATAGAGATTTATTCAGTTAGCACACCAAATCTCCCTGCTTCTTTTCCTCATAACTTCGGGTTGCCTCATGTAAATGGTCTCATGAAGCTCTCCATGTAAGAACACTGTCTTCACATCCATTTGCTTGATTTCCCAATTGAATTGGACCACCAATGCTAACACTATCCTGATCGTCTTGTATTTCACAACTGGTGAGAATATTTCGGTGAAGTCTATGTCTTCTTTTTGTGTGAACCCCTTCGCCACTAGCCTAGCTTTATACCGGACTTCATCCCTTTGAGTGTTCCCTTCTTTGATCTTATAGATCCATCTACAATCCATAACTCTCTATTTTTCTGGTTTGGGCACCAATACTCAAGAGTTATTCTTCCTCAAAGAATCTATTTCTTCCTCCATAGCTAGCTGCCACTTTGACGAATCCTTACACTCCATGGCATCCATGTAAGTTTCTGGTTCAACTATCCCTCCTTTTATCCAAGGAGCTGCTACATTAGCATCTGCAAAACCATATCTCAAAGGTGGTCTAACCACCCTCCTTTCCCAGTCCCTTGTGAGCTAGTAGTCATTCTGACTTGCTGCATCAACCCCTTCCAGTTCAGCCTCCTCTTGAGTTTCTTGAGCTTGGCCTTCATCAATGGGCTCTACCTAGTCCGAACCCTCTTACCTTCCTTGATCTACCTGAACCGAATTCTCCTTGATGTGATGCTCCACAAATTTTGGACTGGTTTGCTCAATAGCCCATGCAAGGTTAGTTTTCTCCAAGTAGGGAAATAACAATTCATTAAAAATAACATCCCTATTTATTATGAGTCTCAATCCTTCTTTCTCTAAGGATCACAACCTATACCCCTTAGCCCCTTCCCCATATCCTAGAAACACACATTTTCTAGATCCTGGGCTAAGTCTATCATTCTTTTGATGTGCAAACGCAGCACACCCAAAAGTCCTAAGGTTATCCAACTTAGGGGGTCTTCCACTCCATATCTCCTCGGGAGTCTTATGGTACACAATCCTAGAGGGTGATCTATTTACCAAGTATGTAGCTGTAGACACCGCTTCCCCCCAAAAACATTTGGGTAATCCGGATCCAACTAACACACACCTAACCTTTTCCATAAGGGTCTTATTTATCCTCTCAGCAACTCCACTTTGCTGAACGGTTTTCACAATCGCTCAATGTTTTAGCATGCCATTTAACTTACAGAATTGATCAAGTTCTTCGTTAAAAATTTCTAAGCCATTATCGGTTCTTATCCCTTTAACTACCCTGCCCATTTGAGTCTCCACTAGCTTTTTGAACACCACTAATTTATTCAAAGCATCTGATTTATTTTTAACCAAATAAACCCAAACCTTTCTTGAATAATCATCAATTAAAGACAGAAAGTAAAAGTTACCTCCCTGTTTTGGTGTTCTTGCTGGTCCCCAAAGGTATGCATGAATGTAGTCAAAAATGCCCTTAGACTTGTGCACTCCGGTGTTGAAGCTGACCCGATGTTGATGCCCAAGAACACAGCCCTTGCAGAAATCGAGTCTTTCTACCTTGTCACCATCAAGTATTCCATTCTTGTTGAGAACTTGCAGGCTTTCTTCGCTTAAATGTCCCAAGCGAGTGTGCCAAAGG
This sequence comes from Bretschneidera sinensis, assembly GCA_023935145.1. Lineage (NCBI taxonomy): Eukaryota > Viridiplantae > Streptophyta > Magnoliopsida > Brassicales > Akaniaceae > Bretschneidera > Bretschneidera sinensis. The sequence continues at coordinate 73,864,981 of CM043702.1, read as the reverse complement.
GCTGCCTTCTCCATCTCAGCCATCAAGCTTGCTGCTTGAGCCTTGATGTCTGTGTCTCTGATCATCTTATAGAGACCATCCTTCATTGCTGCTTTGATCACTATCAAAGATCCTTTGGTTACTTTGATCTTTCCTTCCTCTACTTTATATGTGTACCCCATGGAATCTAGCTACCCCAATGAGATTAAGCCTTGATGTCCCTGTCTCCAATCATCTCATAGAAGCCATCCTTCATTGCTACTTTGATCACTATCAAAGATCCCTTGGTTACCTTGATCTTTCCTCCCTCTGATTTATATGTGTACCTCATGGAATCCAGCTGCCCCAATGAGATCAAATTCCTTTTAACATCCGAAAGATACCTCACAATCCTCAGCAGCCTCGTGACTCCATCAAACATCCTCAACTGGATGTCTCCTATCTCCTTCACTTGGCAAGAAATATCATTCCCCTATAAAATCCTTTCATCATTGGTTTCTTTGAAATTCTTGAACCAATCCCGGTGAGGGCATATGTGATGAGTGCACCTGGTATCCAAGATCTATTTCCCGTTGCCTTCTTGCCCCTTGCTCACATCCGAGCACACAACAAGAACATCATCACCTTGCTGTTCTGTCTTGGCAACCGAAGCCTCTCCATTCTTAGTATGGCTTTTTTCCTCATCCCTCATCTTCTTCTTGCATTCTTTCTTGAAATGACCCTCCTTGTGGCAGTAGTAACATTTTTGCTGTGCACTCTCCCATGGCTCTCTCCTCTACCTCTGACCCGGTAGTAGCCTCCTCTACCTCTATCCTGGTAGTAGCCATGGATGTTGCTGCCATACCGAGTTGCTGTCATACAGAGTTGCTGGCCTTCTTCTAATGAACAACCCTTCTCCACTTGATGACTCCTCATCTTGGCATCAAGATCATCTTGCACCTCTTTATTAGGATCAAATTTAAAAGAAAAGATTCGTTTACCAAGGTACCTCTTATTAGGAAGAGTCTTGGCAAGAAACAACTCATCTGGTTTTTTCCATATGACAGTTGAATCTTCTGAGTCTCCGCACTCTCTTGTGACATTATTCGACATGTGCAAGAAGATGGTGTTGTATGCCATCTTCTTCATCTCATTCCGCTGGTCCTCCATGGTACTTGCTGGAAAAGCATCATCTTCTCCAATCGCCAAGCCCACTTTCTATTGCATAAGGACAGCCTTGATCTTCCGCTTCCACAGAGAAAAATCTCCCTTTCCATCAAACTTCTCAACCATGAAGTTTGAAGCCATTTTGTAGAGAGAATCCAAGATTTATGCAGCACCTACAATTGCTCTCCAACCTCTTCTAAATCTCAAGAACATGATCGAAGATTGATCTCAATACCGTTCTTGAATCACCCTCAAAAACACAATCAGATCTTGATCTCTTCTCTGTTCTTATATCACCCTCAAGAACACGATCAGATATTGATCTCTACACCATCCTTGAATCACCTTAAGAACACGATCAGATATAGATCTTTACTGCGTTCTTGAATCTCCCAAGAAGTTGACCTCCGATTCTTGGAGTCTTGCTCCGACACTTTCTGTTCTTGCTCCGATACCCAGTTGTGCAAGCTCTGATACCACTATTGGGAAACCACCTCAATGATGCCCAGGTGATGGTCTTCTAAACACCCAAGTCTTGAATGACTTATAAAGAAAAAGAAACATAAATCAATCAAAGCAAGAAAGAAAAGAACACAAGAAATTTGTTGACGAGGTTCGGCAATATGCCTACGTCGCCGTGAGCTCCTCCGAGCTCTCTGCACTATCTTATCAATGGAGTTCTTTACAATCAGCAACACCTTTCCCAAGAACTCATAGGTTCTTAAAGAACAAAAGAAGAAGAATAAGAAGAAAGTGATAAGAACTAACCTTGGAATTTTCCTAAGAAAATTTCCCTCACAAGCCCTTGAATCCCTTTCTATTCTACTCTTTCGCTTTCTAAACAACCAGTCTCTCTACAAAATTACTCTTGAGTTTAGTGTCTTTGCACTCTTATAATTGATCTCCCTTTCAATCACAAGCTTTTCTTGTTGTTACAATGAAGCTAGGTGACCCTTTATATAGTGCACCAACTTCTTGTCCAATCTTGAGTGTCATTCTCCACCCTTAGATCTTGATGACCAATCAACCATGGCCCTTGATCAATCCTTAGTGATCCTATACATTTTAATCAGGTCTCACGAACCATTCAAGAGGCTAAAACATGTGTGCATCAGTGTGCCTAGCGTCGTAGCCTAGAACAAGATGCACTGCGACCTGGAGCAGGGCACACTTGCTGCCCCTCTGGGTGCCGCGGCCTGGGGGAGGCAGCACCGTGGCTTTCCCCTTCCTTAAGCACTATTCCTTACTGAGTGCTGTGGCCTGGACAAGGCTGGGCCATGGCGCACACTAATGTGCACTCCTTGCTGAATTTATTCTTCCACCTTCTTGTTTAAACCTCGGACAAAATACCAACACACCGATTTAGATTTTAGGTTAACCATAACCACTTAGAGAGGTCTTATGTGAAAAAATGAAAATACTAGTTCAATTGATGAGTCAAGAGTTACCACGTATCCTTTTTGTCAAAAGTGACTTGTGAGAACAAACAAAATTTTTTGAAAATCACATAAGAATCCCAGGTTGTGACCTTCAAACACCAAAGTCTAGAATGATTTAGACCAAGACAAGAATCGAGCCATAAAAGAGAAAACACAAGAAATTGTTATTGAGGTTCGGCAAATTGCCTATGTCCCCGTGAGCTCCTCTGAGCTCTCTGCACTAAATCAATGTAGTTCTTACAATTACAGCAACACCTCCTCAAGAACCACGGGCTCTTGATGAATGAGAGAAGAGAAAAGAAAGAGATAAGAACTAAGTGTTTCCCTGGAATTTTACCCAAGAAAATTCCAATTACAAAGCCCTAAAACCCCAATCTTGAATACTCTCTCTCTCACTAGAAACACCTCTGAAGATTTGAGAGCCTCTCTCTAAATACCAGCCATTTTTTGAATGAGATTTCTTCTTGTGTTTCTTCCTTGTTTCTCTTGTGTCTATCTTGTTGTTATTGCTCCTAGATAACCCTTTATATAGAGCAATAACTACCATTACCAATTTGAAGCCAATCTTAACCCTTAGATCTTGAGAATCAAACAATCATAGCCCTCTAAGTGGTCTAAGTGAACCTATGCGTTTTAATCAAAACCAACGCACCAGCTGAAAAAAGCTGAAAAATAGGTGTTAGGTGTGCTTCGCGCCGTGGCGCGCACCAGGGAGAAAACCCCCACTTGCTGGTTGTCGCGGCGCAGACGCACAGCTCCGTGCCGTGGCACAGAGTAGCCTGTGCCGCGGTGCACTCAAAGAGGATGCAAGTCCTCCTTAAGGGTGGTCGCGGCGCGCTAAGCTTGCGCCACGGCTCAAAGGCCTGAAGTTGAAAAATTGCAGCCTTTAATTCTTAAACAAAATTCCCAACAAACTCTACCTTTGTCTAAGCAATTAATCCTAAACCAATTGTGTAGAGAACTCAGGATCCAAACTTAACATGAGTTACCTCATCATCCAATTCTAATTCTAAGAAGTTCAAGACAATGATTGAACTTGCTTAGAGTTAGAACTTTAGTGCCTAAATCTATAGTATTTTCTTCTGTTGCCACTTTGTCCACATGAATGCTTCCTTCTGTAACATTTTCCCGAATAAAATGATACCGAACATCTATGGAACACCAGATTCTTACTCAAATGCAATGCACTTTGGCTATCCGAATACACCACCACCTGCTGGTTTAGGACCTTCAACTCTTCCAACAACGCTTTACACCACATAACCTCCTTAATAGCTTCCGTTGCTGCTATATACTCTGCTTCGGTTGTTGAGAGTGCTACCACCGGCTGTAACTAAGCCTTCCAAATTATACAACATCTGTTTAAGTTGAAAAAGTATGAGGTAACTGATCTTCTGTTATCTCGGTCTGCTCTATAGTCTGAATTAGTATAACCTTCTAACTAGATGGACTTACCCCTCTTCTCGTAAACAAGCCCCACATCTGAGCTTCCCTTCAAATACCTCAGCAACCACTTCATCCTAAGCCAATGCTCCTTTTCGAGATTACTCATAAACCTACTGAGAACACTAATGGCATGAGAAATGTTGAGTCTAGTGCTTACCATCATGAACATGACTAATCCAACCGCAGTAGAGTAAGAGATCTTTCCCATTTCCTTCTTCTCTGCATCTGATCTAGGACATTGATTGTTGAAGAACTTGAAATGACTTGCAAGGGGAATCTTTACTGGTTTACTATCTTTCATAGAGAATTTAGATATCATCATTTCTATGTAAGAAGTCTGAGAAACCTTCAACTTATTTCTCTCCCTTTCCCGGATTATACTCATCCCAATGATCTTTTGAGCATGATCAAGATCCTTCATCTCAAACTCCGAAATGAGTTGAGACTTCAACCTTTCTATCCTCTCCTTGCTGCTACCAACCAACAGCATATCATCAATATAGATGAGGATAATCACCATTTTCTTCACCTTGTGACCTTCGTAGTATAAACGCGAATCATAGTAGCTTGTCATGAAATCCAAACTAGTTACAAAGGAACCGAACCTCTTATTCCATTGTCAAGGTGATTGCTTCAGGCCATAGAGAGATTTCTTCAATTTGCACACCAAATCCCCCTACCTTCTTTCCTCATAGCCTTCAGGTTGTCTCATGTAGATGGTCTTATTAAGCTCTCCATGTAAGAACGCTGTCTTCACATCTATTTGCTTAATCTCCCAATTAAATTGGACCACCATAGCTAACACTATCCTTATCATCTTGTATTTCATAACCGGTGAGAAAATTTCTGTGAAATCTATGCCTTCTCTTTGTGTTGGTGTTCTTGCGGTCCCCTAAAGATCGACATGATGTAGTTAAGAATACCCTTTGATTTGTGCACTCCGATGTTGAATCTAACCAGATGTTGCTTCCCAAGAATACAACTCTCATAGAAATCAAGTTTTTCTACCTTGTCACCATCAAGTAAACCATCTTTACTGAGAACTTGCAACCCCTTTTCACTCATATGTCCCAAGCGATTGTGCCAAAGAACCACCTTATCAATCTTAACCATCAAGCTTGCTGCTTGATCCTTGATGTCCGTCTCTCCAATCATCTCATACAGATCATCCTTTATTGCTGCTTTGATCACCACCAAGGCTCCCTTGGTTACCTTGATCTTTCCTCCCTCTGCTTTGTATGTGTACCCCATGGAATCTAGCTGCCCTAATGAGATCAAATTTCTTCTCAAATCTGGAAGATATCTCACATTTCGCAGCAACCTTGTAACTCCATCAAACATTCTCAATTGGATGTCTCCTATGCCCCTCACTTGGCAAGAAGTATTGTTCCCCAAGAAAACCTTTCCTTCATTGGTTTCTTTGAAATTCTTGAACCAATCACAGTGAGGACACATGTGATAAGTGCACCCGGAATCCAAGATCCATTTCTCGCTGCTTTGCCTCTCGCTCACATTTGAGCACACAATAAGAACATCATCATCTTGTTGTTCTCCCTTGGTAATCGAAGCCTCTCCATTGTTGGTATGGCCTCTTCCTTTCTCATGCCTTATCATCTTCTTGCAATCTCTCTTGAAATGGCCGTCCTCATTGCAGTAGTAGCATCGCTTTCCTCCAAACTTTAGTTTAGAATGCGATCTTCCATGGCTTTGACCACTACCCTTTGGTTTGTCTCGGTAGTTGCCATAGATATTGCTGCTATTCTGAGTTGCAGACCTTCCTCTAACGAACAGACCTTCTCCACTTGATCCTTCCCTCATCTTGGCTTTGAAATCATGAGCCCTTATAGCATTAATCACAATTTCTTTGGTTAATGTATCTCTTCCATATTCAGTAGCATTAATCAAGCTTTCAAAACAATCGTGAAGAGAATTCAACATTATAATAGCCAATTGTTCATCCAGGAATGTTATACTACAACTAGTCAAATCTTGAACTAGTTTATTAAACACATCAAGATTATCTTGCAACTCTTTATTAGGATCCAATTTAAAAGCAAAGATACGTTCTAGAAGATAGATTTTATTAGGGAGAGTTTTGGTATGAAACAACTCATCTAGTTTCTTCCAAATTACAGCTGGATCTTCCGAATCTCCACATTCCCTGTCACACTATCCGACATGTGCAGAAAGATAGTGCTATATGCCATCTTCTTCATCTCATTCTACTGGAGCTCCATGATACTTGCTGGAAAATCATCATCGTCTCCAATTGCCAAGTCCACCTTTTGTTGCATAAGAACGGCCTTGATCTTCTACTTCCAAAAGGCAAAGTCTCCATTTCCATCAAACTTCTCAACAATGAAGCTTGAACCCATCTTGCAGGAAAAAATCCCAAGATTTATGCAGCACCCACAATTGCTTTCCAAACTTCTTCTCTCCAACTTCTAAACTTCAAGAACCCGATCAAATCTTGATCCCAACACGTTCTTGAATCACCCAATAAGTTTCCTTTTATTCTTGGAGTCTTGCTCTGATACCACTATTGTTGCTCTGATACCATTGTTGTTGCTCTGATACCACTGTTGAAAATCATATAAAAATCCTAAGTTGTGACCTTCAAACACCTAAGTCAAGAATGATTTGGACCAAGACAAGAATCAAACCATAAAAGATAAAACACAAGCAATTGTTATCGAGGTTCGACAAATTGCCTACGTCCCCATGAGCTCCTCCGAGCTCTCTACACTAAATCAATGGAGTTCTTACAATTACAGCAACACCTCCTCAAGAACCATATGCTCTTGATGAATAAGAGAAGAGAAAAGAAAGAGATAAGAACTAAGTGTTTCCCTGGAATTTTCCCCAAGAAAATTCCAATTAAAAAGCCCTAAAACCCCAATCTTGAATACTCTCTCTCTCACTAGAAACACCTCTGAAGATTTGAGAGCCTATCTCTCTAAACACCAACCACTCTTTGAATGAGATTTCTTCTTATGTTTCTTCCTTGTTTCTCTTGTGTCTTTCTTGTTGTTATTGCTCCTAGATAACCCTTTATATAGAGCAAAAACTACCACTACCAACTTGAAGCCAATCTCAACCCTTTGATCTTGAGAACCAAACAATCATGGCCCTCTAAGTGGTCTAAGTGAATCTGTGCGTTTTAACCAAAACCAATGCACTAGCTAAAAAAAGCTGAAAAATAGGTGTTAGGTGTGCTTCGCGTCGTGGCGCTGAACAGGGCGCGAGAAAACCCCCACTTGCTGGTGGCTGTGGCGCGGCTGGTCTATGCCAGGGCACATAACTCCGTGCCGCGGCACACTCCAGGAGGATGCAAGTCCTCCTTATGGGTGGCCGCAGCGCGCCAAGCCTGCGCCGCAGCTCAGAGGCCTAAAGCTGAAAAACTTCAGCCTTTAATTCTTAGACAAAATTCCAAACAAAATCAATTTCCAATTATTGGTTCAGATATTCTGTAGAAGTTTACAAATTAGGTTAACCATAGGCACTTGGAAAGGTTTTAAGGGAAAATGCAAAAATACTTATGCAATTGACGTGTAACAACCCATCCTGAGTAGGCCCTTGTTTGTGATAGTATCCTTACATTTTAGAATTGAGCAGTTGGACAATTAAATAATAATAAATAAGTGTGGATAATGATGATGATATAATCCATACACTTTAGATATACATAGACAACCAAATTTAAGTACAATACTTACATTTACAAAAGTGTCTCATGAGATATAACCTTTCAAAGTTTGCAGCTTAAAGCATATACATCATAACTTAATTTCTTCTGCAAAAAAAATTAATAATTTGGGTGAATGCGTTGCACGTGGCCCACCTAAAAAACCTCTTCTTTTTCTTCACTTCTATCTCACTTATGATGCGAGGTATTCAGAAAACTTTCGTGAAATATTAAAAAGGAAGGGGTAAGCTAAATATCTCAACTAGTAATCACATTACTCGAAATAACCGAAATCCAAATATTAATCCCTTATGTATCTTATGATTTGATTTCCACATTATTATTTCTTACTACGAATATAAGTAAATCATAAGTCTTATTAGCTCTCACATATGCAACGTATATGTACATTGAAATTTTTAATAGATTTCAGTCAAGTTTAATGATAATTCCCTTCTTATCTCAATACACATTACATTCATAATCAAACATATCATCTAACATATGGGATATAATGCAAGAAGTTTACTTCCTTAATCACTTCAAGCTTTTTGCCCCTAATTGGACTAATCATAAACAATGGTTACTCTTCTCATTACAATTATTTGAACTCCCTCCCTACCCCTTACTAGGCATGGTCTTAACTTCTCAGCAATTTGGATTTCCCTCCTTACCCCTTTCCGGGCGGAATTACAACTTTTCAACATTTAGGATCCCCTCCCTACTCCTTACCAGATGGAGTCTTATCCTTTCAATAACTAGGATCCCCTCCCTCCCCTTATGGGAGAGTTCTACCTTCACAAGATTTTTCTATTAATTTCGTACTATCACAACATCAATAAGGATTTACATCATATACAATGCATTTACAACATCATAATATCTCAAGCACAAGTTCAATAAATCATTCACATCGCAACATTTTTCAAACATATATATTTCAACAAAGTCTTATTTATATGCATTTCTTTACTTTAAATCATTTGTCTATATATAATATAAAAATATACAGACTTTAATGCTTACATTCATATACATTTTAAGATTTTTAATTTCATTCATTATTTCCTCACGCTTACTAGAAGTAAAGGGAAACACACCTTAGATAAAATCTTTACTCTTGAATCACCTCTTTGCATTTAGAACGTTCTTCAATTATACCTAAAGAATTCATCGTTTAAGATCAACCAACAAGGAAAATTCATATATACATCAAACACTCAAGTTAAGGACCAAAAACCAATAATTTATTTTAGTTAAGTACCCTAAAGGACTTGTGATTTGAAAAAGGTAAGAAAATTTGGTGGAAAACTCTAAAAACAGGGCTACAGAGTAGATTGTTTAGCTTTCATAGTCGACTATGTTAAGGGACCTGAAGTTTTTATCTCTTGCACAGTCAACTACAGTCAAATGTGGTTAAGATATGGAGTTTTTGCCTTTTCCTCAATCGACTGTGTAATTGCGACAATCGACTATCCTGAGACCTGAAACTCAGAAAACACATGAAAATCAAACCTTTTCCTTTCAAAACCCTTTCAATCTTTCAAGAAACTTAAAACCTTTCAAAATCAAACTTTCGTCAAGCTTCAAGCTGAAATTTTACATTATCTATAACGAAAATGTCAAGTTAATTTAAATCATCAAACCTAACCAAAAACCCATTGTTGAAATCTAAATTTGTTTTTTGTTCAAACTTTTCACAAAGAAGTTTCAAATCTATAGATTTTGTACAAGAACTTCACATAACTTACTTATAACAATAAGAAAGATAAAAAGAATAACCCCTACTTGAAGATTCTCATCTCAAAGCTTCACCACAACTCAAAGGAAAAGAGAAAAAGAGAGAAAGTGCTAGAATGTTCTAGAAAAGAATAGAAAAGAATAGAAAAGAAGAAAAGGATTAAAAAATGAAGGGCTTTATCTCTCCCTCTCATATTTATACTAGCACTAAAATAAAAAGGGATAAGTCACACCCTTTCCCCCCTGAAGTCTCTAATTTTAAAATTTAGCCCTAAAGTTAAAAAAAAATTCTTATTGAGGTTCAAAACAAGAGAAATACCATTCACCAATATTATATATAAAAATGAAACATACTAGCATGTGGCACAATTAAATTTAATAATTTGAAACACTATTAATAGGTATAAGAGGAAATAAAAGAAAAGACTTGGCTCTACACATCGAGTCTAGAGTTACCACACATTCTTTTTGTCGAAGGTGAGTTGTGGGAACTAACATAATCATTTTTGGAATGCTAGTTTGGATTTCATTCAAAAGTTTAGGCTTTAGTTTAAGCCTTACTAGTTAAAGAGGTTTTATGTGCAAAAATGTAAAATCATTGTGCAGTTGACAAATAAGGTGTTACCACACGCTCGTTTTTGCCGAAAGTGAGATTTGGGAATGTTGGAAATCACCTTGACAAGATGCCTAGGTGGTGATCTTCCAAACACCTAAGTCTAGAATGACTTGTAAAGATTAGGAATCGAAAACAGGAACAGAAATCAAAGAAAGAAAGAAGACAAGCGATTTGTTATCGAGGTTCGGCAATAGCCTACGTCCCCGTGAGTTTCTCTGAACTCTTTGCACTAAATCAATGGTTCTTTTAAAATCACAGCAACCCCTCTCCAAGAAACTCAAGTTCTTGAAGAAACCAAGAAGAGAAGAAAGAAGATGATAAGAACTTATTACAATGCTCTCTATTAAATCTATGCTACTCTCTTTTTACAACCAGCCTCACTACAATGAGTCCCTCTTGTATGTCTGTGTCTTTGCACTCTCACAAAATTCTCTCTTGTATCTCTTGTATTGCTTTGTCACAATTGTTATTGAGAATGAAGCTAGGTGACCCTTTATATAGTGCACCAACTTCTTGACCAATCTTGAGTGTCATTCTCCACCCTTAGATCTTGATGACCAATCAACCATGGCCCCCCATCAATCCTAAGTGATTCTGTACATTTTGGACTTGCACCCACACACTTAACAAAAGGCTGAATCAAGTTAATCATGTGTGCATCAGTGTGCCTAGCGCCTAGGCCTCCAACAGGGCGCGCTGCGGCCTTGGGCAAAACACATTTTCACCACTTTCTGGGCGCCACGGCCTCGAACTTCCTCCAAATCCTCCCTTACTGGGCACTGTGTCCTGGGAGGAGTAGGGTTGCGGTGCACACTAAAGCTAGACCCTTCATAGTTGTGCGCACTTCTTTGTCTTGCTGAAAGTAGAGGTGTGCACACACCCAAAGTGAGGCGCACACTTGTGTGCACTCCTTTAACATGCTGAAATTCATTCTTCCATCTCTTGTTTAAACCTTAGAAAAATACCAACAATTTCTACCTTTATCTAAGCATTTAAACCCAAACCATTGTGCAGAGAACTTCAGGATCCAAACTCATCTTGAGTCATCATATCAACCGACTCCAATCCTAAGTAGTCCAAGGCAATGATTGAACTGACTTAGATATAGAATCTTAGTGCCTAAATCTGCAGGATTTTCCTCCATGGCTACCTTGTCCACATGAATGCATCATTCCGTAACATTATCCTGAATGAAATGATACCAAACATCCATGTGCTTTGTCCTCTCATGGAACACTGGATTTTTACACAAGTGCAATGCACTTTGACTATCCGAATACACCACCACCTGCTCTTCCAGGACCTTCAACTCTTCCAACAACCATTTGCACCAAATAGTCTCCTTAATGGCTTCCGTAGCCGCTATGTACTCAGCCTCGGTTGTTAAGAGTGCTACTATCAACTTCAACTGAGCCTTCTAACTTACACAACATTTGTTTAAGTTGAAGAAGTAGGAGGTAATAGATCTCCTTTTATCCCGATCTGCTCCATAGTCCGAATACACATAACCTTCACGACAGATGTAATTACCCTCTTCTCATGAATCAGCCCTACTTCTGGGCTTTCCTTCAAGGGGAACCTTCACTGGTTTGCTATCTTCCATAGAGAACTTAGATGTCATCTTCTCTATGTAGAAAGTTTGAGAGATCTTCAATCTGTTTCTCTCATTTTTCCGGATGATACACATCCCAAGGATCTTCTGTGCATGGCCAAGATCCTGCATCTTAAACTCCTCACTAAGTTAAGCCTTCAATTTTCTATCCTCTCTATGTTGCTCCCAACCAGCAACATATCATCAACATAGATGAGGATGATCACCACTTCCTCAACCTTCTACCCCTTGTAGTACAAGCACGAATCATAGTAGCTCCTCATTAAACCCAAGCTGATCACAAAGGAATCAAACCTCTTATTCCATTGCCGAGATGATTGCTTCAGGCCATAGAGAGATTTTTTCAATTTGCACACCAACTCTCTCTGTCTTCCTTCCTCATAGCCTTTGGGTTGCTCATGTAGATGGTCTCATCAAGCCCTCCATGTAAGAACGTTGTCTTCCTATCCATTTGCTCGATTTCCCAGTCAAATTAGACCACCATTTCCAATACTATCCGTATCTTCTTGTACTTCACAACCAGTGAGAAGATTTCGGTGAAATATATGCCTTCTTTTTGTGTGAACCCCTTCGCCACCATCTTAGCTTTATACTGGACTTCATCTCCTGGAGTATTCCCTTCTTTGATCTTATAGATCCATCTACAATCCACAACTCTTTGTTTATCTGGTTTGGGCACCAACTCCCAAGAGTTGTTCTTCATCAAAGAATCGATTTCTTCCTCCATAGCCAGCTGCCACTTTGATAAATCCTTACACTCCATGGCTTCCATGTAAGTTTTTAGTTCACTCATCTCTCCTTCTATCCAAGGAGCTGCTACATTAGCATCGGCAAACCCATATCTCAAAGGTGGTCTCACCACCCTCCTTTCTCGGTCCCTTGTGAGCTTGTAGTCGTTCTGACTTGCTGCATCAACCTCTTCCAGTTTAGCCTCCTCTTGAGTGCCCTGAGCATGGCCTTCATTAATGGGCTCTATAAGGTGTGAACCCTCTTGCCTCCCTTGCTCTACCTGAATCGAATTCTCCTTGATGTGATAATCTAAAAATTCTGGACTGGTTTGCTCACTAGCCCCTACAGGGTTAGTTTTCTCCAAGTAGGGAAATAACAATTCATTAAAAATAACATCCCTACTTATTATGAGTTTCATGCCTTTCTTTTCTAAGGACCACAACCTATATCCCATCACCATACCCTAGAAATACGCATTTTCTAGACCTTGGGCTAAGTTTATCATCCTTTTGATGTGCAAATATACCACGCCCAAAAGTCCTAAGGGTTCTCAACTCAGGGGATTTTCCACTCCACATCTCCATGGGAGTCTTGAGCTCTAAAGATTTAGAGGGCGATCTATTAACCAAGTATGCAGCTGTAGACACAGCTTCTCCCCAAAAATATTTTGGTAAACTGGACCCAACTAACATGCACCTAACCTTTTCCATAAGGATTCTATTCATCCTCTCAGCAACTCCATTTTACTGAGGTGTTTTTACAACCGTTCTATGCCTTAGAATGCCATTTAATTCACAGAATTTGTCAAACTCCTTATTACAAAATTCTAGGTCATTATCGGCTCGTAAAGCCTTAACTACCTTACTCGTTTGAGTCTCCAGCAACTTTTTCCACACAACAAATTTATTCAATGCATCTGATTTATTTCTAAGCAAATAAACCCATACTTTTCTTGAATAATCTTCAATTAAAGACAGAAAGTAAAAGTTACCTCCCTGTATTGGTGTCCTTGCTGGTCCCCAAAGGTCTGAATGAATCTAGTCAAGAATCCCCTTAGACTTGTGCACTCCAGTGTTGAAGCTAACCCGGTGTTGCTTCCCAAGAATGCAACACTCACAGAAATCAAGTTTCTCTACTTTGTCTCCACCAAGTAGGCCATCCTTGCTAAGAACTTATAGGCCCTTTTCGCTCATGTGTCCCAAACAAGTGTGCCAAAGGGCTGCCCTATCCATTTCAGCCATCAAACTTGCTGCTTGATCATTGATTTATGTTTTTCCGATCATCTCATAAAGTTTTTTCTTTATTGCAGCTTTGATCACTACCAAAGATCCCTTGGCCACCTTGATCTTTTCTCCCTCTACTTTGCATGAATACCCCAAGGAATCCAGCTGCCCCAATGAGATCAAATTCCTCTTCCAATCTGAAGATACCTCACATTTCGCAGCAGCCTTGTGACTCCATTGAACATCCTCAACTGGATGTCTCCTATCCCTCTCACTTTGCAAGATTTGTCATTCCCCAAGAAGACCCTTCCATCATTGATCTCTTTAAAATTCTTAAACCATTCCTTGTGAGGGCACATGTGATAAGTGCACCCGAAATCCAGAATCCACTTCTCACTGCCTTGCCTCCTACTCACATTTGAGCACACAACAAGAACATCATCTTGCTGTTCTCCTTTGGCAACCAAAGCCTCTTCATTATTGGTATGACTTCTTTTCTCATCACATATCTTCTTCTTGCAATCTTTCTTGAAATGGCCCTCCTTGTTGCAGTAGAAGCACCTCTTCTCTCCAAGTCTTGTCTTGGAATGATATCTTCCATGGCTCTGTCCTCTACCTCTTAATTTCTCCCAGTAGTTGCCAAGCATGCTACTGCCATTCTGAGTTGCTGGCCTTCCTCTTACGAACAACCCTTCCCCACTTGATGCCTCCCTACTCTTGGTTTTGAAATCATGAACCCTTATGGCGTTGATCACAATCTCCTTGGTTAAAGTATCTCTTCCATACTCAATAGCATTAATCAAATTATCAAAACAATTAGGAAGAGAATTTAACAAAATAATAGCCAATTGTTCATCTGGGAATTTAATACCACAACCAGCCAAATCTTGAACTAGTTTATTATAGACATCAAGATTATCTTGCAACTCCTTATTAGGATCCATTTTAAAAGCAAAGATTCTTTTAAGAAGATAAATTTTATTAGAGAGAGTTTTGGTAAGAAACAGCTCATCTAGTTTCTTCCATATGACAGCCGAATCTTCCGAGTCTCCGCACTCCCTTGTGACAGTATCCGACATGTGCAAGAAAATGGTGTTGTAAGCCATCTTCTTCATCTCAATCCACTGATCCTCGACACTTGCTGGAAAATCATCATCATCTCCAATAGCTAAGTCCACTTTCTGTTGCATAAGAACAGCCTTGATCTTCCGCTTCCAAAGGGTAAAATTTCATTTTCCATCAAACTTCTCAACAACAAAATTTGAAGCCATCTTTGCGGAGAAAATCCCAGATTTATGCAATACCCATAAATGCTTTCTTCAACCTCAAGAACACGATCGAAGATGAATCTTAACACCATTCTTGAATCACTCTCAAGAACACGATCTGATCTTGATCTTTACTCCATTCTTGAATCACCCAAGAAGTTGATCTTTGATTCTTGGAGTCTTTACTCCGTCACCTTCTTGTTCTTGCTCTGATACCCTCTCACCAAAGCTCTGATGCCACTGTTATGGTATCTCCTCTAGCTCTGGTACCACTGTTATGGTATCTCCTCTAGCTCTGATACCACTATTGGAAATCACCTTGATAAGATACCCTGGTGGTGATCTTCAAAACACCCAAGTCTAGAATGACTTGTAAAGATTAGGATCGAAAACAAGAATAGAAATCAAAGAAAGAAAGAAGACAAGTGATTTGTTATCGAGGTTCGACAATAGCCTACATCTCTGTGAGTTCCTTTGAACTCTCTGCACTAAATCAATGGTTCTTGTACAATCACAGGAACCCCTCTCCAAGAAGCTCAAGTTCTTGAAGAAACCAAGAAGAGGAGAAAGAAGATGACAAGAACTTATTACAATGCTCTCTATCAAATCTATGCTACTCTCTCTTTACAACCAGCCTCACTATAATGAGTCCCTCTTGTATGTCTGTGTCTTTGCACTCTCACACAATTCTCTCTTGTATCTCTTGTATTGCTTTATCACAATTGTTATTGAGAATGAAGCTAGGTGACCCTTTATATAGTGCATTGATTACGCCCAAAGAATAAAACAGTAGTAGTAGCATAGCTTTAGGGTGTCGATTCCACAGGAAAACAAGTTAACTATAAGGAAAAGTTTAAACTTTAATACGAAACGATAAAATCCAAATAAGTAAATCTGAGTTTTGATAGTAAAGTTTTATGAGGAAATTGTGTATTTGTAATGAAGAATATAATAAGCAAACAACTAGGTTCTAGGAATCCTCCCTACGTTCGTTGCCTTATTCCAATCTCGATTCAATTGTTTTTATCTCGATTGCAAGTTTCACATCCCAAACAAGCAATCGATGTATATTCAATTAAAGCACATGTGAACCCTAATGTAATTGTTATGAAGTACTCTTTAATTTTGATTCAAGCACACATGACCTATCCTATAGATTTATCAAGAAGCGACAATATATCTCAATGAAAATATTGCAGTAATGGACAAACCTAAAAGATAAATCTACCGGACTCAATCACATCCAAGCAACTTGACATAAGAAGAGCATGACTAGACTTATATGGAGAAGAAGCATGCAATCACCAAATTAAGAAAATCTAGAATAAGAAGAACATAAAGCGCAGCTATCACATGAACCTAAATTCTTCTTATTTAATCAAAGAATACTCATAAACAATGTTTTGATAATAAATCCAAATTACAACTGAATCAATAATGGAAAATAATAACAACTACACCTAGGGATTCATCCCTTCGCCTTGCTTGGCGATTAGTTGGCCATAGGGCTCATGTTTGATGACTTTGATGGAGCTCTCTCCTTGATTTCCAGCCCTCCAAGATTGTGTAAAGAATGTATCTTCTCAAACCCTAAGTGGTCTATTTATAATCACAAAGTCCAAGGGTGTTTTAGGGTTTAAAAAAGTCATTAAAATCCTAATTAGGTCAAAACTCGAAGAAGGAATTTCGTGTGCGCGCTGCGGCACTCCTCCATGGGCACTGCGGCACTACCTTAGCTTGGTTGGGTGGCTCCTGGGTGCTGCGACACGGGCTGAGGGATGCCGCAACACAGGCTGGTGCAGCAAGAGTGGAGGCTCCTGGGTGCTATTCTGGAGGCCTGACCTTTGTCTACTAAAACGGCCATAACTTTCTCTAGAAGAATCATTTTTATGAGCCAAAAATTTTTAGAGAAAATAGACTTCCAGATCTTTCTAATATTATATGGATCATCTCCTGGTTCTTCTTGTATCAATACAGTTTAATTTGCAAAAATGATTGATCTGTACGGGCAATTCTGGCAATTTAGTGAAACTCTTTTCCAAGTGCTTGCGAACCTTCACTCCGGTGTTCATCGAGTCATTGTGCTTCAAGAAATGATAACTTTTCCATCTCTTTTGAACTTAAAGTACACGAAAATGCACCAAAATAAGTCAATGATCAAGAATATCACTTTAGAGTTATTCACATATAAAAGTGCAATTAACACTGAGATCAGCCCTAAAATACTAACAATTAAGCACTGTTGAGATGCATTTTATGGCTCTCATCATAACCCCCAACTAGCTTATTGCTAGTCCCTAGCAATTCAAGCGAAAACAAGAGATGAATTCTACGATGGGAATCAAAACAAAGTAAAGCAATGTTAGTGTTAAACCAAGAGTAATTCACTTTTGTCTCAAAAATCATACATAACACACGGCACATAGAATCATTAAATTTCACCCAAGTCCAAAAGTAATCTAAACATCAATCTTAAAATTGTTATCGACTCTTAACATCCATCTTACCACAATCCATTAATCTGAACACCCTGATGATTTTATGCACAATCATTCATGAATACAAGTCTTGGCCTCTAAAAACATAATAAATTGTGTGACATCAATCACATAAACAAGCTCCATAGGCTTATTTTTCAAATCACTCTCCACTATTGTAGAAAAATCACACTACATTGGATCAACAGGTCTTTAATAAGCTTGTAATGTTAGGCTAAGGTAAAGGTTAAGAAAGTACAGGAAGGATTCACAAGTAAAAGAACTCAATCTCTTAGTTTTAACCACAACCACTTTAAGCACTGGATAACCTTCAACACCCAACTCTTTCAACCATTTTTTTATAAGAGCATATCTCTCAATAAGTCACCACTTTTCTTTTCTTTTCTTCTTTCTTTGCCATAATTCACTTCTTTTCTTCTCTTTTGTATTTTGGCATAAGACCATTCACCTCTTTTCCATTTTTTTTTCTTTTCTTTTCCACAACCCCCAACTTATCTTCTTTAATGTTCTTGGGTTATGATAGAAATATTTTTTCATATTTTCATTCTTACTCCTCTTAAGTACTTCACAACAAATGTGTATAACTAAGTTTTTTTAAAAGAAAGGTAGGGATAAAATATTTTTAGGCTCATAAGGGTAAGTGAATGGGTTTTCGAAAGAAACAAGGCTCAAATTCTTTTTCAAGAAAAAGGCTCAAACAGTTGACTAGTGATAGATATAGCAATGGTAGGTTTGAAAGGCTCAAACGGTCCAAAAATGGCCTATATCATATCCTAAGTAGTGTGCATTCTAGGAATTCGTCTCAAGTGATTATCAAATAAGTTCTAGAGCTTGTCGAGACCGCAAAAGTATTCACAAAACAATCACATATAAAACTTCTCTAAATGCTTTAGATTAATCATACAAACTTATCACAAACTAGAGTCTCAAACCAAGTTAAGATTGATACTTAAATTATTCTTAGACCGAAGAAAGATTTAACTACTTCTAAACGCTATATGCTACCTCAATTAGGCTCATATCATTGACATGTGAATTAACTCTAAGGCTAACACAAAGCATGCTAAAAACAAACAAAAAGGAAAAAGACACCAAGCAGTTCAAAGAAAAATATGAAAAACAGGAATATGTTTCCTCCTTTCCTCCACCCCCAACTTAAAATAAGCATTGTCCTCAATGTGACGGCAAAAGTTAAGGAAACTCCCTTTGTAGCCAAAAGTGCACAGAAGCTGAAAAATGTGCACCACCATTTGAACTACTTTGTATATTTGTCCCTGAAAAAGAAATACGAAAGTAAAACTGGAAAATAGCAAAATAATAATAATAAACAAGAAAAAGAAATATAAAAAACAAAAGAAATAAAAGGATATGTTGTGGGTTGCCTCCCATGAGCGCTAAGTTTTACGTCTTCAGCCAGACGCTGCACCACCCTCACTGCTGGCCTCATTGTGGTGCTGAAGATGAGGCTCCATACTCAGTGGCTTCAGTGCTAGTCTTTTGGCAAGGAATACTTAAAGTCCACCATATGTGGCTCAAGTGTTTTTGGTGATGCCCATTTACTATCAGCAGTAGGGTATTTGATTCATGCATCCATGAGACTTCTCTCAAGTAACTCCTGAAAGCATGGTTGCCAAGATTTCTTAATAAATTCTTGTGGCTTATCAAAAACATCAACATTAACGGCATGGGGATAAACTGAAAAATCATTAAATTCAAAATTATTAGGAATGAATTTCGAAGAGTTAGAATTATCTTTAATGTGACCATCCTCCAAATTAAGCTTATCAGTCAAGTAAGTGTCGAAACACTCATCCTCTTTATGTGGCTGCCTTGAGACTCGGAAAACATTTACCTCTACAGTCCTATTTCCAAATGATAATGTCATTAAGCCATTCCTACAATTAATGAGGGCATTGGCGGTGGCAAGGAATGGTCTTCCAAGTATCAAAGGAATTTTGGACTCCGTATTTACAATAGAAACAGTATCCAAAACCAAAATGTCAACAGGATAATAGAAATTATCAATTTGCAACAAAATATTTTCTACAATACCTCTTGGTTTTCTTACCGATCTATCCGCTAATTGAAGTACCATTGAGGTTGGTTTAATCTCACCTAGACTGAGTTACAAGTACATGGAGTATGGCATGAGGTTCACACTAGCTCCCAAATCCAGCAATGCTTGGCCACAAGATTTGTTTTCAATTTGGCAAGCCACCATTAGACAGCCCAGATCTTTATATTTGGGCGGTGTCTTGCTGTCAATTATTGCACTTGTTTGCTCCGTTAAGAATGTTGTCTTCTTCACATTGTGATTCCTTTTGAGTGTGCATAGATCCTTGATGACTTTAGAATAGCTAAGGATCTATTTTATGACGTGAAAAAGAGGAAGATTAATTTTAACATGCTGAAGTTGTTCAAGAATCTCACCTTTTAATGCTAAATTTATCTCCTTATGTTTAAGGAGTGCTTGAGGGTAAGGCATCGACAGAGAATAATCATCATGGGCCTCTTGTTCCTTGGGGGCTTTATCCTTGTTGCTCAAGTTTAATGGTAGAGTGGGACCATCAATTTTCTTACCGCTGCGGGTGATTATAGCATTAACCTCTCTAACATTTTGATTTTCAGGTCCGGAGGCTTGTGCCATATGTTACCCCTTGGATTAGGTTGTGGCTATGATGGAAAATGGCCTTGCTCTTGAACCGTTAAGAAACTAGTCAACTTGGTGAGTTGGCTCTTTATTACCTTTTATTCCTCTTTGATCGCTTGTTGTTCCTCTAACAACCTTTGATTTATTTTTCCTTGATCTTCCACACTCTTGGCAAGTACCTGCATAAATGACTTAAACATATATTCCAAAGGTAAAGATAGTTGAGGTGCATTAGATGAGGCTGCTTCCGGTTGCCATTGGGTACTATAGTGGGCAGGAGGTTGCATGTCGGATTTCCAACTGAAATTAGGGTGATTCTTCCAATCGGGATTGTAGGTGCTAGAATAGGGTGAGTGTGGTTTCCCTAAGGGTATACCTACAACATTACACTCTTTCTTCATCTCAAAATAAACTAGACAATCCTTAGGTAAATGATCTACCCCATTACATATGAAACAGGGCTCATAGGACTCTACCCTAGCAATCGGTTCAGAGGCCCTAGCATTTCTGGTTTTTAAGGCTTCAATTTCCTTAGTTAGGGCCTCTAAACAGGCTTTAAGGCTGTCCTCTTCCTTAAGTTGATAAATCCCAGCGGGTTGATTTCTCCTAGTGCTTTCTATGGCATTTGGTCCTGTCCAAGTGTGGGATTTTTCTGATAGGTTACGTAGGAAATCTATGGCTTGGTCGGGATCCTTTTGAAGAAAATCCCCATTGCACATCATTTCTATGAACTGTCTTTCCCTACTTAGAAGCCCATCATAGAAGTAGCTAACTACCCACCAACTCTCTTACCCATGGTGTGGACAAGAATTTAAAAGGTCCTTGAAACGTTCCCAAACTTGATATAAGGTTTCACTCTCTTTTTATGAAAAGTTTGAGATTTGTCTCTTGAGGTTGTTGATCTTATGGGTTGGGAAGTGATTTTGGAAGAAAACTTGGGTCATCTCATCTCAACTACCTATAGACCTAGGCCTTAACGAGTACAGCCAAGCCTTAGCTTTTTTCCTTTAGTGAAAAAGGAAAAAACCTAAGTTTGATAGTGTCTAACATATCGGCTCTACCTTGAAAGGTTGCTACTACTTCCTCAAATTCCCTAATATGGATATAGAGGCTTTCATTCTCAAACCCATGGAAGGTTGGCAGCAATTGGATCATGCCCGGCTTAAAATCAAGTTGTTGAACGTTAGGGGGGAACATGATACACGATGGGGTGGCCATTCAGCTAGGATGCAGATAATCTTTAAGTGTCCTAGCAACATTCTCATTAGGGTTTTCAACCATGTTAACAAGATTTTCTAAATTATCTGTTGGGTGTACACTAGGGTTTGATCTAGGCGAGGTTTCACTAACGAACGTGGAAGGAAAGAGTATCTCTAATTCTGGTCCATTAATGAACCTACCTCGTGAATCTCTCGGTCTAAGCATACACCAACTGAATTTAAAAAGTAATAAAAACAAAACAAAAAAATAAAAAAATTAAAAAATTAAAAAAAAGGAACGATAGTACCGTCTCGTCTTAGAGTTGACAATCTTCTTTGTACTTAAGCGTGTTTCCCCGGTAACGGCACCAAAATTTGATTATGCCCAAACAGTAATGCGGTAGTTGTGGTACAACTTTGGGGTGTCGATTCCACAGGGAAACAAGTTAACTATAAGGAAAAGTGTAAACTTTAATACGAAATCAACCCTAAAATGCTAATAATTATTATTAAAAATTATCAATCAAGTTTCCAACAAATATAAATATCTTGATTTGCATTCAATGCGATCAAAAATTCCTCAGGGGTTTACATGTTTTGTCACCCATCAACATATTAATGCAACTTAATTTTGAGAAGATCAGAAGTTATATTTCCCTTAATACATGGACCAGAGTTAAGTATCAAATTTCAGATGTCAAAAAATCATCCCCATCACTTAACGACGATGTTTGAGGCTAGATTTAAGTTTAAATCAACTTACTTAAATCTATCTCAAACATTATATATATATATATATATATATATATATATATATATATATATATATATATTATTTTAATAATTATAATTATTATTTATATTGATATTTTAATAATTATTAGTATCATTATAAATAATTATAATTATAATTATAATTATTATTAATATTCATATTATAATGATTATTAATATGCAAATTATTATTATTATCAAATCATAAAATTATTATTATATTTATATTGTTAATTATATAATAAATATTATAATAATTATTACAATAATGATAATAATAATTATTGTTTAACTATTGACAATAGTATTATTTTTAATAATAATTATTGTAATAATCTATATTAATAACCAAAACAAGTTAACTATAATAATCTTCTTTGTACATATAAAAGTGCAATTAACACCGAGATCAACCCTAAAATACTAATAATTAAGCACTGTTGAGATGCATTTTATGGCTTTCATCATGCACCAACTTCTTGAGCAATCTTGAGTATCATTCTCTACCCTTAGATCTTGATGACCAATCAACCATGGCCCTCCATCAATCCTAAGTGATGCTATGTGTTTTGGACTTGAACCCACACACTTAACAAAAGACTAAATCAAGTTAATTATGTGTGCATCAGTGTGCCTAGCGCCTAGGCCTCCAACAAGGCGCGTTGCGGCCTTGTGCAAAACACCTTTTCACCACTTTCTGGGTGCCGTGGCCTTGGGGAGGGGGTGCCGCAGCCTTGGCCTTCCTCCAGATCCTCCCTTGCTGGGCACCGCAGCCTGGGAGGAGCAGGGCTGCAGTGCACACTGAAGCTGGACCCTTCACAGCTGTGCGCACTTCTTTGTCTTACTGAAAGTAGAGGTGTGCACACACCCAAAGTGAGGTGCACACTTGTGTGCACTCCTTTAACATGCTGAAATTCATTCTTCCATCTCTTGTTTAAACCTTAACCATGTTTAAACCTTAAACAAATACCAATAGGGAACAAATCAAATCAATTTCCAAACTTCATATTGGATTTTGTGCAAAACCTAAGGTTTTAGGTTAATTGTAGTTAACCTTTAGTGAGGTTTTAAGTACAAATATGTAAAATACCAGTGCAATCAACAATTCAGGAGTTACTACCAAACCTTTTTGACTTGAATGTGTTGTAGAAACAAACAAAATCAACGTTAACCTTATAAATTGACAATCAAAAATCTTGAAAATATAATTTAATAGAAAACCCTATTATTCCATCTTCTATTCTCCACGATGCATCAAAATAAACTTTTCAAATTTAACTTTTGATCAAAACAAAAATGAGAAGGGATTTGTTACCAACCAACCTCAAACTACAGAATCTCTTAAAAAATCACAACAAAGTGAAGCTTGTATAAATCTAATTACATAACAAATTTTTATTTTATTTATAAATAAAACATAATCCAAGGAGAGGATGTTATACGTCACTACCTATACAAACGAGACACTTCTACTAGCAAAAAAAATGTTTAAATCTTCTTCAAACCTAATCATTTCATCAAAGAAATGACCAGTCAGTTTTAAAAGTGGATATGAGTTTAAAGTACCTTAAGTGCATATTCGTAAAAGAAAACAAAGAATACAGAAAACGAGGTACAATCACATATACACATATACATACGTTAACACAAAAGAATTATTTTAATCTCAACAAATAAATCTAAATACCTTTGCCTCTTATTAGTTTCATTTTATCTCCTCATCACAACTTGATTTCTCTCCTTCCATATATTTATATTTATAACGAATCTCAACATTATATAAATTTTAGTATAACATTTTTTATTATACCCATGTTCTTAAAGTAAGGGTAAAGAAGCAATTTGAGAAATATGAAATAGAATTAAAATAATATATATATATATATATATATGAAAGATTTATTATTGAATAAAATAATCTTTCAAAAAAAAAAAACAAGACGCTTGGAAGGTGTAATGTTTTTGGTGATTGTACACTTGGAGTCCAAGTGTTGTCCAAGTAACATACAAGTAATGCATGTTATTCAACACCTACTGATAAAAAGGGTGGGGCGGTTTTGCATATATATATAGTTTTTGTTTTATTTATTTCCTACAAAACCCTGTTTGGTTTTCTTCTTTCTTCAATTCAAATTTCTCTCTTTCTTTAAACACCCGAGCACTCAACGAAAAGTTGAAAGATTAAATTTTGAAGAGGTTTACGGTTGAATTTTAAAGAGAGTGAAGGAAAGCTCTAAGAAAAATGAAAAGTAATGTTAGGATTTGTCAAAGAATTAAACATTATAACATGGCTATAGGCAAAGGTAATCAATGAATAAATATGTGGAAAAGCATAATTAGGGCTTCCAACTAGCTTCTAGACTCAACTGATTGGTTGGGTCTAGTCTCTTCAAGTTTTGTTTTGTTTTCGGCCCGTTTTTTACTCTCTTGGAGAAATTTGAGTCCATTTAAAATTTATATATTGGAATTAATGGAAAAAGATGAATTTCAAGTGGATTATGTGTCATAAGATCGAAGAAATTCTTGTAGACCCTATGACTAAGGGTTAAGTATAGAAAAATTTTAAAAACATGTCATAGAAATGGGGCTACGAACCTAAATTGAAAGAAGTTGACATGTGGTTATCGAGGTCCTCGCTCTTGGCGACGCTCAAATGGAGGTATCACTTACGAAATTTCAACCAATGTGATTGGTCAAGATTGAGGTGGAAAATGTATCATTTAGGACGGCCTAGGTAGGTCAACAATAGTAACAAGGTCAACTAAAAGTAACTTGCTTGATGCTAGATTAGTCACACGATGTAGTACAAAAGATTTTAGTAAAGTGTCGAACTAACCCTCGCAATGATGTGATTCGAGGAGTAATTGGGAGTTAACATAGGTTGAGGGTCGAGCATTAGCTAACAACTCAAATGAAAAATCTTATATCATGTGGGTAGTGGACAAAATATTCCCCCAATCGAACATAAAGTCATACAGTCTTCTATTAATTGTAATGTAGACACTACTTAACTATAACACTAGGATGATAACATAGGTTGAAGAAGTGTGGTTGGATAGAGGTCCATTCATGAAAAATTTGTGTATACATGGGTTTTATCCAACAACCACTCATAGAGAGATGAGTGTGTCCTAACAATGAATAGGAGTCGCAAGCCTCCTATTCAGGTTTGGTCGATGTATATATTTTGTAAATCTGACTATGGTAATATTGTATGCTTAAACGGGAGCTGATGGATACAACTGATCCAGATAAGTTTGGATACTTATTACCATAAGCGAGATGCATAGGATTGTCTCCTTAGAGGCACAATTGTTAACATTGTGCTTGTTGGGAGAGACATATGTTTTACACGAGATACAACTCTTCCAAGAGTCACAACTATACAAGAAGTTGTGTCTCGTGACTTTTAGTACTCTATAAATATGAGGTTTGATTCATTCATTAATCTCACTTTTACAAATTACCTTATTAAAATATTCTCTTATAAGATACAATAGTATGCTCAATCTAACGACAATCACACCGTATTTTTAAAGCACTCAATCCATCCGTTTAAACCACCAAAATAAACATTAAAAAATTCCACTAATAATTATGGTGTATTTACTGTGGTATAGTCTATTATTGTGATCTATTTAAATAGTACCAATATCACTAGAGAGAAAAAAAACAAAAAACTTTGAAATCTCTGCTTGGTGTCTTCTCATTGGTTGTGTCCATATATGGACAAAAATGATGGGAGAGATTGATAACTGCCAGTCTCTATTCAACCAATTAGCTACCGACGAAATTTCTTTTCTTTCAATGGAACCCACACCTAGACACATTTTCATGTTCGTATGCATAAAGTTTCTCCTCTGTTAATGAAATGGACCCCATCCCTTGGTGAGACGCCTTAATTTGCGTTTTTGCTACTCCTGATCATTGTTATAATGTTCACAGAAATATGAGGGTGAGAGATCATATTAACAAAATTTATTGGATTTTTGAAAAATTATTTTTAATTTTTAAAAATTTTAAAATATATTTAATAAACAGTTTTTAAAATTAAATTTTAAAAGTTAATGTTTAAAAATCAATTTTCAAACGCTCGTTTTAAAAAACCCCAAATTAAAGTTTTAAGATCTAATAAGCTTTTCATTTTTCACTTCTCTTCTCTTCTCAGAACTAAGACTCCAAATTGATTCTTATTTTCTCTTCTCTGTGATTTCTATTTCTCTTCTCTCATAGACGTCGCCTTCGGCTCCTTCTTCCCTCTCTCTGCGCAGCTCTTTCTTCCCCTTCTCTGACACTCCTGTCTCTCTCTCCCTCCTATTTCCTTTCCCTCTCTCTCAGTTCAATCTCCTCGTGAAACCCCTCCCCCTATGCCGTGATTTTTCTTTCTTTCTTCTTTCTCTCATTTTACTTTATTTTCTTTTTCTCTTCTTCTTCAAGATCGGGTCACCAAAAGAGGAAACTCCCGAGTTTTGTTTTGTCGTAATAGTAGCAAACTTTTTACTAGGTTTGTTTTATCACTGTCAGCCATGAAATTCGGCCACTAACGACCTAATTTTGACGACCTAGCAGCCATGGAGGAGATGTATTCCTTTCTTCTTATTTTCTCCTCTTTCCCCTGTTTTCACTTTCTCTTTCTTGTTTTCTCTCTCTAGTGGAGAGCTCTCTCTATCTCTCTTTGAAGGATTCGAATTTCTCATCTGGTTCCTAGTCATTTCAGCTACCATGAACAGTCGTGCATCTCCATAATTATGGGTAGCTTAAAAAATCTCAAGTTAATTTAAGTTTTAACATTAGTTTCGTGGTTTTTTTTTTTTAAATTGAGAGATATTAATCATGATGATTTTGTTCTTGCGCGGGTTTGAAATATATGGATCTTGTATTCAATTAAAATTTCTTATTGATAGTATCTGAGAATAATTTTTGTGAACTGTTGTTTCTTCTTGATTTCTAAATATGTGATTAAGCTTTCTCAAATGTTGATGCTTTAATCTTTGTGAAATCACTGTTTTATCTTGGAGAATTTGAATGCTCTGTTATTGATTCAATGATAATCTGGGTATATATTTGTTCACGGTGAGATTCTAATCTCTTTAGCTTCGTACTTGAGACTTGCATGTGGGAAAATTGATTAAGAAAGTGTTAAAGAGTTGCTTTTATATATTCGATACTTGGGTTTACTGGGTATTTTTTTCTCTTGAACTAATCTGCTTCTTGATCTTCTATACCTTCATTCTGCCATCCTGCCTATTTTAAGAGGGGTAAATTGATTGCAGTTTACTCATTCATTTTTTAAAGGTAAAATGCTGCTGATGTGAAGACGAATTTCCTAATAGAACCTGCAAATTACCCCACAGACCCAGAAGCAGATGAGGTAATACTGCAGCTGTGTCTAATACCTATAATTAGCTGAGCTTACAAACTTCGATAACAAAATCTTTCTATTTTGCGGATTTTATCAAAGAAAGTAGTTGTTATTCTTCGTGACATTTATGCTAATTCTGGTGGTGCGACTGTGAGTTACTTTGAATGGGTTCAGGTTAAAAAAAAAAATAGGCAATTGCCTGTTTGATGGAGTTGAAACTCCTATAGCTTCTATTAAGGGTAGGTGGTTTGATATTTTGGGTTTGGTTTACTAGGAATTGTTATGTAAATGAAATAGATTTGGTGTACTTAATTGATATACTATCTTATTGATAGTGTTTTGTACTTAGGTAGAACTTTGTGCCCTTTTATACAATGTTTATTTATTAAAAAATAAAAAATTTGGAGGTGAGAACATACGCTGTTATCTTAAGCTACCACTTCAACTTTTGTTTGACAGACCATCCCTGGAATTAAAATTTCCAAAATCTGGTTTTATATGACACAGTGAGTCACAACTTTTGTTCCTATAGTGTTAGAATCGGCTTTCTTGATGTGAAATTGGCATGAGCTTACTTGTTTTTGTTTTTGTCTCACAACATTTTATGTTTGGTTTTGTATGTCAGTGCCATACTTTAGCATCAACTGCATTGGTTTTGATTAAGAATCAATGCAGGGAAAAGTCTAGGATTACTCTGTCAATCAAACAGTTGGAGGAAGATCCGCTTCTGGAAACTTTGGACAAAGTGATTTCACAGGTTTGTAATATATATTATGTTTGCTTCTATGTGCTTTGGTCTTGCTCTTAGGTTGGTCCTCTGGATAGGACAAAATAAAGTCAGTTACTAATGAATATCAGATTTCACAGAATGGGGGGTCAGTTGGCTCTCATTTTTTGAGCATGAGCAATGGAAGTTCCATTGAACCTCTTCTAGGGCTTGAAGCAATAATTAAAGAGTTACTACAAGAAGATGGGTATGAATTCTTTACTGCTCTTCAATGTTCTTTCAAAAGTTTAAGGGCTCTATTTATCTATGTTTTATTGAACCTTAGCATTCTTCATTTCAAATGAAAACCGATATCTATTTCCCTGTCATATATGTATCTGCTCTGTTTAGGCATTGGAGTTTATAAATTCTGTTTGTCTGTCTATTTTCGCGGCCGGTTTGATACGAATCATTATACAACTTTTAATGTGTGCGCAAACATGTTCTGCAGAACATTCAAGGATTCATGTGTGATGAAGATAGAGTGAATTGTGAGCGTAAGAAGTACATGAGAGAAGGATGAAGGATTGCAGTCTTTCACTGATGATTATGGTAGTACCCAAAAGGTTAGAGAAATTATTGGCCCAGATGACTTGTGTTCCCCTTCTTTTGATTTCTTAGCATCTTGTGTTCTAATATCAAGAGATTGTCGGATACTGTGGAGGTACCTATCATAGGTATGACATGCTTGAAAGTTGTTAATGTAATTTATCTATAACTATCAGCATGGCAATGTGCTGTTATGTGTTCAACTGTTCTGTTATCTACGTCTTGTTATTTAAGACATAAATAAATGTGCTATATATCAAAGTTAAGTCGATAACATGGAAGATTGGGAGATTCATAATTTTTATTTGCATGCTAGCATATCTAGAGTAATGAAGGGAAACCTCAATACATCATTTGAAGTAGCAGGAAATAACTTAAGTAAAAGGATAGCTGTATCATCACAGCTATCTTGAGCAATTTCAAATTTAATATATGAACCCATTTGATCATCTCTGAATAATGCCTTTTCTTGTGAATAAGATGCTTGCTTCTATAAGCTGATTAAATCTTCTATTTTAGAAGTTACCGTCTTTAAGTATTTTTCTCCATATGCGTTAATATTGGGCTGAATGCTCCGTGGCCGGTATGTGGGTAATCTATCTGGTTACTCATTTTATTTACCAAAGAAAAGGATAAACCAACCACTCAGAGAAAAAGAAAAACAAAGAAAATGGTAAAAGGGAAATAAAGAAAACATAGAAATTCAGGAAGTGTTCGGTTATAAAAAATATTATAGTTTCTCATAAAATCTTTCTAAAAGCTAAAATTTGTGGTTAATTGAGAAAATAACTTTTTTTTCTTTTTCACATAGTACTATTAGAAAAATTGGAAAACAATTTTTTAAAAATAAAACAAGGTTAATATTATTCAACCAGGGATAACAACGGAAGTGTCATGAAAAAGCTAAGTCTCAAAGAAATGGGACGGAGACCGAATCTAACTCGTACAATTATTGATATATTATTTGACTGATAGGGTGTGAGGATGACAAACCAATCAAATTGAGCAATTGAGGTAAACTTTTTTGCAAGAAGAATTTTGAGTCATTCATTTCCATTTTATCAATTTCTTAAAGTTGTATTTGATCAATGAATATTGTATTTTAAAGTTGTTGTCAACTAACTTATTTTGAACAAGAAAAATATGTCTTCTTTTAGATATTGAACCATTTTGCAAGAAGAATGATGGGTTGGTTGTTCAGATTTTATCAAATTGTGAAAATTGTATTGTATTTCTTATTTTAATTTTTTAGAATTTATTTAACAAACATACATGACATGGCGAGAGGGAAGAGTTTGGTCATGTTTGATCAATAGTATATAAAAAATACTAAAATTTTAGAAATAAAATTAATATTAGATTTCAAATTTAAATTGAAAGCTGAAAACAATTACAATAAGGTGTAATAAGCAGTTTTTTATTTTTAAAACAGTTTTCAAATTAATATTATCCAAACAACATTCATTATTTTCTGTTTTAAAACAGTTTTCGAGTTACAGCTATATAAATAAACATGTTTTCTTCATAAAATATCATAAAATTGTTTTCAGTTTTCATTTTCGAAAACAATTTTTGAATACTGAAAACTGTTACCAAAACATACCCTTAATTTCCTCCGTTTCTTTTTAGTTCCATAAAAAGAGGATGGCGTTAAGAAAGCCTTCATTTTAGCTTTCTTATAAATCCCTGGGTGACAGTCACCGAGGAAATTTATAACCCTTAGTGATAATTAATCGTATGATTATCATCAATTATATTAAATTCCCTTAGTGATAATAATTATTATATTAATTTCAATTATTATTCTAATAATTATTATATTATTAATAACAATGTTTATATTAATAATTAATAATTATAATAATAGTTATTATTATTATAGTTATCATTCTTATAATTATAAAAAAATTATGGTAATGATAAAAATAAAATTATTATAATTATTATAAATTTTTTAATGATAATAATAGCAGTAATAATGATAATTAAATTTTAAAATTTGTAAAGAAATTAGAGATTGTTAAGGATTATGAATAGTGACATGATATTTTGGTTTTTAGACTTCTTATCTAATTTTAATCTCATTTCAACAATCTCATTAACAAAACATAAGATTAAGTATTACATCTTTAATCTCCTTTTATCACATCCCATGTAAATTTTAATTCTATCCCACTATACTATAATCCTGTTCGTGAATCAAACAGACTCTAATAAGTTAAACTAAGCTTAGTCCCACCTATTAGGCCCAATTTTATTTATTTATTTTTTTCTCTGCTTTAAGTTAGGTCAAAATATAATATTATGCACAAAGAATTAAAAAAAAAGTACTCATTCTTTTTTTCTTGTTTTTTCATACTATTAAATGTTATAGGAAATGAATTTTAACATTAACATCACACTTTATATGGTTTATATATATATATATATATATAATCAAATATAATATTAAATGCAATATATTGAAGTGGCTCGGGTCAAATTGACCCATCTTATTTTTTAATAATCCAAGTTCAACCAGTTTTTTTAAATCGAACCTAAATTTTTGTACTCATCTGATCCATTGATAATTTTTCTTATTTAAATCGAAAAAAATTACGGATTAACTCGTGCCGGTCCAACAGACTAAAGACATAACCACTTGGTGATGATAGCGGAACTTGGAATCTATATACTAGTGATGATTCTGCACAATATATTTACAAAGATTGATGGTTACAATGAGGACGAGTATGTTAATAAATATCTATAATCCAATAAAATTTAAATATAAAATATAATATAGCACACCAACATTAACAATCTTAATGCGTTTTCAGCAGAGTCAGCAGAGTAAGCGATAGGCTGTAGGGTTGGCAAACAAGTGATTGGCTCTTGGCAATGTTAGGCCAAATTTCTCAGTCATGTCCAATTCATTAGGTAATATTCCATCGGGCAGCTCCCAATCAAAGCCATGCACGAACTGAGCTATAATAAATCGAACATTCAGTAGTCCCAACTGTATTCCTGGGCATCCTCGACAACCAGACCCCAATGGAATGAGTCTGAAATCATTCCCCCGGATATCTATATGCTCACTATCATTACTACGGACCTTTCCGGAAAGAATTCTTCAGCATTGTCTGACCACACGTTAGGATCTCGACCGATTGCCCAAACATTTACTAAGATTCGCGATTTTTTTTGAATGTAATATCTATTTATTGTAGTATCCTCTATAGATTCATGTGGGATTAGCAGTGGCGCGACGGGATGTAGTCTTAAGCTTTCCTTTAGAACTATATCTAAGTAAGTTAACTTTGACAAATCTGTCTCTTCCACCATTATATCCATTCCAATCACACTTTGCAACTCTTTTTGGAGACGTAGCATTACCTGTGGATGCCTTACGAGTTCTGATAAAGTCCACTCGATGGCGATAGTTGAAGTGTCAAATGCAGCTGCAATCATGTCTAATAATATAGCTTTTATGTTTGTTCTACCAATTATGTATACGTCCTTATGATCATAGGGGTTCATGGGTTGATTCAATAAGAAAGCAATACATCAACAAAATCCTTTTGTACTTGCTTCTTCTTTCCGCAAGTATCTTCTTCATGCTCTTCAATGATCTTCTCTAACATTTCGTCGATAGATTTACTAACTGCCTTCATGCGCCTTGTCAATCCCTACATAGGCAAAAAGTTAAAAACGTTTTTCACAACAAAAAACTTAAACCAGGGCTAAGTTAATCGATACCTTAATATTACTTAAAGGTTAATTACATAAGAGGTCTTTGAATTTTGACTGAGTTGCACTTAAATTTTTAGTGTTTTAATTTTGACAATCATATATATGTAATATTGATTTTTGATAATGTAATCTTTAAAACCAAATCTCATCCAATTATATTTGTGAGAAGACAAATAAAGACAACAAAAATTAGTTTAATTAAAAATAAAAATAAAAATTATTTTCTACATATTGGATTTTGCACGCGGTGTTATATATGGGGACATTCCGATAAGACACTTACACACTCTTTTCATAGATTCTAAACAATTGAATAATTATTAATGTAATTTTTATATAAATAAAAAAAATATTTTTTTTCTAAATGTATGCATGACAATATTTATCATTGTGATTACAGCCGGCCGATAACTATTTAGATAAGACCCATTTTGTCTCTTATTTATCATAATAAACGTAAGTAGTTATGGCCAAAATTATTTGGACAAGGACCCATCTGCGTCGCAACTTGCTAGAGATCATTCGGACTTTTCATAACTTTATGTAAGCTCCTCACAATTTTTATCTTAAAATACTTGCTCACAATATCCTTGATTTTTCTCTTTCATCTTTTTTTTTTCTCGTTCAATTTCCTTTTTTTCTAGTCGCTCGTAATGTTCAAGCTTAAAATTTTTGTTAAATATATTAAAAAAGCTACAACATATATTATTAATAGAAATTTCTTTTACATTTGTTAAAGTACAAGAAATGGTTAAGAAAACATGTCTTTGTCTGATCAATGCGATAATACCTTTCAGCATTAAAATATTGAGCACAGAGAGAGAAACAACAAGAATGAATTACAAATAATTTTCAAACAAAAAAAAATGTGTTTTATTGTTTGTTTCGAATGTTTATCTATCAACTCTCTAAAATATTTGTGAGGCTATATAAGGTGATGTTGTTTAAAACTCAGTTTAGCTTAACAGTAAAAACAATTTATAATTTATAAAATAGTTTTTGAAACGGTTTATGTTAAAACAATATTGAATCTATAGCTTGTAAACTGTTTAGTGTTTAGCAATATAATTGTAAAAACAGTTTTTCTAACACAATCATATTCTTAAAAACAGCAACCATAAATTTACATTTTTTTTTACAATTGTAGCATTTAAATAGATTTCTAAAGCAATGTTAATTTGAGAGAGAGAACAAAAGATGCTTAATTTCAAGAAATTTATCTGATTTTTCATTTCTATATTATAGATTTCAAAAGCCACACAGTGCAACCTATGGTATTGTAGCTGGGAAACATACCTGAACGTCAAGTGGGGCAAGGAATGGAACATAATCTGCTAAATTGAAAGCTCCCATCAAAGCCATTCCCTCTTTAATAATTCCCTTCAAGTTGAACCTATCATCCTTGTTACGCCCCAAAATCATCTTAAACGTCATGCTCTCAACAACCTCACCCACCTTCCCACTTAAGTCCACCACCTCACACGCCGCCACAGCTTTTTTTATTGACTCAACCACCATCGTTATCTCCTCCTTCCTCATCGGAGCAAACAATTCAATTTTTGATGCAGTAATTAATTGCGAAGTACAGAATTGCCTAACATTACGCCAATACGAACCGTATTCTCTAAACGCCATGGCCTTAGTACCATATGATAAAAATTCAGATGCTTGGATTTTAGGCCTGCTGGCGAAAATAGTGCCGTGTGTCTTGAGAAATTGCTCGGCAGCTTGTGGAGATGATACTACTATAGTTGGTACATAGCCTAGCTTTATTGACATAATAGAACCGTATTTTTTGGCTAAGTGGGAAAGGGTGTGGTGTGGGAATTTGCCTAATATGTGAAGGTTACCGATAATCGGCAAGGCTCGGGGACCCGGTGGAAGTTGGCGTTCTTGGCCGTGTTTTCGCCGTGAAAAAACGGCGCGTAGGATGCAAGCAAAGGAGTAGAGGGATCCAATGAGGATTAATAAGAGAAGTGATAGTGTTGAAGGAGACGTTTTGGTTGTGCGATGTATGCCCGTACAGAGGGTTATTTATATTTTGCTATATCACCACACCTAGAAGATTTGGTGCACAGGAAGAAAACAAAAATTAAAGAATCGTGGACCCATGAATTGAAAAAGTCGTCACATTCTTATTTTAAGCCTGTCAATTAATGAGTAACTGGTCCAAAAACTTCATCAATCATCAGCAAGATGCCAAGAAGGGAAAAAATTCTTACTCTGGCTCGGGTGTGACACGTAATATTCATAATGAGTCATTGAAAATTGGACACTAATGTTAGGCAAAATTTCTTCAACAGTAACATAACTACATGTGGCACCCACTAAAGGTGAAAAGATAATTTCATGTACAAGACATATCAACTAATCAAATGATTACATATGACAAAGAAAATAATAGTAAATTCACGCCAAAGATCTAACACTACTAATAGATAAACCAAGTATCATTAAAACATTATAGCTTATGGATAACTTAGTCTCATTAAAATATATCAGCCTATGAGAATTTTAATTCTATCACAATACTCAGTCATTTTCCTAATTGAATTTTACTCCAAGACACTATATAATGGGGCTCTCTATAACGACCCTATCCCAGGTTGGCCACTCCCGAGACGGTGTCGTCGTGTTTTGAAATCCCAGCACGAAACATATATACAATAATGTAAAAATATACATCAACTGAATATGTGTGTATATATATAGATATACGCACACATATTAATCCACAACACTCAACAGGGGTGTTACATTATTAAAATTTTAACTGAAATAATAGATACAACATATGATGCATGGATATTTAAAAAAAATTACATTAGTATAAAGATGTGGACCATGTGACTTATAGAAAATGACTCAATCTGAATCTCAGCTCACCAATCTATTTATCATACCTTTTACCAGAAATTATTTAACAATGAAGAGTGAGCTTCACAGGCTTAGTGAATTAAATTTACTAGAAGTACTTGATTTATATACTTCCAGTCACATCTTATAATTCAATCGTTTCTAATTCACCAATATTAATCATCTATTTCTTCACATATAATAATTCAATCTTTCAAATAGTCTTCTAATATTAATTCATCTATTACCTCATATAGCTCGATAATAGCATTCTATTATCACTACTCATATCATAATTCTCATCATTTATCAATCTCTTCTTAAATTAATCATCAAATATATCAATATTTCTTCTGATATATTTAATCATCTTGATACTATCAATTCAACATCATTATTTATCTCATTATGAGGTTCACAACATATAATCAATCAATTAAATAATTTTTATCATATTAAACTTTCATATATTTTTTTTTCATCATATATATATATCTGTGAGACTCATTTATCTATCAATAATTTCACAATCAAGATTGATACTTTAGTATCTCAATTAATAATAATCAATATTTAAAACAAATATAATGTATGAATTTAAATTATATTTCTTTCTTTCTCATTAGATCATTTCATATTATTATCTGAGAACGTCTTCCCACATATCGACATGTTTTAACTAGACCAACTGTCTTCTTGGTCTCTTTTTTTTTTTGCTAGACTAGTTGCCTTCCTGATCAATTTTCTTTTTTGCTAAACCAACTGCCTTCCTTGTCTTTTCAGCTAGACTAGCT
This sequence comes from Bretschneidera sinensis, assembly GCA_023935145.1. Taxonomy (NCBI): domain Eukaryota; kingdom Viridiplantae; phylum Streptophyta; class Magnoliopsida; order Brassicales; family Akaniaceae; genus Bretschneidera; species Bretschneidera sinensis. Next base: position 73,828,918 of record CM043702.1, on the reverse strand, counting down.
GTTTTCCTGGTCTTTTTTTTATGCATATGAGCAATAATATGCAAACAAGCATACATCAAAACATTCAATTCAATTATCTAGCTCTTTCTCAAAATTATTTTAAATTGTCTCCTCATATATCATATCAACTTTTCAATCATATTTTTCAGAAATTTCATATAACTTTTCAACACTTTTTTCATTTATTCATATAATTAATATTCAACATAATATTAAATCCATAATCAATAAACCAAATCAATTACCATACTTATCGAAAAGTACATCGTTAAATCATTATAATTCAACCATTTATTAAAATATCATAAATTCATATTTTTATTGGTTTCGATTACTAAAAGTAAATCTAACTTACCACGTAGCACTTAAAGCTACCCGTGGATCACCTTCTTGCATTTCCTACTCTTTTCAGCAATTTCTAAAGATTGTTGATCACCAACACCTCAATTATGATGAAGTGTTGTTATTGTAATTGAATGACTGTACTATCTCTAATATTAGAGAAATTTTATTTATAACTTTTTGTTAAGAAATTTGAATTGAAGAAAGAAGAAAACCAAATAGGATTTGGTAAGAAATACAAAACAAAAACAAAAAATTAAATTTTTATACTAAAAAACGTCTATACTGCCACAATTCTCATGCTTGCTTTCTGAGGTGTCCTACATGCATTTTGCATGTAGTGTGGGCAACACCTGGACGTCCAGATGTTGTCCCCCCCCCCCCCCCCCCCCATTTTTTTTTCTCACAAAACTACACCTGGACGCGCGTCCAGGTTCCCTTTTTTTTTCTTATTTTTTTCTTTTCTTTCTCCTTGTGACACCAAACATCCATGTATCCTTTTTTTTCTTCAAAAGAATCATTTTATTCAATAATAAATATTTCATGTATATATTATTTTAATTCCATGTAATATCTACCAAATTACTTCTTTACCTTTAATTTAAGAACACGGGTATAACAATACTACCACCTTATAAACTTTTGTCCCCAAAATTTTCTTACCTAACTCATTAAAAAGTTAGGGGGTACTCTTTCCTCATTCTTGCCTCATGCTCCCAAGTAATTTCTTCAACATCTTTGTATAATTGCTTTAACTCTGAAGGCAAATCCAATCTATATGCAACTGATCCAACTCTTTCAATCACCTCATATGGCCCCACAAACCTTGGACTCAACTTTCCTTTCTTTTTTAAATCTCAATACACCTTTCCATAGAGATATCTTCAAAAACACCCAGTCACTAACCTAAAACTCAAGAGGTCGTCTTCTATTATCAGCATATCCCTTATGTTTGTTATGTGCTGCTCTAAGGTTCTCTCTAACCAGTTTGATCCTCTCGGTAGTCAAATCTATCATTTCAAGACCAAATATCTTTCTTTCTTCAACTTCTTCATCCCAATACTCGTTTGATACTGATTATTGTATGCAAACTTGATCAAAGGTAGATAAGCATCCTAACTCACTGAGAAACTCAATACACTTGCCCTCAACAGATCTTCTAGTATTCTGATGATTCTCTCTGTATGCCCATCAGTTTGAGAATGAAAATTTTTACTAAACTGCAATTACATACCCATAGTTTGTTGAAAACCCCTCCAAAATCTAGAAGTGAATCTAGAATCTCTATATGATACAATATTTAAAGTTACTTCATGTAGTCTTGCAATCTTCGCTACATACAATTCAGGCAACTTTTCAGGATTCCAGGTAGTTTTAATATGAAAGAAATGTGAAGACTAAGAAAGTCTATCCACTATAATCCATACAACATCATAACTTTTCTGGGTATGGGGAAAACCATAAACAAAATCCATACTTACATTCTCCCATGGCCATTCAGGTACTAGAAGAGGCTGTAATAAACCTGTCGAAATACTATTCTCAGACATCACCTGTTGACAAATCAAACATCTAGAAATATATTCAGCTACATCCTTCTTCATCCCTGACTACCAAAAATTCTGTCACAACCCTATGTACATCTTATTATTACCCGAGTGCATAGAATACACAGAATCATGAGCCTCTCTTAGTATCTCCTTTCTCATCTCAACATCATTGGGAACACAAACTCTATGTCCCAATACCGCTATACCATCTTCTCTAATTTTAACCTCAGTCGGCTTCCCACTCAATATTTCTTGTCCGATCTTCTCTATCCCTTCATCTTTATTCTATATCTATAACAAGTGATCAATAATAGAAGATTATACCACCATATGTTCCATTAATACTCATCTATTACTGATGTTCAACTTCATTTTCATTTTCCTTAATTCTATCATCAAGCTAATATCATGACTCCCAATAGCAGCTAATCTCCCTATAGACTTTCTACTCAATGCATCAGCTACTACATTAGCATTCCCTGGATGATAATGAATTGTACAGTCATAATCACAAATCAATTCCATCCACCTCCTTTGCCTCAACTTCAACTCTCTCTGGGTAGGTAAATGCGTCAAACTTTTATGATCAGTAAAAATTTCACAAGTGGCTCCATATAGATGATGTCTCCAAATCTTCAAAGCAAAAACTATGGCAGCCAATTCTAAATGATGGGTCAAATAATTTCTCTTATGGTTCTTCCGTTGCCTAGAAGCATAAGTTATAACTCTCCCATGTTGCACCAACACACATCCTAACCCTTGATGTGATGCATCACTATATACCATAAATCCTTCATCACCAGAAGGAAGCACTAATACCGGAGCAGTAGTCAATTTCTATTTCAACAGCTGGAAACTCTTCTCAAATTCTTCTAACCACATAAACTTCACTTTCTTCCTAGTCAATCTGGTCAATGGTCTAGAAATTATAGAAAAATATTGGATAAACCTCCTATAATAACCAACCAACCCCAAAAAACTTCTAATTTCAATCATGCTAATGGGTCTTTCCTAATTCAACACTGCCTCTACTTTCTGTGGGTCAACAGCTATACCAACTCCTGACACAACATGCCCCAAGAAAGATATTTCACTTAACCAAAACTCGCACTTAGAGAACTTTCCATACAATTTCTCTCTCTTAAGAATTTCCAACACTATCTCTAAATGTTACCTATGCTCCTCTTCATTATTGGAATATACCAGAATATTATCAATAAATAAAATCACAGATCTATCCAAGAACGGTTTAAACACCCGATTCATTATATCCATAAATGTTATAGGAGCATTAGTTAACCTAAATGGCATCACCAGAAACTTATGATGGCAATAACGTGTCCTAAAAGTAGTCTTAGGCATGTCCTCCTCCTTTATTCTCAACTGATAATAACCTAATCTCAGGTCTATCTTAGAAAACACCCTAGCCCCCTGTAATTACTCGAATAAATCATCTATCATAGGCAAAGGATATTTATTCTTAATGGTGATCTTAATCAACTATCTATAATCAATACACAACCTCATAGTCCTATCATTCTTTTTCACAAACAACATAAAGGCTCCCCAAGGCGACATATTAGCTCGAATAAATTGTTTATCTAGCAACTCATGAAGCTGAACTTTCAACTTTCTCAACTCAGCTAGTGCCATCTGATGAGTCTTAAATATTGCATATTTAAGCCCTTAACTTATATGTGTTAAGCTCTTAGTTTGTATTATTTCGCTTTATTTTATGTTTTTTTTTGTATTTTTTGTATTTTTATAGGTTTGTGGAGAAAATGAAGCATTTCAGGAGATCAATCTTCAAGAGCAAAAGCTGAGGATGCCTAATGCGATCGAGCGCATGAGACATGTGATTGAGCGCACCTGCCTACGAACGAGTGCATGGTCAACATCCCACATCGAAATCTTTGCAGTGCAGTGCACCTGCGATCGAGCGCACAAAACATGCGATCGAGCGCACTCGGGAAGTATCCCACATCGAATCTGCAAGCTCCGGGACTCCCCCTATAAAAGAACCATCTCACTTTATCTTTCAGTGTGCAATTCCTGAGCCATTTGGTGTAATCCGGTGGATGTCTGCTAGCATTCTGGTGGACTCTGAAGGCTTTGCTACCACGAGGGGAAGCGCCGCCCAACAGCGAGTGGAATTTCTCCCATGTATAGTAATTTATTTCTTTTTATTTAGTTTTAAAGTTTAATGTTTAGTACTTGTATTATGAACTTTAGTTTCATAATTATGAGAGGCTAAAATCTTCAGCTAAGGTTGAAGATGAAGCATTTCCATTATTTAGCATTATATTTTCAGATTTCTGCATAACAATTATGATGTTTTTAGTATAAATGTTCTGTTCAATTATTTGAGTAAATCTTATGATTGATTGCTTTTAATTGTTAAATTGGATATTCCTTGTGTTTCATCTGATGGATACATCGAATTATTTTCGATTAAATTGGATTTCCTTTGTGATTTGTTAAGAGCGGATACATTGGGTGTTTTTGGTTTAATTGGGATATTTGTTGTTTTTTATTTAAAGTTGGATTCATGGAATTTTTTGATTACTTTTATATAGAACATGAAAATATATGCTTTACTTTGGTGGGATGGATTCAAAAACCTTAGTCTATTTATCATTTGCTTTAAAAACAATTTGGTTTAAGTTTATATTTCTTTGCACAATATAATACGAAATTTGGAACTAGGTTAAAATAGGGTTAGTTTAGATAAAATTACATTTTCACAACACAATTCCCTGTGGATTCAACCTTGCACTTGCACAACACTATATTGCAAACGACTCGTGTGCTTGCGAGTAATTTAAAACTCACAACAAGTTTTTGGCGCCGTTGCCGAGGAATTGTTTTTTTTGTGAAATTTTTGTCTGAATTAATTTTATTTTTCTGCTAGTTAGTTAGCATTGTTTGTTTGATTTTTCTTTTTGGCAATTTTATTTTATTTTACTTGTTTATATTCGCATTGTTAAATAACAAAAAAATAATAAAATATAAAATATAAAAAAAAAACATTTTTTGTAAATTTCTGCTGGTTAGGTTATTTTAGTGCTTTCTATGCGGTGTATGCTTGGTCGAAGATCCTTGAATTTAGATTTGATACATTTAGATCCCGACTTAGAAAGAACTCTTAGAAGACAGAAAATAGCACTAGTTGAAAGAGGAGAAAATTTTAGGAATGCAAATCATCCGAAACATGTAGAGCAACCTAGAGCTTGGAACGTGGACTCCACTACATCCCTTAGGGATTTGTTCGCACCTGTTGCGACTAATTCATCTTCTTGCATAGTGTTGCCACCTACCAATGCCACCTATTTTGACTTAAAACCACATGCCATCCAACTCCTACCCTCATTTCATGGCTTAGATCTTGAAAATCCTTATAGTAATGTAAAGAAGTTCAAAGACATTTGTGCCACATTCAAGTTTCAGAACTTCTCTGAGGAGTCAGTCCATTTTTGACTTTTCCCTTTTTCTCTTCACGATAGAGCTAGGGCATGGTTGGATTCAAACACGCCCGGGTCTATTACATCTTAGGAAAATCTGCTTAGCAAATTTTATCATAAGTTTTTCCCAATGTCTAGAGTGAATGAGTGCCGAAGGGAGATTAGTTCTTTCACTCAGGATGAGGATGAAAAGTTTTCTGAAAGCTGGGAGTGTTTCAAAGAGTTACTGATCAGATGCCCTTCACATGGATATGAGAAGTGGAGACTTTTTTAATTCTTCTACCAAGGGTTGACTCAACCCAACCGTAGCATGATAAAGTCTAAGAATGGGGGGGCATTTTTAAGTCTGATGGGAGATGAAGCATACAATGCATTGGACAATTTGTCCGACAACTCGCATCAGTGGGATTTTTCAAGCTTTCGAGATAAGTCTATTCGTGCTCCTAAGAAAGGAGGCATCTATAAGGTCAGGGAAGACGCTGACTTAAGGATAAAGTTAGATACTCTCATTAAGAAGATTGACGCTCTCACTGTGGGCCAATCCATCAATGATGCCAACAAATTCCATGTTGATAGTTGTTCCATCTGTGCTAGTCCCATGCATCTAGCACAGAATTGTCCATCAATGCTGGTTTTCTCCGAGTATCCTATAGAATAAGTGAATGCTTTCAATGACTATCGGAGGCAGTCAAATGGATCTTACTCCGAGACGTACAATCCAGGGTGGCGGAATCACCCTAATTTTTCATGGAAGCAGAGCCAACCAATGAATCAGGGAGGAGCCCCACATCATGCTCAAAATCAATACCGTCCCGGATTTGCCTCACAAATTCCTAGTCATGGTCGCTCTGCCCATCCAGCACCATCACCTGCTTACCAAGCTCCCACTCAAATGCCAGCGCCAGTTTCACAGTCACTAGTGGACACCCTTAAGGAGTTCATGAAGATGACTGGCCAATCCATGAGTGAAGTAAGGAGTGCAAAAATGGTAAGCACCCAAGCAATTGCCAAACTGGAGAGTCAAATAGGGAAAATTGCAAGTCACTTGGGTGAAAGAGAGAAGAGAAAGTTCCCCAGTCAGCCTGTGCCCAACCTGAAAGGACAGTTTATGGTCTGAAATTCATGAACTCCTACGCACGGGGAGGAATAAGTGTAGTCGATTGTCACATTGAGGTCTGGGAGACAAGTGGACAATCGAGTGGAAGAGAACTCTGCTATGTAGCAAGGGAAAGAAAGTGGCAACAAGGAAAAGAGAGATACTGAGCCATCTACAGCCACACCTACTGTGAAGGACCCTCCTAGGTCGCTTGTACCTAAAGCGCCATACCCTGAGAGATTACAGGCACCTAAGAAAGGAGGGAGGTATGAGGAAATTATGGAGGTATTCAAACAGGTCCAAATCAATATCCCATTGTTGGATACCATCCATAAAGTGTAGTCATATGCCAAGTTTTTAAAGGACTTTGTCACTATCAAGAGGAAGACGAATGTCCCAAAGAAGGAATTTTTGACCGAACAGGTTAGCTCAATCCTTCAGTGCAGCTACCCATTAAGTATAAGGACCTTGGGTGTCCTACCATTTCTTACATGATAAGAGTCAGCCAGATTGAGAGGGCTCTCTTAGATCTAGGAGTAAGTGTGAACCTTCTACCTTACTCAGTCTATTTGCAGTTAGGGTTAGGAGAATTGAAGCTCACAAACACGACACTTCAATTGGCTGATAGGTAAGTGAAAATACCATGGGAATAGTTGAGGATGTCTTGATAAAAGTGGATAAATTCTATTTCCCAGTGGATTTTATTGTGCTTAACACAGAGCCGATTCAGAATGTAGGGATTTAAATACTGGTTATTCTAGGGCGACCATTTTTAGCCACGGCTAACGCCCTGATCAATTGTAGGACAGGGATGATGAAGATTTCCTTCGAAAATATGACAGTGGAGTTAAATATCTTTGATATCACTAAGCAACCACTGGAATTTGGTGAAGTGAGAAATATATGCTTGATAGAGAAGATTCTTGAGGAGACAGTGGATGAATCAAGCATTGAGGATCCCCTAGAGGCATGCTTTGCTCAATTTGGAGAGGATTTGGATCTAGATAAGTTGCTCGAGCAAGCAAGTGCCATTTTGGAGTCTCCTCCTTGGGAGAGCAATGAAACGGAGGAGACTGCAGCACCTGAAACCCTCAAGAAGGAACTTAATCCTTTACCGGATAATCTTAAGTATAAGTTCCTAGGTCCAGGTGATTGTTTGCCTGTAACTATAGCATCAGATTTGGGTGAGGCTTAAGAGGAGAAATTATTAGAGGTTTTAAGAGATCACAAGGAAGATATCGGCTGAACTATAGAGGATATTAAGGGAATCAGCCCCTCATTGGTAATGCACAAGATACATTTGGAAGAGAATGCCAAGCCATCGAGGGAGCCACAAAGAAGGCTTAACCCAGCTATGCAAGAGGTTGTGAGGGCAAAAGTAATGAAGCTGTTAGATGCAGGGATCATTTATCTCATCTCTGATAGCAAGTGGGTGAGCCCAATTCACGTCGTGCCTAAGAGAGCTGGATTAATGGTAGTGAAGAATAAGGACGACAAGTTGGTGCCAACTCATGTTTAGTTAGGGTGGAGAGTGTGTATAGACTACCGTAAGCTGAACGCTGCCACAAGGAATGATCATTTTCCACTCCCATTTATTGATCAGATGGTGGAGCGTTTGGCTGGGCACGAGAGTATTATTGCTTTTTGGATGGTTTTTCTGGATATAATCAGGTCCCCGTGGACCCCGAAGATCAGGAAAAAATGACATTTACCTGTCCTTTTGGGACATTCGCCTACCGTCTCATGCCCTTTGGGTTATGCAATGCACCCGCTATTTTCAGTGATGTATGGTCAATATATTCTCTGACATGGTAGAGCAGTTCTTAGAGATTTTCATGGACGACTTCTCCGTCTTTAGTTCAACATTTGAGGAGCGCCTGCACCGTCTCACTTTGGTTTTAGTGTGGTGCAAGGAGAAGAACCCGGTGCTTAATTGGGAGAAGTGTCATTTTATGGTTAAGCAAGGTATTGTACTGGGGCATGTCGTATCTCATCAGGGGATTGAGGTCGAAAAAGCTAAGGTGGACCTGATTTCCAATCTTTCACCCCTACGTACAGTGAATGAGGTTCGATCTTTTCTGGGCCATGTAGGCTTCTACAGGCGATTTATCCAGAATTTCAGCAAAATCGCCAGGCCCTTGTGCAAGTTATTATAGAAGGATGCCCCATTTAATTTGATGAAGACTGTAAGAAAGCATTTGGGGATCTGAAGAAGATTCTGACGTCCACATCCATTATTCAGTTACCCAACTGGGGTGTGCCTTTTGAGATTATGTGTGACGCATCAGATTATATTGTTGGAGCTGTTTTGGGGCAGTGTCTTGATAAACTTCCCCATGTTATCTACTATGCAAGTCAAACTCTAAACGACGCACAACTCAATTACTCTACCACTTAGAAGGAGTTGCTAGTAGTCATTTTTGCATTAGACAAGTTCAGATCCTACTTGTTAGGATCTAAAGTCATTATCTACTCGGACCATGCAGCATTGAAGTATCTTTTCTCTAAAAAAGATGCTAAATCTCATCTTACCAGATAGATGTTGCTACTTCAAAAGTTCGACATAGAGATTCGTGATAAGAAAGGTTCAGAAACTGTGGTGGTGGACCATTTGTCTAGATTGATTGTGGATTCCATTGAGGCCGCCACTCCCATTTCTGAGCCCTTTCCTGATGAGCAGTTGATGGATATTGCTCAAAATCCTGCTCCATGGTTTGCTGATATAGTAAATTATCTTGTCACCGGTTGAATGCCTTTACATTGTAGGCGATAAGATGAATCAAAGTTTTTGGCCATGGTTAAACATTGTTTTTGGGATGATCCTTACTTATTCAAGTATTGTCCCGACCAGATCATCATAAGGTGTATTCCTGAGCATGACCAATCTAATGTCATCGCCTTTTGTCATGATCATACTTGTGGAGGCCATTTCAGTGCTAAAAAGACCACTGCAAAGATTTTGCAGTGTGGATTCTATTGGCCTACCCTGTTCTGAGACTCTCACACCTACTGTGTATCTTGTGAGCATTGCCAAAAGCTAGGAAGTCTTTCTAGGAGGAATATGATGCCCCTCAACCCTATCCTGATTGTTGAGATTTTTGACGTATGGGGTATTGATTTTATGGGACCGTTCCCAAACTCCTTTGGCTACCTGTACATTCTGGTTACTGTGGACTATCTATCCAAATGGGTGGAGGCCGTTGCATGCAAGACCAATGACCACAGAGTTGTGGTCCAGTTTTTGAAGGACACTATCATTGCTCGTTTTGGTATGCCTCGAGCAATCATAAGTGATGGAGGTAAGCACTTTTGCAACCGAATTTTTTAGTAGTTGATGAAGAAGTATTTCATCACACACAAGGTTGCCACCCCATATCACCCTCAGACGAGTGGCCAAGTGGAAATTTCCAATCGCGAGATCAAGTAAATTTTGGAGAAGACTGTGAACCCTAGTAGAAAGGATTGGTCTCTGCGATTGACTGATGCATTATGGGCATATTGGACAGCCTTCAAGACGCCAATTGGCATGTCCCCCTATCATATTGTGTACGGAAAGGCATGTCACCTTCCGGTAGAATTGGAGCATTGTGCCTATTAGGCTATTAAGCAGCTGAACTTCAATATTTCTAAGGCCGACTCACAAAACAAGCTCCAACTCAATGAATTAGAGGAGCTACGGAATGATGCATATGAGTGTGCACGGTCATACAAGGCACAAATGAAGAAGACTCATGACCAAAATATTTTAAGATGAGCTTTTGAGCCAGGTCAAAAAGTTCTTTTTTACAACTCACGCCTACATCTTTTTCCAGGCAAGCTCAAATCTCAATGGACAGGCCCATTTATTATTTAGTCAGTTTTTCCTCATGGGGCCATCGAGATTGAGGATCCAAAGAATGGTAACACTTTCAAGGTAAATGGATAAAGGCTAAAACCATTCTTGGAGTTAAGGAGTCTGGACATTGAGACGATATTGTTGGAGGATCCTATTTACTCAAATTGAATATCGTCTAATAGGGAGAGTTTGGCTGAAGACTTTAAATTAGCGCTCATGGGAGGCACCCCACAGCTTATCCTTTCTGTTTATTTATTATTTTACATATTTATGATTAATGTTTGTTTCCAGTATTTTTTTTGTTTTCCAGTATTTATTTTTTAGGGACAAAGCGTACTTCAGTTCAAGTTTGGGGGTATGCTACGAGCCATACTAGTCCAGATAGTTCTTCATATCTCAGGTCAACTCTTTTCATATTATTTACACATTGGGGTCAATGTGTCATTTAAGTTTGGGGGTATGGGAGACATGTTACACACACTTTGTCCTAATTTATTCTTATTTTTTCTTCGTGAAGATAAATGCATGTTCATGTTCGTCTGAAAATTTTAGTTGATCTGAAAAATTGTGATGTGATTTCATTGGTGAGTTTAAAACTTTGAACACATGATCTGATGATAGAGTTTAAAATTTAGTTACTTACTATAGGCATTTGAGAATTCACATGTTTGAGCCAATCTAGCACGTGCACATTAGCAGATATTTGTGTGAGGTATGACATGTGATGTTAATGTGTATGTTTCTTATCTTAACTGAAACGAGATGACTAGTGGGATTAACACTTGGGCATAGAAAAAAAATAATCATCATCAATAAACTTTCCATTGAGTAACTGGACCTCTTGCCTCAGTAAGCAGTGAGTGTTCACATCAAAAGGTGGGAATTTTATTCATAATAATCATTGCGAAACTTTTCTCTGAGTAATTGGACCTCTTGCCTCAGTAAGCAGGGAGGGTTCACATCAAAAGGTGGAAATTTTGCTTGGTAGCATTAAGGCCAGTTTAGGTTCGTAGCCTTTTTGACTTGAGTTAGTAAGTCCTTAGGGGTGTCTTTACACCTAGTGCCATAAAACCATCTGGTTTGGGAGTCATTGACTCAACACTCGTTACATGGGTTAATTAGAAAGCTTAAGGGAACTAAACATAGCAGAGCTTTATTATTAAAAAAAATAATAAATAAATAAATAAAACTATAACATCGTTGTTCATTCCGATGAGAAATTCTGTGAATCTTGAGATGTGGAAACATTGTACATTGATCTTATTTGGAAACCTCATCAGTATATGCTAATTCACTTTACACTGATTCAAGCTTGTGATGTCTTAGCATGCCTCTTGTAAGTAATTAGGTTTTAAATTCTTATTCATTGTGAAAATGGGTTAGATTTTTTAAGCTTGCTCATGAATGAATTTCATGATTTTGAGTGCTCCTTAAATTTTTGGATACCATGAGTATTGAACTTATCTTTATGTTCTTTGTTTTTCATTTAGTTTTTTATTTTGTTTTGCTAAGGGACTAGCAAAATATAAGTTTGGGGGTATTTGATGAGTCTTAAATATTGCATATTTAAGCCCTTAAATTATATGTGTTAAGCTCTTAGTTTGTATTTTTCACTTTATTTTATGTTTTTTCTGTGTTTTGTGTATTTTTATAGGTTTGTGGAGAGAATGAAGCATTTTGGGAGATCAAACTTCAAGAGCAAAAGCTGAGGATGCCTAGTGCGATCGTACATGTGATCGAGCGCACCTGCGCTCAAGTGCACTTGCCTACAAACGAGCACATGTTCAACATCCCACATCGAAATCTTTGCAGTGCAGTGCACCTGCGATCGAGGGCATATGCGATCGTGCGCACAAGACATGCGATTGAGCGCATATGCGATCGATCGCACCAATCTGCGATCGAGCGCACTTGGGCAGTATCCCACATCGAATCTGCAACCCATTATGCTCCGGGACTCCCCTTATAAAAGAACCATCTCACTTCATCTTTCAGTGTGCAATTCCTGAGCCATTTGGTATAATCCGGTGGATGTCTGCTAGCATTCTGGTGGACCCTAAAGGCTTTGCTACCACGAGGGGAAGCGCCGCCCAATAGTGAGTGGAATTTCTCCCATGTATAGTAATTTATTTCTTTTTATTTAGTTTTAAAGTTTAATGTTTAGTACTTGTATTGTGAACTTTAGTTTCATAATTATGAGAGGCTAAAATCTTTAGCTAAGGTTGAAGATGAAGCCTTTCCATTGTTTAGCATTATATTTTCAGATTTGCGCATAATAATTCTGATGTTTTTAGTATAAATGTTTTGTTCAATTATTTGAGTAAATCTTATGATTGATTGCTTTTAATTGTTAAATTTGATATTCTTTGTGTTTCATCTGATGGATACATCGAATCATTTTCGATTAAATTGGATTTCCTTTGTGATTTGTTAAGAACGGATACATTGGATGCTCTTGGTTTAATTAGGATATTCGTTTTTTTTGTTTAAAGTTGGATTCATGGAATTTTTTGATTACTTTTATATAGAACATGAAAACATATGCTTTACTGTGGTGGGATGGATTCAGAAATCTTAGTCTATTTATCATTTGCTTTAAAAATAATTTGGTTTAAGTTTATATTTCTTTGCACAATATAATATAAAATTCGGAACCAGGTTAAAATAGGGTTAGTTTAGATAAAATTATATTTTCACAACGCAATTCCCTGCGGATTCGACCTCGCACTTGCATAACACTATATTGCAAATGACTCGTTTGCTTGTGAGTAATTTAAAACTCACAACACCATTCTATAAGGTGCTCTAGATATGGGTGCTGATCCCGGACCTCAATAGAAAACTCAATCTTCTTGTTGGGAGGCAAATCAGATAACTCCTCAAGGAACACATCAGAAAAAATATCTCACTACTAAGATTTCTTCTAACTTCGTAATATCCTTTGTAGAATCCATCACATACGCCATATACCCCTCACAACCCTTCTTCAACCATTCACTAGCAGTCATGCCAGAAATAAGACAGTTGGCAAGTATCTTACTTTCTCTTTGAAAGTTAAGCTCCTCTTGTCCTAGTATCCTGAACACCACATTCTTCTTAAAACAATCTACCTAAGCATGATATGTAGATAACCAATTCATCCCCAGAATTAAAGCAAAATCCGTCATATCTAAAGACAATAAATCAACTTCAAATTCTCTACCACTCATACTAGCCACACAACCCCGATAAATTGTCCAAATAATAACCTTATCCCTAGTAAGAACCTCAATAATAACAGTATGCATTAAAGGACTAACACAAGCATCAATAGATTTCATATATACATTGGATGCAAAAGAATGGGTTGCACCATCAATCAATAATCTAGTAGGTCTATCAAGAATAGATACCACACCCATCACAATATCAGGAGTGGCTTGTGCATCCTGTTGGGTCAACGCATAGACTCTGCTATCTCTGGGCTGTATCTGACCACTACATCATCTCTCAACTATTGATCCTCTACACCTACCTCGTATACTTCCTGATCCACCACCTCTCTCTACCAGTTTTCTCCCAACATCCCGGGCACATATCTCAATAGATTTCCCCACTAGACAATCTACACTAACATGTCCTCCCTCGCCATATACAAAACACATAAGAGTAAGAAAATTCTGAGATAGATGCCCTATCTGATTACACCTAAAGCAAACTCTTGCCTCTCGATCATATATCAGATTACCACTTCCCTTTGGTGGGATACTTAATCTTCTACCATAACTTCCAGTTCCCATAGTCTATCTCCGAAATCTAGGGGTTTCACCAATATTACTCTGAGCTACAGAAGTCACAGATCTTGCTTGCCTCTGAATTTGTATTACAGTTCCCTTTGACAAGGAACGCCCCCCCTGGGGTGGTCTCCCACCCTGCACACTCATACTGCTACCACCTCTAGGTCCCTCAAATCTAGATCTCTTCAGCCAATCCTTCTTACCTCTAAACTCCATCACATCCTTCTCAATCTATAACGCTTTATCCACCATTATCGTATAATTCCCAATACCCATATAAAAGAGTTTAGTTTGAATTTCATAGTGTAGTCCGTCTAAAAATATCTTACATTTCTTCTCCTTCGTATTTACTAACTTAGGTAAAAACCTCAACAGGGTTATAAATCTATTATCATGCTCAGCCACAGATAAAGTATTATGCCTTAAATGAATAAAATCTCTCTCTTACTGTGCTCGAAACGTATCTGGAAAATACTTTGCAAAGAACACATCCTCAAACTTATGCCAAGTTATGGGTTGATCTACCTGTGTACTCAATCTAGGTATAATATCCTCCCACTATTGAGAAGCCTCACCTTCCAACTTAAATGAAGCAAAAGCAACCTTCTGCCTATCTGTCACTAGTAAGACTTCAAAATATTTCTTGATATGTTTAATCCACTACTCAGCTTCAATAGGATTTATAAATCCTCTAAAAGACTGGGATTTAAACTTAATAAATCTTACAAAACAATCCCCTTGTATCTCATGTGCAAACAAACCCTACACTTATAAGCCTCTTGTCTCACCACATCAGGTTTTGTTCTACCCCTTTCCTCTAACCTTCTTTGTAATTTGTAGCCCTTTCTTCTGCTGCATTCATTTTCTCTATAGCACGATCAAGAACTTCTTTCAACTTATCCCTCCTAATATAAGATTCTCTCCCACTTATACTAGTATCAACTGTACTAGCAACCTATTCCCTTGCATGAAACATAGACTACTCCACCTCTGCTTCAACTATTCTAAATATTCTTGGTCTACCATGTCCTCTCTGATTTAGAACTCCACCTCTAGCTCTAGCATGTCCACGTGTCATCCTTAGACTCGACATTAAAATGCAGTTTGTTTAAATCTTCCACTTCTTTAAATATTTATACAGTCTACAGAATCATGAAACCTAATGGTCTGATATCAAAATTATAATGACCTATCCCAGGTTGGCCACCCTCGAGACGGTGTTGTGACGTTTTGAAATCCCAGCATGACACATATATGCAACAATGTAAAAACGTACATCAACTGAATGTATATATATATATATATATATATATATATATATATACACACACATCAATCCTCAACCCTCAACAAGGGAGTTACATTATTAAAATTTCAACTGAAATAATATATAAAACATATGAAGCATAGATATTTACAAAAAAAAAAAAAACAAATTTCCACTATTCTGAGGATGTGGACCACGTGGCTTACAGAAAATGACTCAGTCTGAATCTCAGCTCACAAATCTATCTGTCCTGGCCGCTACCTGAAATTATTTAACAATGAGGAGTGAGCTTCACAAGCTCAGTGAATTAAATTTACTAGAAGTATTCGATTTGTATACTTCCAGTCACATCTTATAATTCAGTCGTTTCTAATTCACCAATATTAATCATCTATTTCTTCACATATAATAATTCAATATTTCAAATAGTATTCCAATATTCATTCATCTATTATCTCATATAATTCAATAATAACATTCTATTATCAATACTCATATCATAATTCTAACCATTTATTAATCTCTTCTTAAATTAATCATCAAACATATCAATTTTTCTTCTGATATATTTAATCATCTTGAGACTATTAATTCAACATCATTATTTACCTTGTTATGAGGTTTATAGCATATAATCAATCAATCAAATAATTTTTCATATTTCTTTCTCATCATATCTGTCTCTCTGTGAGACTCATTTATCTATCAATAATTTCACAATAAAGACTGATATTTTAGTATCTCAATCAATAATAATCAATATTTAAAACAAATGTAATGCATGAATTTAAATTATCTTTCTCATAAGATCATTTCATATTATCATCTGGTAACGTCTTCCCACATGTCGACATATTTTAACTAGACCAGCTGCCTTTATGGTATTTTTTTAGCTAGATCAGCTGCCTTTCTGGTCTTTTCAGCTAGACCAGCTGCCTTCTTGGTCTTTTTTTTTACTAGACCAACTGCCTTCCTTGTCTTTTCTTTTATGCACATGAGCAATAATGTGCAAGCAAGCATACATCCAAACATTCAATTCAATTATCTAGCCCTTTCTCAAAATTATTATTTTATCATATTTATTAAATTGTCTCCTCATATATCATATCAACTTTTCAATCATATTTTTTAGAAATTTCATATAACTTTTCAACACACTTTTCATTTATTCATATAATTAATATTCAACACATTATTGAATCCATAATCAATAAACCAAATCAATTACCATACTTATCAAAAAGTACATCGTTAAATCATTATAGTTCAACCATTTATTCAAATATCATAAATTCGTATTTTTATTGGTTTTGATTACTAAAAGTAAATCTAACTCACTATGTAGCACTTAAAACTACCCGTGGATCACCTCCTTGCCTTTCCTACTCTTTTCAGCAATTTCTTGAGATTACTGATCACCAACATATCAATCATGATGAAGTCTTGCTATTGTAATTGAATGATTATACCATCTCTAATATTGGAGAAATTTTCTTTTTAACATTATACTAACAAATATGAATTGAAGAAAGAAGAAAACCAAACGAGATTTGGTAAGAAATACAAAACAAAAACAAAAAAACTAAATTTTTATATTCAAAACCCTCTATACTGCCACCATTCTCATGCTTGCTTTATGAGGTGTCCTACATGCATTTTGCATGTAGTGTGGGCAACACCTGGACGTTTAGGTGTTGTCCTCCCCTCCCCCCCCCCCCCTTTTTTTTCCTTTCTCACAAAACTACACCTGGACGTGGGCCTAGGTGCCATTTTTTGTTCTGTTCTTTCTCCTTGTGACACCAAACGTCCAGGTGTCCTCTTTTTTTTTTCAAAAGAATTAGTTTATTCAATAATAAATCTTTCATGTATATATTATTTTAATTCTATGTAATATCTATCAAATTACTTCTTTACTCTAACTTTAAGAACATGGTTATTACACTCTCACTTTCAAAGTTATATAGACATAACTTACAATCACACAACTTTTTAGCTTTATTATTCTCTGATTATTCTTTTTGATCACTGACTTGGCCATGGAGAGTCCCCTAGGGTGCCTTAGGGGACCTTCTAGTTTACGTGTCTTTCATGTGCGCAGATGTCCGTAAGCTCATCTTGTAGATTTTCGGCATCAACATTTAGCAATGTCCGTGGGAATGACAAAATCTCATCTAAAGATGCTAATACAGATGAGTCACCGATCTGCATCTACAAAATATATCAAGAAAAAATGTCCCACGAATATCGTCAAAAACCAAGCCTTCTTCTTCATATCTGTAAAAATCTAGTTGTCAATATTGCATACCGACTCGATTGGTTTACACATTTTCACAGTGAAAAGATGTTGAAAAATTCTCCATCATGTCGCCAAAAATTACAAAAAAAATTAGTTTTTACCAACGGATCCAATCGGAGTGCAACACAGTGTTCTCCACCTCCATATCTACCTCCCTATAATGTTTCATGGCGATTGGACGTCGTAAAATCCTCAATTGAAGCCGCTAAAATTCACCCAAAAAATAGGATCTTTACCATCAAATCTATCAAATTCTCGACATCAACAGTAAAATCAGGCCATACCAACAGATTCATCGGCCTTCCATCTACTTGTCTTCAAAGTTTCAAGACGATCGAACGTTGGACAATCCTCAATCAGAGTCATTAAATTCATTGAAAAACATAAATTTAACCATTGATTTGCAAAAATCCAATGATCCAAAATCGACACCACCACCATAAGGTGTCTCGTCATCCTCCCTCGAGCATGCCGACAAAATTCATGGCCAACGGACTCTTTAGTAGCTCCCACACGTCGATCAAAGCAGTGAACAAATTCTTTTTGCCGATCAACCCTTATCCTTGCAGATCAAGAACTCCACCTTTGTCGCGTGTTCAATCCCTATTAGAGAAGCAGATTCCAACTTACCTTCTTTAGGTACCATTGCAAAAATAGGTATTTGTTTTGTAAAAATGCATTGCCACGTGTTGATTTCTCATTCAACATTTAGATTTTCCTTATATCTCAAAAATCTATCATGCCACATCTCATTGGACACAAAAATTCTTCTTATCTCATCAAATATGCTACTACAACATGTCCCTATAATGACCTATCCTGAGTGGGCCTTACTCGGAACGGTTGCATTACTTTTTAGCTCTAAGCACCTCACTTTGTGATGTAAACATACAAATTTACAATTTAAACAACAAACTTGATAAATAAAAGATCAAACTATACATTCAACTTGTAAAATCTAAACAATCTTACAATACAAAATTTATCGAAAATTTGAAACTTTATAAAAGACGCAAATGAAAAGAGAACTCTCCCATTACAACTAGCTTGTGAAATTTTCTTTATAATAACTAAACTACAACCACAAATTTAATTCCCAATAAAACCCAAAGGACGAGGATGTCGTGGTCAAAAGCCTAAAAAAAGGACTCCATTTAACTTTGACCATGAAATTTCTGAGGATTTTTTTTCCTAAAATGCTAGTAAAACAAAAAAAAGTGAGCTTAAAAGTAATCGTATTAAAGGAAATTTATCGTTTTACTTATAATGGTAGAAAATAATCATCCTATAAGCAGTTTAAGAGTGTTAAATTTCCTTCTAACCATCTTTCTCAATTTCCTAAATAAAAGAAAATATTTATTTAAGTAAAGATTCACCATGGTACTTCTAAGCCTTTCAAGCATATTAAGCTTGCAAGACTATACTCAAACATAAATTCAAAGAGAATAAGGGAGCTTCCAACTCAATACTATTCCATCATCACAATTATCATTCATACCATTCACTAAGTCAACACACCACATGCCTCTCAAGGAAAATCCCAAATCATTACCCCTCACTAGGTCCAATCAAAATTTCATGTCTTTCAAGGCCAAACACAATAAATGATCATAATCATTTTGGAATTTATTTCTTTAAGTACCAACCTTATCATATAATTCATTTCTTCGTAAGTATAAAATAATAAGTTCTTTATATGTGTATCTATTTACTTTTCTCATTCATTTCACTTCATTTGCTTTCGTTCTCAATTCATTTTTCATCACATATATAAATGTTACTCCATATAAAAAAAAATTCATCAAAGATTATTTCAAACACACAGGACACACTTTCATCACATACAAAATTATTACATACCCTTCATCGGGTCATTCCAATCATTTATGCTCCATAAATTAATATAAGCATTCTAAAAAAATACCATGCAACGCAAATGTCAAGAATAACTATTCACTTTCTATTGTAAAGTTCTACTTTTTCTTAAATTAAATATAACGCAACGAGGACATCTCCCTATATACCAGTATATTTCACATTTTTCCAAAACATCAGATCCTGTCCAACTAGGTAACAACCTACACTAGATGAGGTCTGCACATCTCCATCTAGGTAACAACCCGCACTAGATGAGGTCCATACATCTCCTCCATCTAAGTAACAACCTACACCAGATGAGGTCCATACATCTCCTCCATCTAAGTAACAACCTACTCCAGATGAGGTCCATAAATCTCCTCCACCTAGGTAACAACCTACACTATGTGAGGTTGATCCATCTCCTTCACCTAGGTAACAACCTACACTCGGCAAGGTTCATGTCCTTCCCAACATTATTCTTTTCCAAAATATCATTTCAATCATGTCCGTACAATGCATGAATAATAAAATTAGTTTCAATACAAAATTCACAACTAACATGTCACATTCGATCCATCCACAACAATTTCAAACATATCAAGCTATTTGTATCATCATTCCTTTATATAGACCAATAAAATTTTATCAAAATATACATGCATTCACATAATCATTTATTACTTAACAATTATTAAATTAAGGTGAAACTCACCTTTGGCTCCAACTTTATTCTCGAATTACTTCTTTATCCTTGTTGCGATCTTTCATCACACCTAAAGATTATATATATATATTTCATTTAGTATCGTATTTCAAGAAGTATACACCTAATTAGCATCCATTCATGCCATTTAACTACAAAAAATAATCAAAGAGTATAATATTACAAACTTCCTTTTTCTTTCTCTTCTTTTCTAAGTCTTGAGATTTATATCTCAAGATAATGATACATTTTCATTTACATACTCCAATTTAAAGTTAAAAGACAAGAAAGTCTAAACTTCTTGGAGTATTAAAACTAATTAAAATAACTTGTTTCCTTTACTTCCCATATTTATCTTTTTAAAAATCTTTTTGTTAACAAGGATTCTATAAGTGTTAACCCGTATTTGATTTTAATAATGATAAAACACAACTTATATTGCACTGACAGTTTTATCTAAGTATTTAAGCAGTAAAATCATTCAGTTCAAAAACAAGATGCAAGAACTCAACATGTTCAGTCACCAAAAGAAGATAGAAGATCTAGAATAGGCACTAAGGTAATTGAATCACTCTGTAAATCTCTTTATTCAATTACTTAGCTTGATCTATGGCTCAATTTACAAAAGGTTTTGACAAAACTAAAATAAAAAAAGTTTCTAAGTCAAAAAGCTGTTTTGAAACATGAAAATTGGGTTGAAGGACAACCCAGTCGATTGGGTCTACATACCAGTCGACTAGGAAATGGGACAGTAAGTTCCCAGTCGACTGGTATGAAGGACTTAGTCGATTAGTAACTCCACCCAGTCAACTGGTCCCATAACCTAGTCAATTGGTACTCTCCCTAAGCCTAAAAGTGAAGATTTTTCACTTGATCCAGTCGATTGGTAATTCAAAAATATGACCGTCTGAGACGCGAGACTTGAGCATTTAATGCTTCAAATCTACCAAGTCACTGTCAAACGGCCATATTGATTCAAGGCTATATAAACCCACTTTAATGAGCATTTAAACAAGGAAGATAGCATATTCAATTAATCATATAACTCATTTATTCTCAAAAGCTTTGAAAAATTCATTGTAAATCATTCTTCATGCTTGTTCTTGAAAGAGAGATAAAATTCGTTTATAAAAGTATTCATTGTTATCTCTCTACCTTACTTTACAGTTAATATAATTTATTGTAAAGGGAAAGAGTCGGTGTAACTCTTAGAGTGTTTAGGATTAAACACTTTGTTTGCAACTTCTGTGAGGAAGAGGTTGTTTGTAAGGTTTGTGCAACACCCGTGAAGTTGCTCGACTAACGATTAGTGGATTACTTCAAGGAGGTTCCTTGAAGAGAGTGGACGTAGAGTCGGAGAGATTCCAATATTGCCGAACCACTATAAACGGAGTTTGCATTTTCTCTTCCTTAACTCCTTTATTTACAAGCATATTATTTGATTGTGTGCATTGCTTATAAAACTGTTTTAGAAGCTTGCAAGTTAATTGCCAAACAGTTTTTAAAACCTAATTCACCCCCCTCTTAGGTTTAAACCTCGGTTTACACAAAGAAATCATACAAGTCTAACCATCTTTATACCATAAAACTCCCAAATTTACATAATTATCATTTTCCAAATTCTAACTTAAAGTATTCACTCAAATTACAAACTTGGTAAAAGAATTTTTCTTAAATAAGAGAGTCTCCAAACTCAAAGAATTTCTTTCAGCCAACAGGTAATTATATTTCAATCTAATATTTTGTTATCTATAAATTTCCAATTCACAAGATTTAATCTATTTCCTTCAAAGTTCTTCCATAAATCTCCTTCTAACTTTCATAAATCATAAACCCATCAACCTTAAAGCTTTTATAGAAATTAAACTTATCAATTTTAACAATACCTATCAAAAATCTCATTATTTCATTCCAAAGCTTAGGATTTTATCAAAACTTCCCTCATCAACTACACATGTACCAACTTTCCATAGCTTGAAATTAAAGAATTTAGGCTCAAATCACTTCAATCAAAACCCAAATATTAACATCTAAAAGTCTAGTTTAAATAGAAAAGATTAAAAAATATTTATACCTCAATTTATCATAAAAAAATATCCAAAGGGAAACAAAGGGTTTAGGTTCTCTATTTGGAGAGTGTAGTTCACCCCCTGCCCTAGCTTGAGAGTGGCATCTCACCACCTATGCCATCGTCTTAATCTAGCTTCCCCAAGTCATCCTACAAAGTTTTAGGGACAGTTGACAAGCGGTGTGTGGGGGTAAGCTAAAGAAAGATAGGAGAAAAAAAAATTAGTTTTTCTCTCAAATGGCAGCTCTCTCTCTTTGCACAATTTCTCTAAAGAATAAGGAGAAATGTGTTGAATCCTCTAGGTATTTTAGCTTTTTATAGTCCCACTAACACATGGCCTTTTACTCTTTTATCCTTCATCTTTTCTTTAAGTTAATTGCATGTCCTTTCCTCCATTTTTCTAACTAAAACTACTAAGGCCCAAGAGTAGATATTTAAACAAATTGAACCTTAGCTTTTACACAATAACTTCCTTTGATCTTATATCTAATTTTCCCCTCAATGAACAACTCATATAAATTTAAATTTAATCTCAAAATTCTCTTATACACCAATTACACGTCAAAATAATAAAACTTCGATTTAAATGTCCCACTTGAGATACCGGACTCTACAATTCTTGCCCACTAACAAAAATTTCGTCCCAGCAATTTCCTTGATCAATGTTTCACAAAATAATGGGGATTAGCACTTTTCGAAGTTTACTTCACATTCTCGAATGTCCTAACCACAATCCTCAGTTTCTTTACTTTCATCAAACATTTTCGTTAAAAGGTTAAACCTTATATTCACCATCATCTTGAATTTTATATCCATCATTGTCAACCATTTACTAATACTAGAGTGATTGAAATCACTACTTTAGTAAACTTTGTTCTACTTTACTAGAAACTCTTTCTACTTAGTATGCAATGTTCACTTTTCTATCAACTAGTCATCCTCATAATTCATTCATTTTTCTCTTTTTGATACTTCAAATCATTCAAGTAATCCCACAAATCCCATATTCTTGGACAAAGTATTTCTTAAAATCATTCTTTTCTTACACTCCTTTCCACATTTGGATTTCAAAAACTAAGTTCCTTACTATTTCACATTCCTTTCTCTCGAATTCATATTTCAAAGGTCTCAGACATGGTACGACTTTTAAATCGTGTGTCTTCCTCAAGATACATACCTCTTCACAAGGTCACTTGCCAACTTATCACTTTCTTCAATCCCTCAGTCAAATTCTTCATCAAGGAAGTTAAACGACACTTAAGCATTATTAAATTCATTACATAAATCTTTTATTCAATTCAAGTTAGTTCGTTATTCAAGTTCTAAATTTTTATACTCCATGGTTCACATTTCCACATATGGGAAAGAACAATAAACTATAAGTCAACATTTCGATCATATTAAGAAATTTTCTAGCATCCATCAAGTGAGTGATTCAATTGGTAATTTACTTTTTCTATTCAAAACATTTGTTAGCATTAATCTAATTTTATCTCTCATTGATTTCCATTGAAGTCTTAAACTACCCACTACTAACCGGTTATGGTTGCCGATAACTCTTATATTACTTATCACCATAATAATTATTAAGCACTTTATTTTCCATCACAACACTGAATTGACCAATCTTTCTTCAATGACAATATTATATCGTAATCCAATTCATAACATTGTTGTACAATAATATTCGAGCTACTTCCATTTAGTTAAATAATCACCATTCTACAACTCTCTTCTCTAACACTCAAAACTGAATTGTCTTCAAAAATAACTTAGTACGTTTTGTCCTTGAACTCAGATCTCCCCAAAAATTTCTTTCACAAAAACATTTCTTTAATGTTAATTGTACTTTAAACTTATTGTCCTTCTTGGATCCTTCTGTTTCTCTACATAACTCTAAAGATCGAACCTACTACTTAATACCTTATGTTGTATCCTCTACACTTCACATAAAAATTCAAATCCTCTTACTCATAAAATTTTAAGGGTATTCGTCAAATAACTCTCCACTCCAAGAATTTCTAAAAGTGTTTCTATTTATTGCTTACTTAGCTATTAGTCTTTGCAATTAGAAGTTTTTTTTTCTCAATTTTGAGCTTTTATTGATCATATCTGTAGCACACCAATTTAGACTTAAACTTTTATTTCATCTCTAACTCAATTCTTATAGTTTATTCCCTTTTTCTTTTCAATCATCCTTTCTAATAGCTTCAAAATTCTTAAGGCTGTACTTAATAAAAATCTTTGGTTAAGCACAATTCAAGCATTATTCCATAAATCTTCATATTTGAATTAGCATACTTTCCACTTCTTCTCATTCTTTGTACATTCAATTATTTCCTTTTCGTCGATCACATCACATATCGTAAATCTCTATTTTCATACTTTGTCTCCATCTTTTTAGCAACCTTTATACCTTTAAATTTCTCTCTTAGCTTTACTACATTTTAACTCATTCTCTTTTCTCGATTCCTCTTCCAATCTGTTTAGGAAATCAAACTTCTAAAAGATCAATTAACATCTCATCTTTACGCTTTCCCTTACTAAACTCATGTCTTATCACATGACTTATATCGAACTCCAATAATTTCTTTTAACTTCCTATCACCAATAATCTTAGAGTAAAATACTTCACATTTAAATTAAGCAACCTACACATTTTCCCCCGAAGGTACACCTCAATCTGATCATGGTTTATATTTTTTCGTACTTTACATTATTACTGAGGGCCAAGTCATCGTCAATAACCATGGTGAGGATTAAAGCTAATTGCTTCAATATCAATATCTTCATAATATACTCATCACACCCTTTAGCCTCGTATACTATACATATTTCTCTTTCACCATGATTGTTCCAATACTATCGTATCTCCCCTAACTTAAAGAATTTCTTTCATTTCAACAATCATTATATTTGAATCTAAACTTTACATCTCTATAAATATCCAATTCACAAGATTTAATCTATTTCATTCAAAGTTCTTCCATAAATCCTCTTCTAACTTTCATAAATCATAAACCCATCAACTTTGAAGCTTCTATAGAAATTAAACTTTTCAGTTTTAACAATACCTATCACAAATCTCATTATTTCATTCCAAAGCTTAGGATTTTATCAAAACTTCCCTCATCAACTACACATATACCAACTTTCCATAGCTTTAAATTAAAGAATTTAAGCTCAAATCACTTCAATTAAAACCCAAATATTAATGTCTAAAAGTCTAGTTTAAATGGAAAAGATTAAAAAAATATTAATATCTCAATTTATCATAAAAAATATCCAAAGGGAAACAATGGGTTTAGGTTCTCTGTTCGGAGAGTGTAGTTCACCCCTCGCCCTAACTTGAGAGTGGCATCTCACCACCTATGCTGTCATCTTAATTTAGCTTCCCAAAGTCATTCTACATAGTTTTAGGGACAGTGGACAAGAGGTATGAGGGGGTGAGCTAAAGCAAGATAGGAGAAAAAAAATGAGTATTTCTCTCAAATGGTTTTTTTTTTTTTTTTTTCTCTAGCTCTCTCTCTATGCACAATTTCTCTAAAGAAGAATGAGAAATGTGTTGAATCCTCTAGGTATTTTAGCTTTTTATTGTCCCACTAACATATGGCCTTTTACTCTTTTATCCTTCATCATTTCTTTAAGTTAATTGCATGTCGTTTCCTCCATTTTTCTAACTAAAACTACTAAGGCCCAAGAGTATATATTTAAACCAAATTGAACCTTAGCTTTTACACAATTACTTCCTTTGATCTTATATCTAATTTGCCCCTCAATCAACAAGTCATATAAATTTAAATTTAATCTCAAAATTCTCTTATACACCAATTGCACGTCAAAATAATAAAACTCCGATTTAAATGTCCCACTTGATATACCGGACTCTACAATTCTTACCCACTAACAAAAATTTCATCCAAGCAATTTCCTTGATCGGTGTTTCACAAAATAATGGGGATTAGCACTTTTCTAACTCTACTTCATTTTCTCGAATGTTCTAACCACAATCCTCAATTTCTTGACTTTCATCAAACATTTTTGTTAAAGGGTTAAACCTTCTATTCACCATCATCTCGAACATTATATCCATCATTGTCAACCAGTTATTAATACTAGAGTGATCGAATTCACTACTTTAGTAAACTTTGTTCTACTTTACTAGAAACTCTTTCTACTTAGTAAGCAGTGTTCACTTTTCTATCAACTAATCATCCTCATAATTCATTCTTTTACCTTCTTTTTTTTGATACATCAAATCATTCAAGTAGTCCCTCAAATCTCATATTGTTGGACAAAATATTTCTTAAAATCGTTCTTTTCTTGCATCTCCTTTCCGCTTTTGGATTTCAAAAACTAAGTTCCTTACTATTTAACATTCGTTTCTCTCAAATTCATACTTCGAAGGTCTCAGACGCAGTACGAGTTTTAAATCGCGTGTCCTCCTTAAGATACATACTTCTTCACAAGGTCAGCTGCCAACTTATCACTTTCTTCAATCCCTCAGTCAAATTCTTCCTCAAGGAAGTTTAATGACACTTAAGCATTATTAACTTCATTACACAAATATTTTATTCAATTCAACTTAATCCTTTACTCAAGTTCTCAATTTCTCTACTCCATGGTTCACATTTCCACATATGGGAAAGAACAATCAACTATAAGTCAACCTTTCGATCGTATTAAGAAATTTTCTAGCATCCAAAAAGTAAATGTTTCAATTTGTAATTTACTTTTGCTATTCAAAACAGCTGTTAGCATTAATCCAATTTTCTCACTCATTGATTTCCATTGAAGTCTTAAACTACCCACTACTATACATATTATACTCATCACACCCCTTAGCCTCGTATACCATACATATTTCTCTTTAACCATGATTGTTCCAATACTCTCGTATCTCACCTAACTTAAAGAATTTCTTTCATTTCAACAACCATTATATTTGAATCTAAACTTAACATATCTATAAACTTCCAATTAATTATATTTAATCTATTTCACTCAAAATTCTTCTATAAATCCCCTGCTAACTTTCATAAATCATAAACCCATCAACCTTAAATCTTTTCTAGAAATTAAACTTATCATTTTTTAACAATACCAATCATAAATCTCATTATTTCATTCCAAAGCTTAGGATTTTGTGAAAACTTCCCTCATCAACTACACATGTACCAACTTTCGGTAGCTTGAAACTAAAGAATTCAAGCTCAAATCACTTCAATCAAAACCCAAATATTAACTTCACGACAATCTAGTTTAAATAGAAAAGAATATGAAAATGATTATACCTCAATTTCTCATCAAAAATGGCCAAAGGGAAACAAAGGGTTAAGGTTCTCTATCTGGAGAGTGTAGTTCACCCCCTCACTCTAGCCTGAGAGGGTATCTCACGACCTGTGCCGTTTTCTTCATCTAGCCTCCAGAAGTAATCCTTTAAGTTTTAGGGAGAGTGGACAAGCGGTGTGAGGGGGTGAGCTAAAACAAGTTAGGAGAAAAAAATGAGTTATTCTCTCAAATTATTTTTCTTTTCTCTAGCTCTCTATCTCATCACGATTTCTCTAAAGAAGAAGGAGAAATGTGTTGAATCCTATAGGTATTTTAGCTTTTTATAGTCCTACTAACGCAGGGCCTTGTACTCTTTTGTCCTTCATATTTTCTTTATGTTAATTACATGTCATTTCCTCCATTTTTCTAACTAAAACTACTAAGGCCCAAAAGTATATTTTTAAACCAAATTGAATGGTAGCTTTTACAAAATTACTTCCTTTGATCATATGTCTAATTTTCCCCTCAATCAACAAGTCATATAAATTTAAATTTAATCTCGAAGTTCTCTTATACACTAATTACACGTCAAAATAATAAAATCCTGATTTAAATATCCTAATTGAAATATCGGGTTCTATAGTCCATATCTCTTTGAATAACCAAATTACTTCCTATCTCTTCAACTCAGCCATCGTCACATGTCCGATTCTCATAGGACAACAAAATTACTCTTTATCTCTTAAAGAATCTATCACCACCACATGTCCAATTCTCATTGGACACTGAAATTACACTACATCTTATAAAATAAGTTTTATCATATATCGCATGCTCAAGGGATCAAGATGATGCAAATCTATCATGTGTCAGCATATAAATGGTTAACTAAAGCCACGTCACCTAGGCTAAAGTAGTTGAGCTCAGGTAGATTCTTATATTTTTTAAAATTACTATTGAGCCCTTAAACTTTTGGAAATTAAAATCAACTCCCTTAAACTTTTTATAAATTTCATTTAAGCCTCATAATTTTTTTAAAAATTTCATTTAACCCTCTAACTTTTTATAAATTTCATTTGTGCCTTTAACTTTCTAAAAATTACATTCAAGCCCTTAACTTTCTAAAAATTACATTAACCCAATAATCATTCATGAAATTTCATTATGACTTTTTAATTTTTTGGAAATTATATTTGAATCCCCAAGACTTTCTAAAAATTACACTCAAATCCCTTCATCCACGTCATCACCACTTAGACACCACATCACTGCCACCTAGGCACCATGTCATCGCCATGTCAACGCCACCTCTAGACCAAGTTAGTATCCTCAAACCAGTTGCTTCAACCAGGTTTGACCACCCGATTCACCACTTTGACCAACTGTTTTAACTACGTTTGGGCCGATTTCAAATCAAACAATACCAATTCAAAAAGATCTATAATGTATTCTTTTTAAATCCGAACTCATAATTTCAAGATTCGACTTTAACAGAAGAATTTATTCACAAACCATCTATTTTAACTTACATTTGGCTGGTCAGTTTACATACTTCAAGCCCGGTTTTAGACATAGCCAATCTAGTTCTTAAAGTTTATCAATCTCCTCTTTCCATAACAGATCATAAAAATTTGAAATTCGACTTTGTCAAGCAAGTTTCTTACAAATGGTCAAAGGAAAAATTGTTATCTCAGGTATTATCTTTCCTTACTTATGTACTATCAAGTTTTCATAGCAATTAAACTATTATAAGCACTACACTTCTAAGAAAAATCCGAAGCTTTCAACCGATGATGCATTACAAACTGTCTGCCAATAACGCACCAAAGTCATTGTCACCAAAGACCTAGGTATATCTACACTCGGAGAGTGCCATAATGACCAAATAGGAGATTTTCCCTTCTAAGGGTCGTCCACCTCAAAGGTGACCATTCTTAAGGCAAGAGGGATGACATGCTTCCATGCATGGGACTTGGACAAACTCCTAAGCTTAAAAAATCTTGAAAAGAGTACCCCAAGCACCTTTCACCTTGGGCACTCTTTTAGAAAAAGCTCGAGAAGAGTGCCCTAAACATCTCTCATCATCAGCACTCTTTTAACAAAACCCCAAGGAGAATGCCCTGAGCACCTCTCACCTTCAACACATTTTCAGTAAAAAGACTGAGGGGAGAACCCTAAGCTATTTCTTTCATCAGTACATTTTTCACAAAAAAAAAACATTGACAAGAGAGCCCTGAGCTATTTTTCAGCTCGGTAGATTTACGCCAAAAAATCTAAGGCGAGAGCCCTGAGCTCTCTTAATCTTTGATACCTTTTTACAAAAGGCCAAGCTAAGAGCCACGAGCTCTAATAAGCTGCAGTACTATTGATGCGATGAAATTGACACTAGCAAGTGCACTAATCGTTCAAGTAATAAAATGATGAGTAAATATCGTTCCCAACGAGGACTGAGCAAATACTACAGAAATTATGACTCGACTCTTATTGTTATTTGAGCAAACGAATAATTTTCGGAGAAAAGGTTACTAACAATTAACTAAAAGGGAAAAACAGAACGCAATAGTAAATAAATGAAGACTTACAAACTTTGGAATGAAGACTCTTATGAACTAACGTGCTAAGGACTCGACTTCACCTAAACCATAATTGACAAGAGTTTTGAATGGACAAGTTTCACTTACTATGTTTTTCAAGATGGTAGAATCCCTAATAAATTGGTTATCCATATTCCAGGTCCAACCACAATCTTAAGAATCATTAACTTCAAATATCCGTATTCCAGGTCTATTCTAGATTAATTCAAATTAAGAAGCATTAAGTGTTTATGGATTCCTTTCAGTTAAATCTCCCTATTCGGTTACGATTTAAGCGAACCACATGAACTTCCTAGAATCCCTATTCGGTTACTCCTATTCCATTCATGGCACGTTTTACCTTGGCCTTTGCATAAATAACAATCCAATATCATATTTATTAGTTCAACCATTCATAAAAGCATGACTTCTCTATTCGACACATCACCATGCCCAAAGAAGGAATCAAAATAATAAAAAGCATTAAGAACAATAAAACACACTCTTTGAAAAACACATTAAATTCCACTTGTCCAAACAATAACTCAAGATATAGGTTTAGGATCCATCTATCCTTAACACAAAATTATCTACTCCATAATAATATTCAACCAAACCATGTTCATATTATAAAACATCAACATAGATAGATAAGAATAATACAAAACCGGAGAAGAATGATTTAAAAGCTTGATGCGTAGCCTCCCGGAGTGTCTCCAACTCTCCTTTGGCTTCTCTTCTTCTCCAAATTCTGTTTTCTTCTTCTACGGCCGCCCTCCTCTTGTTCAGCTAGGGTTTTCTTTTTATAACTTTTCAGAATCCGCGGGCTGGCGCTGCAGCTCCAACTTTCTGGCACTGCAGCTTCAACTTTCTGGCACTGCAGCGCTAACTTTTTGTCCTAATTAGTCTCTTTTAGCCAGCTACCAGCACTGCAGCGCCAACATCCCGGCACTGCAGCCTCGAGTTTCTGTCTTCTTTGTGCATTTTGGCCTTCCAGTGCTTTCCAGCGCTCTAGTAAGTGTCTGCACAATAAATTTCCATGACTTAGCATTGATAAATCAACTAAAACAACTTATTAGTAGAATAAGAAAAACTAATCTCAATTTTCTAAAAATACATGCAACATAATTCTAATGCTTAAGATCAACACCAAAAACGTGCCTAAAAGCAGTATAATAACAAGATTTATTCAGAGTTATCACACCCCCAAACTTACATTTTTGCTAGTCCTCGAGCAAACTAGAATAAAATTCTATGCACACACATCATAAGAGTGCGAGATGGTTTGATTAGATTTGACATAACATGCCTCAAATATTGCATATAAATCATAACGCAAGAAAACTTTCCAAATGTTGCAAATGTCTAGAATTTCAAATTTATTGGCAGCTTTATCTTACATCAAATTCTTTAAACATGTGTGTGTGTAACACCTTTATAAACTTAATCATCTCGCCACTCTGATCGGTTTATGCAAGCAAGTAAGATAATGCCAATCTTTCGGGTCCATAAGCTTGCTTTTCACACCACTCTCCACTAATGTAGGCCATGACAATACCCAAGATCACCAGGACTTTATTCTGCTTATAACTTTGGCTAAGGTTAAGGTATGGTAAAAGATTGATTTGAGGCTCACATCACCTTAAGCACATCAACCAATAAAAATTTTATTTCGAACTTTCCCTCAGTTATCATGGAATACTTCCAATACTTTTGCTATTGTCACATATTCTTCTTCTTTTCTTTTTCTCTTTTTTTTTTCGTATGCTTTTACTATAGTAGCACTAGTCTTTGTTTCCGTGTGCATTACTGAAACTATAGCATAGCATGTACACGATGATCAAACACAGCTTTGACGGCTGCCTGTGATAGGCAGATTACAACTTGATCAAATAGTTCGTGTGGTAAACCTTTTTAACTTCGATCTTTCCCTTGGTCACTCTCGATGGGAAATATGTGATACTTATCATAGCCAAGTGAAGACCGCTTTCTCTTGCTCAATCCTTTGTCACCACTTAAGAGAATAGCCATTTTATTAATCAATGTGCTTACAGGTGAAAGGTGGGGATAATATATATATATATATATATATATATATATATATATATTTTTTTTTTTTTGAAAAGGAAATAGGTTAGATGATTGGGTGACAAAACAACATGTATCCAAGCTCAAAAGGGGAAAACTAAGGATAATCACATATCAAAGGTTGGCTAGAAAGGCTCAAACTTTCCAAACATGGCCTGGATCCTTTCTTTGGTACTGTACTACCTAGGATTTCGCCTCAAGTGGTCTTCAAACAAGTTCTAGAGTCCAAGAGATCACAAGACTACACTGCTCACATAAACGCTCTCTGAAACAGCAAGACAACAAAGTGCTTAGGTGTAAGTGCTCATTGTGTTCAAAGAGTTCGATGTAAAATAAATCCAACAACGAATTCAAGCACACAGACAAATGCAACATTTTTCAAATTTTCAACGGCTATAATCAAGTCAATCTATTTCTCATCATTGCCAAAATCAAAATCAAACAACAGAAAGCACTCAGATAACACAAATAGAAAAATAACTAAAAACACGAGCAGTGCACAACACTCAGATAAAGTTCCCACCCCCAAACTTAAATGATACGTTGTCCGCAATGTATAGAATTTGAATTTATAAAGTAAGAGAAGGGAACTCCCCTGATTAGTCGGAGGCCGAATCAATCGTCTTTGTCAATGTCTTCATCCTCATTATCACTGCTATGATCGGGATATGGTGGTAGTGGAGAAATCTTACTTGATTAGAAGACATCGACAGCACCCAAAATCACTTGAGAGGAGTGATTCTCGGGAGGAATGGAAGCTATCAATGGTGGAAAATGCAAAAGACCCTTGATTATGTGGTGCGATGGGAAGGAGAAGCGAAATTTCGGTGTTTTGGAAAAGGGGAGCAGCTGGAATTTTAATTTTTGAGTGCTCTAACTGTGGAAAGGCTGTGCATTTAAATGTCAATTTGCGACCTGGCGCTGCAGCTTCCACTTTCCAGCGTTGCAGCGCTAGATTTCTGGGCAGATTTAACGTGCGTGAGTGCAGAACCAGCTTGTGGGTGCAGGTCCTGCCGCTACAGCACTGAAATTGTGAGGCTGCAGCACTGGATTTCTGACCTGGACAGCGTATAAATGAAAGACCTGGTGCTGCAGCACTGGAAATGTGAGGTTACAGCGCTGGATTGCTGTCCTGACTCCAAGTAGAGCTGAAAAATAAACCAAAAATACACTTTTTAAAGCAATAAAAATTTAACTAACAGACAAACCAAACAAAACAAAAAATTAAACACACAAAACAAATTCAAAAGACAATAAAAAAAAAACAAATTGTTAGTTCTAATTTATAGTCTTTAGCTTGACTTTCTGATTTATAGCTCTTGGAGAATGGTTGTGGATGATTAAGGGTCAAACGTCCCCATGATGTAGTGCTTCAATCTATGCCTGTTGACCTTGAATGTCTCCTTGTTTTTTTTGTGTTGTAATTCAACGGCACCAAAAGGTGAGACACTTATCACGGTGTACGGTCCAGTCCACCGAGATTTCAGCTTTCCCGGAAATATGTGCCTTCTTAGGACTTCCAGCAACCGTTCTTCCATTTTACCTGTCAACGAAGAAAATATTATCACAGGGAAAATATTTTTCTCTAAATAAGTATATTTTAAATGAGCAAGTAAAGTTTTCAATTCAGTTATTATTGTTTGTTCTTCTGGCACTTCTTTTCCCATTTTAGACTCCAAGTTCCTTGCTTCTTCTTCGATGATGAGTTTTTCAGTGGTATTAGTTCCTGATTCCATGATGCATCCCTCCAAAGTATCTTCATTTAATTTTTTCTCCTGAAACTCCTCAATGAGGTTATCAACAATATCCACTTGAAAACAAGAAGAAGTAGAAAAGCCAGAAAGGTATTTCATAATTTTATACATATCAAAAACTACTTGCTCATCATTGACTCTTAAAGTCAATTTCCCTTGTTGTACATCAATTAGGGCTCTCCCTGTAGCAAGGAATGGACGTCCAAGTATAAGAGGTACCTCACGATCCTCTTCCATGTTGAGAACAATGAAGTCTACAGGGAATATAAATTTATCAACCTTGACCAGTACATCTTCTATAATTCCCCGTGGTCTCTTAATAGATCGATCAGCTAATTACAATGACACTGTTGTTGTTTTGATTTCTTCTAATCCAAGTTTCCTGAAAATGGAAAGAGGCATAAGATTGATACTTGCACCAAGGTCATATAAAGCTTTATCAAAAAATGAATTTCCTAAAGTGCAAGGTATAGTAAAACTCCCTGGATCTTTTAATTTTGGAGGTAGCTTGTTTTGCAGTATAGTGCTGCACTCTTCAGTTAACATTACCGTTTCATGTTCCTCGAGCTTCCGTTTATTAGACAAAATTTCCTTTAAAAATTTAGTATAACTAGGCATCTGTGCTAATGCCTCTGCAAATGGAATGTTAATATGCAATTTCTTGAAAATCTCTAAAAATTTTGAAATTTGCTTATCTAATTTTTCTTTCATAAATTTATGAGGATATGGGAGAGGTGGCATATATTTAGTTTCAGGGTTAGAATCGATCAAACCTTTACCAGTACATTTCTTTGCTGAAACACGTTTCTCCTCTTGCTCAGTCTCTTCTTTCTCGCCTTCTTGATGAGTGATTTCTTTAGGTTGTGGCTCTTCTAATTGTGTGCCACTCCTTAGTGTTATGGCCATGACATCCTCCTTGGGATTCTTTTCTGTGTTGCTCGGGAAAGAGCCTTGTGCACGTCCAGAAATTATAGTTGCTAGTTGACCCACCTGAACTTCCAGATTTTTGGTGGATGTTTCTTGATTTTGGAACCTAGTTTCTGCTGCATTTAAGAATTTGGCCATCATGTCCTCCAAGTTGGACTTTTGTTCTTGAGGTGGGTATTCAGGAGGAGGTTGTTTCGCATTGCTTTGATTCCAAGACAGATTCGGGTGATTCCTCAATCCTGAATTATATGTATTGTTGTATAGATTGTTTCGCCTGTGAAAATTTGAAACAAAGTTAGCTTGTTCAGTAGATGAATTATATGCAAACTGATTACCTGCTTGACAGTTACTGCTATGGTGGCCACTACCACCACACAATTCACATATAACATGTGTAGTAGGATAAAGTCCATCTATCTTCTTGGTGAGAACCTTCATTTGTGCTGTTAAAGCTGTAACAACATCTATATTGTGCAATCCTGAGGTTTTGTTTACAAGTAACCTCTTTTCTGGCCATTGATAAGAATTTGTGGCCATCTCTTCTAGCAATTCAAGAGCCTCTTCTGGAGTTTTTCTCATGATCGTGCCACCTGCAGCTGCATCAATCATATTTCGGGTTGCACTGGTTAAACAGTTATAAAAAGTTTGTACCTACATCCAAGTGGGCAACTCGTGATGAGGACATCTTCTCAATAGG
Source organism: Bretschneidera sinensis (assembly GCA_023935145.1). Taxonomy (NCBI): domain Eukaryota; kingdom Viridiplantae; phylum Streptophyta; class Magnoliopsida; order Brassicales; family Akaniaceae; genus Bretschneidera; species Bretschneidera sinensis. Next base: position 73,793,354 of record CM043702.1, on the reverse strand, counting down.
TCTTTAAAACGTTCCCATGCCTCATAGAGTGACTCTCGATCGACCTGCAAAAACATAGTAATTTAATTACGTAACTTTGCAGTTTTTGCAGGAGGGAAGTATTTCCCTAAAAAATTTTGTGCCAATTCTGCCCATGTCATTATGGATCCGGCTGGCAAAGAAGTCAACCAGCTTTTTGCTTTATCCCTCAATGAGAACGGGAAAAGCCTTAAGCGAATTGCATCATCCGATACTCCGTTATGCTTGAATGTGTCACAAATTTCCAAGAAATTAGTCAAGTGAACATTTGGATCCTCTTGCGATAGGCCCCCAAATTGTACTGAATGCTGAATCATCTGAATGATGGTGGGCTTAATTTCAAAATTGTTCGCTTGTATAGGTGGTCGCCGAATGCTAGATTCAACACCATCCATCTTTGGCATGGCATAATCCCATAGTGCACGTTGCACCTCTACATTGTTTCCTTCTGCCATTGTGTCAACTGTTACTGGTGCTACTCTTCTCAAAGCGTGAAAAGTGCGCTCAATCTTTGGATTTAATTCAGCAAGTATTCTCCCACAAGTACGTGTCATGCACTAGTAACAAAAACCCTGCAAAATAGACTTAAAAACCAAATTAATAAACTCTCAAATTTACTAGCAGAATCGCAATAAATGTAATATTTTATTTCAATCCCCGGCAACGGTGCCAAAAACTTGATGCGATGAAATTGACACTAGCAAGTGCACTAATCGTTCAAGTAATAAAATGATGAGTAAATATTGTTCCCAACGAGGACTGAGCAAATACTACAGAAATTATGACTCGACTTTTATTGTTATTTGAGCAAACGAATAATTGTCGGAGAAAAGGTTACTAACAATTAACTAAAAGGGAAAAACAGAACGCAATAGTAAATAAAGGAAGACTTGCAAACTTTGGAATGAAGACTCTTATGAACTAACGTGCTAAGGACTCGACTTCACCTAAACAATAATTGACAAGTGTTTTGAATGGACAAGTTTCACTTACTATATTTTTCAAGATGATAGAATCTCTAATAAATTGGTTATCCATATTCCAGGTCTAACCACAATCTCAAGAATCATTAACTTCAAATATCCGTATTCCAGGTCTATTCTAGATTAATCCAAATTAAGAAGCATTAAGTGTTTATGGATTCCTTTCAGTTAAATCTCCCTATTCGGTTACGATTTAAGCGGACCACATGAACTTCCTAGAATCCCTATTCGGTTACTCCTATTCCATTAATGGCATGTTTTACCCTGACCTTTGCATAAATAACAATCCAATATCATATTTATTAGTTCAACCATTCATAAAAGCATGGCTTCTCTATTCGACACATCACCATGCCCAAAGAAGGAATCAAAATAATAAAAAGCATTAAGAACAATAAAACACACTCTTTGAAAAACACATTAAATTTCACTTGTCCAAACAACAACTCAAGATATAGGTTTAGGATCCATCTATCCTTAACACAAAATTATCTACTCCATAATAATATTCAACCAAACCATGTTCATATTATAAAACATCAACATAGATAGATAAGAATAATACAAAACCGGAGAAGAATGATTTAAAAGCTTGATGCGTAGCCTTCAGGAGTCTCTCCAACTCTCATTTGGCTTCTCCTCTTCTCCAAATTATGTTTTCTTCTTCTACGGCCGCCCTCCTCTTGTTCAGCTAGGGTTTTCTTTTTATAACTTTTCAGAATCCGTGGGCTGGCGCTGTAGCTCCAACTTCCCGGCGCTGCAGCTTCAACTTTTTGGCACTACAGCACCAACTTTCTGTCCCAATTGGTATCTTTTAGCCAGCTACCAGCGCTGCAGCGCCAACATCCGGGTGCTACAGCCTTGAGTTTCCGTCTTCTTTGTGCATTTTGGCCTACCAGTGCTCTCCAGCGCTCTAGCAAGTGTCTGCACAATAAATTTCCATGACTTAGCATTGATAAATCAACTAAAACAACTTATTAGTAGAATAAGAAAACTAAACTCAATTTGCTAAAAATACATGCAACATAATTCTAATGCTTAAGATCAACACCAAAAACGTGCCTAAAAGCAGTATAATAACAAGATTTATTCAGAGTTATCAACTATCAAAGCAGAAAGGCCGAACCAAGAGCTCTAAGCTTTGGTACTTCTCCCACACTTGGTGAACTTCTACCATGCCTAAGTGGGCCTTCACGCCAAGTGGGCCTCTATACCTATCAGGCTAGCCGATGGCCAAAAAACCTTATTTCTCCCATAGTTGACTAGCCAATAGTCAAGATAGCTCATTGCTCCAATGAACTTTGCAAAAACTCCCAACTACAAAGCATCAACAAAAATCTAAGGAAAACTGTTAAGAAAATTATGAGTCCTAACATCCCTTAATCATTTTTCCCAAGAAAATCGAGCCTAGGGCCTCGAGTCCCTGGACGCTTTCTCTTTATAAAGCCTAGGGCCTTGTATCCCTGGACGCCTTCTCTTTATAAAGCCTAAGGCCCCGAGTCACTGGGCGTATCTTCTTTACTAAACCTAAGCCTTGAGTCCCTAGGCGTATCTTCTTTACCAAGTTGAGGGCCCTGAGCTTATTCCTTCCACGGAACATCTACTTGAAAAAAGAAAGAGTGAAGGGCTTTGGGGTCCTTTCTCGCTAAAAAAGATTGCTTAGGCAAAGGCCAAGGAGGAAGCCTCGAGCTTGTTCCTCATCAGATCTCTTCTCTGTCAAGACTAAGGAAGAAGCCCTGAGCTTTTCTTCTCCCCAAATCTTCTCAAACATTATCAAGAAAATTTGTAAGCTCTTCACCACATACAAGTAAGGAAGCCAAGACATCATAAGAAAATAAATATAAAAAGGTCTTACACCTATTCCATTATTTAGAAATTTTTACAAGAAGGGGCACTAACTGCTTAACATACGTTAATAAAAATGAAGGGGGATGAGTATCTACTCCTTGCCCCCCACTATATCTATATTCTCTTTAGCCATACTCGCCTCAGTCTCAACCTCAATTTTGTCCCCTGCTTCAACGCCTTAGCCATCCTCAGACACGGTAGTGGTCTCATCCTTAGAAAGTTCGACCACCGAAAAGTTCTTATCAAAGTAAGCTTGGATCGCCTTACACTTGGCGTCCTCAAAATTGTTAAAGTAGTACTTTCCCTCTTCAGTGGACCTTCTCCTAGTAGACTCCTATTCGGCCACCATAGCCTCGAAAGATAGATTTTCCTTCACGGTGTCGTTCTGAGCCTTAACCATTTGGGCCTTTAGGACTGAGTTAGCCTCTTGGGAGCTAGTCAACTGGACCTTCAAGAGTTGGATATCATCATCCTTCGATCAAAGGGCAGACCGCGAGTCAGCAACCAAGGCTTGATGATTCTACAGTTTCTTGTTAAGATCGATAAAATGCCAAGACAACGCACCCAAGATGATACTCGTTTGAAAAAAAAGAAAACAACACAAATCAATATACTTCGACCTTATATCGATTTCAATAAAAGGAAAGATAGATGGAAGGGTACCTTAAAGGCCAACTCCTCCATTATATTTGACAAGACCACAAGGGGAGCCTCGGCCAATGCTGCCATTTCCTACTGAAGAATGCAGTTAATGAGATGTTCTCGAGCTATCTAAGGATTCCCAAAGACCGAATCCCCTTGCTTAATGAACCAATTAGGCCTTAGACATTCATGACTGCGGGGCGACCAGGAAGAGATTGAAGCCCTGTTACCAAAGAACTAAGAGCGGAGGAGTAGGGCCGTCGATCCTAATAAAGGGCATCATGAGGGGAAGAGGGGCATCATCAGAGGCCTCTTAAGAGGACGATTCATACCTACTTTTCTACATAGGCCAACTCCCGAATGCATCATCAAAGATTCTCTTCATTTCCCTCTTGGCCTTCTTCAGAACTTGGGATATATTGGGAAGCATATCTATACAATAAAAAATTATCAGACCATAGAAAATATTGCGAAATGAAAAGACAAAGACTCCGAGTTTATACCCTCTTCAGGACGGAGGTCGAGTCTAGCTAGGTCAGTATTGCTCAGTAAAGCTGAAGGTTCTATAGCTAGAGAAACCACCTTTTTTATAGTCACCTCTTCTACCTCACTAAGGGTCAGATTCTTATTTTTCCTAAAAAATATCAAGTCCCACTTCCTCGAAACCTCGAAGCTCATTTCACTCTGAATAAAGAAAAATTTATTCCTCTACTACTTCATAGAGGAACCCTTCAACTTTTTGCAAACGTAAATGAATCCTATTAAAAGATAGATAGAATTAGGCACCAACTGATAAAGGACTATGCCGTAGTGGTTCAAGATAAAACATCTAGGGATTAAGAAGGAGCCAAAGACCAGCCTTCAATAAGTGCGTATACACGCATAGCTAGTAAAAATTGACCTTTTGAGGGTCATCATAGTCTCTCTCCTACCTTGGCTATTCTAAGTGAATATTCGGCTAGAATTCTATATTTCTCCCTAAGGCTTGCAAACTCTTCCACTCCTAATTCATTTGGTTCATCTTCAGCACTAAAAGCAATATCCTTTGCATCTAGGGCCAGATCCTCTCGTATATCATTTAATGTGTGCTCATTCTTCAGGGAGGGAGTGGTGATTTCTTTCTTAACCACCATCTTAGGATCTAGACTAAGTCTCTTTACATGAGACTCAACCAATAAGCTACTCACCTCGACCTCCCAGGAACTAGATGAACTATAACTACGAGAAGACATAAATAAAGAAGGATCGAATTATTCAGCCAAGAAATGGAAGAACTCTGAATAGTTAAAACACCGACTTGGAAAGCTTTCAACCACTCTAAAGGATTTTTACAACTCTTAGGGCTCTCTAAGAACTCTTTAGAGAGTAAAATTGCAAGTGAAGTGGAGAACCCTGTAGGAACCCCCTCCTTATAAAGATAAATGAATGGCTTAGATCAATATGAATGAAGGGCCTAGATCCTGATGTTTTAGATACCGAGAAGATGCAATTTTTCGATGCACCCGTTAAAAATTCTAGAAACATTCTAGGAGCTATTGATGGGCCACAAACTTCATCCCAACTAATGGGCCACGAGCTTCAACCCAGCGAATGGGCCACAAGCCTCACCCCTGCCAATGAGACACAAGCCTCAATCTTGCCAGTGGACCACAAGTATTAGCCTAGCCAATGGGCTCCAAGATCACAAGCCTTAGACTAGCCAATGGATCCAAGCTTACAAGTCTTAGCCCAGCCAATGGGCCCAAGCTCACAAGTCTTAACCCAGCTAAAAAACCTTAGGCCCGCTAAGTAGCCTCCATAAATCTCTTAGGCCAAATGCCCACAACTATATTTAAACCAGCAAGCTTACCTACACACAATATGAAGAAGCCCTACCCTAAAAGGTTTAGAACACTTGGGCCTCATTTAATAAAAGACAAAAATCATGGAACAAAGCACTTCACAAGACCAGATACAAACTCCAAAACCTTATGACACCTCAGTTCACTCAACTCTGAGGACATAGCCTTAAGCTCTTATCCTTCATTAACTTCTTAGTTTATTCCAACTCCAATGAGACAACCTCGAGCTTCTATACTCCTCAGACTACACGGTTCATTTAACTCCAATGAGATAGCCTTGAGCTTTTATTCTCCTCGAACTCTTTGTTTCATTTCTGCTCTAAAGAGACGACCCCGAGCTTCCATCCTCCTTGGAATTTTTAGTTTATTTTAGCTTTGAGGAGACAACCCTGAGCTTTTCTCGTCCTTGGACTACTTAGTTCATTCAACTCCAAGGAGATAGCCCCGAGCTTCCATCCTCCTCGGACTCCTCAGTTCATTCCGCTCTAAAGAGTTAGCGCCAAGCTTTCATTGTCCTTGGGCCTTACATACTCTCGCTCTGAGGAGTTAGCGTTAAGATTTCATCCTCCTCAAACCATATATACTCTCGCTTCGAGGAGACAACATCGATCTTTTATCCTCCTTGGACTTTACATATATTTTAGCTACGAGAAGTAGGCATTGAGCTTTCATCCTTCTCGGATCTTACATCCTCTCATTCCGATGAGCTAACACTGAGCTTTTATCCTCCTTAAACCTTACATACTCTCGCTCCAAGGAGTTAGCTTTGAGCTTTCATCCTCTTTGTACCTTAAATACACTCGCTCAAAGGAGACAACGTCAAGCTTTTATTCTCCTCAGACCTTATATACACTCTAGCTTCGAGGATTAGCGCCAAGCTATCATTCTCATTGGACCTTGTATATTGTCAGTCCAAGGAGCTAGAGTTGAGCTTTCATCCTCCTCGAACTTTACATACTCTCGCTCGAAAAAGACATCATTGAGCTTTTATCCTCCTTGGACCTTACATATACTCTCACTTTGAGGAGTTAGCTCTGAGCTTTCATCCTCCTCGGGCCTTACATACTCTCGCTCCATGAAGAGAGTGTTGAGATTTTATCCTCCTCAAAACTTACATATACTCTCACTCTAAGGAATTAATACTGAGTTATTATTCTTCTCAGACCTTACACACTCTCGTTTTGAGGAGTTAGCACCAAGCTTTCATCATTCTTGGACATTATATACTCTCGCTCCGAGGAGAAAACACCGATCTTTTATCCTTCTTAGACCTTACATATATTTTCACTCTAAAGAGTTAGTGTTGAGCTTTCATTCTCCTCAGACCTTACATACTCTCGCTCCGAGGAGACATCACCGAGATTTTACCATCCTCGGACCTTATATATACTCTCGCTTCGAGGAGTTAGCACCGAGCTTTCATTCTCCTCGAACCTTATATATAGTCTTACGATGAGGAGTTAGTGCAGAGCTATCATTCTTCTCGGACCTTACATACTCCCGCTTTGAGGAGAAAACAAAAAGCTTTTATCCTACTAGAACCTTACATTTACTCTCGCTTCAAAGAGTTAGTGCTGAGCTTTCATCTTACTCAGACCTCACATACTCTCGCTCCGAGGAGATATCATCGAGCTTTTACTCTCCTCGGACCTTACATATACTATCACTCTGAGGAGTTAGCACCGAGCTATCATTCTCTTCGAATCTTACATATATTCTCGCTCCGAGGAGTTAGTGTTGAGCTATCATTCTCCTCAGACCTTACATACTTTCACTCTAAGGAGTTAGCACCGAGCTTTCATCCTCCTCGAACATTACATACTCTCACTTAGAGGAGACAGAACTAAGCTTTTTACCTCCTCAGACCTTACATACACTCTCACTTTAAGGAGATATTGCCAAGCTTTTATCCTCCTTGGACATTATATACTCTCATTTCGAAGAGACAACACCGAGCTATCTACCTCCTTGGACCTTACATACTCTCGCTCTGAGAGTTAGCATTAAGGTTTCATCTTACTTAGACCTTACGTACTCTCACTCCGAAGAGAAAACATTAAGCTATCTACTAACTTGGACCTTACATATACTCTTGCTCTGAGGAGACAACACCTAGCTTTTATCCTCTTCAAACTTTAGATACCCTTGCTTCGTGCTGGACCACCTGCACGTTCAAGCCATCATTTTCCAGCGCCCAGGCGCACGCTCAGACAAAGCCAGCAGTGCGCACATGCTTCTGGACTCTAATTCAGACTCAAATTAAGGCTATGCAAAGACAGCTCTCTCTCATGGGCTATAAATATATGCTTAAGGTTTGCAACCAGGGGGGAGCTCGAGGAGAAAAACAAAGACGGTTTTTGATCCTCGAGTTCCCCCCTGGCTGCAAACCTTAAGCATATATTTATAGCCCACGAGGGAGAGCTGTCTTTGCACAGCCTTAATTTGAGTTTGAATTAGGGTCCATAAGCATGTGCGCACTGCTAGCTTTGTCTGAGCGTGCGCCTGGGCACTGGAAAATGATGGCTTGAACGTGCAGGTGGTCCAACAGCATGTGCGTGCTGCTGGCTTTGTTTGAGCATGCGCCTGGGTGCTAGAAAGTGATGGCTTGAACGTACAGGTGGGTCCAGCAGCATGTGCGCGCTGCTGTCCAGGTGTGCGCCTAGGTGCTGGAAAATGAAGGCTGCAGCGCTGTTGGGCGAGGGGCGCAGCGCTGGTTGGCGAGGGGCACAGCACTGGGCTTTGAGGGGTGAGGCGTTGGGCTTCCAGAGGTGAGGCGCTGGGCTTTCTTTTGGAGGCCTGAACTATTTCCACTAAAACTGCCATAACTTTCACTAGAAAAATCCTTTTTCCGAACCATAAAATTCTCCAGAAAATAGACTTCCGGATCTTTCTAAGCATATATGGCTCATCTCCTGGTTCTTCCTACATCAATACAGTTTAATCTGCAAAGATGATTGATCTGTATGGGAAATTCTGGCAATTTAGAGAAACTCCTTCAGCTTGTATGCAGAAGTGCACACACTAGTGTGCCTACCCTTAATTTGTTCCAAAGTGATGCACACACTTGTGTGCAGTCTTTTAACTCAATTTAATTTATTGCTCCAACCTTGGTTTAGAATTTTAATCATCTTTAAATCATTTTTGAAAATGTCTAAACCTTGGACAAAAACGAGCACCGACACCCAAGATCTTTTGGTGCTTTAAACATGGATCGATTTATCATCTCTTTTGTACTCAAAGCACCTGAAAATGCATCGAATTAAGTCAATGATTTATGAATAACACTTTAGAGTTATCAACATGTAAAAGTGCGATTACGACCGAGATTAACCCTAAAGTGTTAACAATTAAGTATTGTTTAGATGCATTTTATGACTCTCATCACTTCGAGGAGACAACGTTGAGGTATCTACCTCCTCAGACCTTACATACACTCTTGCTCCGATAAGACAACACTGAGGTCTCCACCTCCTCAAACTTGGTTCACTCAGACCTCCAAAGGAATAACCCCAAGCTATCCCTCATTTTGCTCAAAATTTGAACCATTGTTCTTGACCTTTTTAGTACCCAAAAACCTCAAACCTAATATGAGTTACACAACACAGAAAAGAACTGTTATGGAACTTACTACTACTCGTGTCTCAACAATCTACTTCCTTGATCGCATAACTACACTAGGGGAAGTGGGGGGGGGGCATATGATTTAGGGAAAATTCTCCCTCCAATAACATAATGACACGTGGCATCTACTAATGATAAAAAAGTAATTTTATAGACAAGACAGATCAACCAATCAAATGGCTACACTTAGAAAAGGACATAATGGTAAATTCATGCCAAAGTTCTACTACTTTTGTGACCATTGGAAATCACCTTCAAAAGATGCCCAGGTGGTGATCTTCCAAACACCCAAGTCTAGAATGACTTGTAGAAAGAAATACAGCAATCGAAAGCAAGAAAGAAAAGAAGAAAAGTGATTTGTTATCAAGGTTTGGCAATAGCCTACGTCCCCGTGAGTTCCTCTGAACTCTCTGCACTAAATCAATGGTTCTTTACAATTCAGCAACCCTCTTCAAGAATCCACAAGTTCTTGAAGAAACCAAGAAGAGAACAAAGTAGATGATAAGAACTATTATAACGCTCTCTATCTATACTACTCTCTCTTCTTTACAACCAGCCTCTTTACAATGAGTCCCTTTTATATGTCTGTGTCTTTGCACTCTCACAAAATTCTCTCATTCACACACATGTCTCACAAGTTACATTACATCACATTCTTGTTGAGAATGAAGCTAGGTGACCCTTTATATAGTGCACCAACTTCTTGTCTAATCTTGTGTGTTATTCTCCACCCTTAGATCTTGATGACCAATCAACCATGGCCCTCCATCAATCCTAAGTGATGCTGTGCATTTTAACTTTGCACCCATGCACTTAACAAGATGCTAAAAATAAGTTGTCCATGTGTGCATCAGTGTGGCTAGCGCCTAGGCACTGAACAGGGGGCGGTGAGGCGCTAGGTTGAACCACCTTTCTTCAAGCTTCTGGGCGCCGCGACCTTGGGAAGGTGGTGTTGCAGCCTTAACTCTTCTCCAGCACCTCCCTTGCTAGGCATTGTAGCATAGGAAAAGGAGGGCTGCTGCGCACACTGAAGCTAGACCTCCTGATGTTGTGCGCACTTCTTTGTCTTGCTGAATAGAGGTGTGCACACACACCCAAATTGATGCGCACACTTGTGTGCACTCCTTTAACATGTTGAAATTTATTCTTCCAACCTTGTTTAAACCTTAAACCATGTTTAAACCTTAGATAAATATCAACAATCTCTACCTTTGTCTAAGCGTTTAAACCTGAACCATTGTGTAGAGAACTTCAGAATCCAAACTCATCTTGAGTCATCAATCAACCGACTCCATTCCTAAGAAGTCTAAGGCAATGATTGGACCTTCTTAGTGGTAGAACCTTGGTGCCTAAATCTGTAGGACTTTCCTCCATGGCCTTCTTATCAACATGAATGCATATTCTCGTACCATTTTCTAGAATGTAATGATATCGAACATCCATATGCTTCGTCTCCTCATGGAACACTAGATTACTCCACAAGTACCATGCTCTTTGGCTATCCGAAGACACCACCAGCTGCTCTTTTAGGACCTCCCACTCATCCAACAATCCTTTGCACCTTATAGCCTCCTTTATGGCTTCCATAGCCGCTATGCATTCTACCCCAGTTATTATGAGTGCTACCACTGGCTACCACAAGGCCTTCAAATACCTCAGCAACCACTTCATCCCAAGCCAATGCTTCTTTCTAGGATTACTCACAAATCTGCTGAGAACACCCATTGTACAAGAAACCCTTAACCAGTTTCTCTCATTTTCTTGGATTATACACTTCCTAAGGATATTTTGTGTAAGGCTGAGATCCTTGTTCTCGAACTCCTTACTAAGTTGAGATGTAAACCTTTTCATCCTTTTCCTGCTGTTCCGAACCAATAGTATATCAACGACATAGATGAGGATACTCACCATTTTCTCCACCTTGTGTCCAGGTGAGAAAGTTTCTATGAAATCTATGTCTTTTCTTCTTGTGAACCCATTCGCCATTAGCCTAGCCTTGTTCCAGACTTCATCTCCTGGAGGGTACCCTTCTTTGATCTTGTAAGTCCACTTACAATCCACAACTCTCTGATTTCCCAGAACGTGCACCAATTCCCGGAAGTTGTTCTTCCTCAAAGAATCCATTTCTTCCTCTATAGCTAGCTTCCATCTTAGCGAATACTTACATCCTGTGGCATCAATGTAAGTCTCTTGTTCACTCATCTCTCCTTCTGTCCAAGGAGCTGCTGCATCCACAGCATCTGCAAAAACCCATGTCTTGAAGGTGGTCCGACCAGCCTTCTTTCCCGATCTCTTGTGAGATGATAGTCCTTTTGACTCCCTGCATCATCCTCTTTCAGTTCAACCTCCTCACAAGTGTCTTGAGCTTGGCATTCATCAATGGGCTCTACCTGGTCCAAACCCTCTTGCCTTCCTTGCTCTACCTGAACTGAATTCTCCTTGATGTTATGCTCCACAAGAACCAAACTAGTTTGCTCACTAGCCCCTGCAGGGTTAGTTTTCTCCAAGTAGGGAAATAACAATTCATTAAAAATAGCATCCCTACTTATTATGAGTTTCAATCCTTCTAAGGACCACAACCTATACCCTTTAGCCCCTTCCCCATATCCTAGAAACACACATTTTCTAGATCTTGGGCTAAGCTCATCATCCTTTTGTTGTGCATATGCAACACACCCAAAAGTTCTAAGGTTGTCCAACACAGAGGGTTTTCCACTCCACATCTCTTTGGGAGTCTTGAGCTCTAAAGTTCTAGAGGATGATCTATTAACCACATATGCAGCAGTAGACATAGCTTCCCCCCAAAAACATTTGGGTAATCCGGATCCATCTAACATGCACCTAACCTTTTCTATAAGGGTCTTATTCATCCACTCAGTAACTCCACTTTGCTGAGGGGTTTCCACAACCGTCCTATGTCTTAGAATCCCATTTAACCTACAAAATTGATCAAGTTCTTGGTTAAAAATTTCTAAGCCATTATCGGTTCTTATCCCCTTAACTACTTTACCCATTTGAGTATCTACCAGCCCTTTCCACATCATTATTTTATTCAAAGCATCTGATTTATTGTTAACCAAATAAACCCACACTTTTCTTGAATTATCATCAATTAAAGACAGAAAGTAAATGCTACTTTCCTGTGTTGGTGTCCTTGCTGGTCCCCAAAGGTTCACATGAATGTAGTTAAGAATGCCCTTAGACTTGTGCACTCTGGTGAAGCTGACCCGGTGTTGCTTCTCAAGAACACAACACTCGCAGAAATCAAGTTTCTCTACTTTGTTTCCACTAAGTAGGCCATCCTTGCTGAGAACTTGCAGGTCCTCTTTGCTCATATGTCCCAAGCGAGTGTGCCAAAGGGCTGCCTCATTCATCTCAGCCATCAAGCTTGCTGCTTGATCCTTGATCTCCATGTCTCCGATCATCTCATAGAGTCCATCCTTCATTGCTGCTTTGATCACTACCAAAGATCCCTTAGCTACCTTGATTTTTCCTCCCTCTATCTTGCAGGTGTATCCCATGGAATCCAGCTACCCCAATGAGATCAAATTTCTCCCCAAATCTGGGAGATACCTAACATTCTCCAGCAGCTTTGTCATTCCATCAAACATCCTCACCTAGATGTCTCCCATGCCCCTCACTTGGTAAGAAATATCATTCCTTAAGAAAACCCTTTCATCATTGGTTTCCTTGAAATTCTTGAACCAACTCCGGTGAGCGCACATGTGATGAGTACACCCGGAATCCAAGATCTATTTCCCACTGCCTTCTTGCCTCTTGCTCACACTTGAGCACACAATAAGAACATAACCAACTTGCTGTTCTATTTTGGCAACCGAAGCCTCTCCATTCTTGGTATGGCTTCTTCCTTTATCCCTTATCTTCTCCTTGCAATCTTTCTTGACATGACCCTCTTTATGGCAGTAGAAACATCACCCATGGCTCTCTCCTCTACCTCTGTCCCGGTAGTTGATAAATGTTTAAATAGTCATATTTAAGCCCCTTAATTTATGCTTGTTAGGTTCTTTATTTATCTATTTTAGTATATTCTACTTCATTTTCGTGTTTTATGTGTTTTTCACAGGACTTGGACAAAAAGATGATAATTTGGAGCTTTTAGGAGCGAAAGTCAAGTTCTACCATCCAGCAAAGTGTGCTCGAGCGCACCTCCCTTGTGATCAAGCGCACAAGCACATGAGCGCACTTAAAGAAGGCTCGAGCGCACACTTATGCTCAAGTGCATCCCGTACATGATCTAGTGCAATCACTGCAGAAGCGGCAGAGCCAGATATGGAAAGAAGTCTTTGGATTCCAAATAGGAAATTAGGGTTTCGGGATACCATGAGGACTCTATAAATAACCTGTAAAACACATAAATCAGACCTTTTGTTTTGAGACTTGAAGTAGCATGCTTAGGATAGGAATTGACGACTCGTCTCCTGAGTCTTCTTTGGTTTTATTTTTCTATTTTATTTCATTATGTTTAGAATGTTTAGTTTAACTAGCATGTGTAACTAAACTCCTATAGGGCTCGATTGAAGCCCTAGTTATGCTTTTCCAAATGTTTATTCATTGATTATCTTTTCTATAGGCTTGTTAGAATGTTTAACTTGATTAATGCCTGTTTGTATTTAAATTCCTCATATGTGTGTGTCTGATCAATGTATGCATGTGGTATGGATAAGTTAGTCGAATCAATTTGGATGACTGAGTCTTGAGTTTGACATTAGTAACAAGAGATATCCACACCGGATTCTCCGGTTAATCAACATGGAAAACCGGGAGCAGACCAAGCCGTAGGTCCCGTGTGGTTGTCGATCTCCACAGCCCTCATGCTCTCTTAAGGAGCAACTCAGCATACACCCATGCTGAATCCCTTAAGAGAGAAAAAAGTTAGAGTATACACCATGCCTAACTCGTTGCATAGGGAGATCAATAGCCTAAGGTGTGGGCCAAGCCCTTAGGTTCGCAACCATTAAATATTCATGATAAGGCTAGAGCATTGACACCTTACTTAGTGGGAAAGTATAATTAGTGGCGAATATCGTAGTCCTATGTTCTCATTATTATTCACTCATAATCAATAGCTATTTCTTTTTTTACTTTGAAGAAACTAATTCTAAATTGAAATTCACTAATCCTTGTGGAAATGATCTTGCACTTACACACTATGCTACCATTGACCTTGTGCACTTGCAAGTAAAACTAGTACGGTTATTTGTGTATTTATTTAGCTAAATAATCATCACAACAAGTTTTTGGTGCCGTTGCCGGGGATTACACTAAATTTCTTTTTAGAATTAATTTTTCATTTAGTTTAATTATTGTTATTTCCTTTTTATTCTATTCAATTCTTAATTATTGTGTTTATCTTTGTTTTCTTTTCTTTAAAACCCTAATCAATTTCCTTTTTCTCTGTTTCAGGTACTCTAAGAGAGCTTTCTATGCCACTTATGATCGAGCGCACTCTCTTGTGTGATCGAGTGCAATTGAGGTAAAGAGTTACCCGAGCAGTAGTGTTTGACTGATGCACTCATGTAACTGCCACCGATTCATGCACGGACGTTGATCCAAGCATCTGGCATTCCTTCCCCTTGATACCGAGCTTGAGTGGACTATCAGACAAAGGCTTAGAGACAACTCAGAAGAGGTAGAAGAAGGAATTGAGGAAGAAACACCAATGGCAGAACAGATAGCCTAGCAGCACCCACCTGAGCGGAGTCCGATGAAGCAATCCTTCATCCCACAGAACCTCGATAAACTTTCGTGCATTACGTATCAACCTGAAGTGGAAGGAAACTAATACATATCTCCGCAGATACTTAGTGCACTGACTCACTTTAGGGGTACACCTAGTGAGGATCCACATTTGCACCTTCGAGAGTTCTTCGACCTTTGCAAATTCTAGCACATCCGAGGCTTAGACCAAGAAGGAATAAGGTTAATTTTGTTCCCTTTTTCCTTAAAAGATAATGCTAAATATGGTATAATTCTTTGCCTGCAGTTTCCATCCACACTTGGGAGGAGTTGGCTAGCAAATTCCTAAGGAAGTTCTTCCCAGCCCAAAAGATGAGGCAAATGAGGAAGGAAATTCAATCCTTCCAACAAAAAGATGGAGATCTATTCTTTGAGGCCTGGGGACACTTCAACGAGCTACTACTCAAGTGCCCACACCACAACCTTCCGTAAGACGAACTGGTACAACCTTTCTATGAAGGTTTGAGTGACTCTAACAAAAATATTGTAGATTCAGGTTGTGGAGGAGTACTGATGGAGAAAAGCAGTGAAGAAGCGATGGAACTCTTCGAAACCCTAAGTGAACACACGCAGCAGTTCTCCTCTCGAGGTAGACATATAACCAAGAGTAAGGCATATATTAGGTAAGCCTGAATGGAGGATCGTCTCCTCAAATAGCTGCTGTGGAGAGGAAACTTGACCTATTGGTTAAAACTATGGCTGCTCAAAACACCTCAACCAACCCACCAGCTACACCACTCCAGGTATGTGCTATTCGCTCACAATTTGATCATAATACTAATGCGTGTCCCTTATATCCATCTGCAGATCATGAGCAAGCTAACTTTGTGGGACCAAATAATTATTCGCCAAAGAACAACCCTTATGCAAACACATACAACCCTGGATGGCAGATCACCCAAATTTCTCATGGAGCAAAAATTAAAATAGTCAAGGGCAGTAAAGAAACTTCCAACCAGCAGCCCAATCTGTTCTTGAACCAAAGAAGAATGACCTCGAAAGTCTTGTGAGGCAACTAGCATCTCAGCAGCAACAAATTCTGAATTCACAAGATTGGTTCATGGCAGAAGAAAGGCAATTCCGAACTAAACTAAGTCAAACCATAGCAAAACATGAACAAGCCATCCAAAGGCTAGAGGTACAAATGGGACAAGTGACTAAGGAGATGAGTAGCAGAAAACAAAGGGAGATTCCAGATCAACACCTTGGGGAACATCAACAACTAAAAGCTGTCACAACCTTCAGAAATGGTAAGGTGATAGGGTCTGATGAATCTGCAACAGTACCAAAGGTAAGTGAGACGGCGAAGGTGAATGCACCACCCTTCCCGCAAAGGTTTGTAAAACAATAGAAAGAGAATAAATTACTTGATATTTTTGAAACCTTGCGAAAAGTTGAAATAAACATTCCTTTATTAGATGCAATTCAACAGATACCAGCTTATGCTAAATTTCTTAAGGATTGTTGCACTCATAAAAGAAAGTTTCAAGAACATGAGACTGTAGCCTTAACTGAAGAGGTAAGTGTTATGCTATTAAGAAAACTCCCACCAAAACTAAAGGATTCGGGTAGTTTTACTATTTCCTGTAGAATAGGTGATCAGTTATTTGAGCAAGCATTACTAGATTTGGGAGCGGGTGTAAATTTGCTACCATATACAGCATTGGAAACCCTAGGATTGGGGGAGCTACAACCTACTTCCATTACTTTGCAGTTGGCAGATAGAAGTATAAAAAGACCTAGGGGTATTCTTGAGGATGCCCTAGTGAAGGTAGGTGAGTTCATTCTACCTGCGGATTTCATTGTGTTAGATATGGAAGAATGCCTTATGCCATTACCCTTGCCCATCATTTTAGGAAGACCCTTCATGAGAACTGGCAATACAAAGATTTGTGTTAAAAAGGGTACAGTAAGTATGAAGGTGAATAGGGAGAAAATAGAATTCAAAATATTTGATGCATTAAGATTACCTCAAGATGATATAGAATGCTTTAATGTATGTATGATACACAATTTTGTTGAGCAAGCTTTTCAGGTCTAGCACATCGATCCCTTGGAGACTACTCTTACCCATAGCCTTACAACTGTGGATATTGAGCAAGAACCAGAATATGTCACTAATGGCATCATGAAAGCTGTGCACCTCCTTGAGGCTTCTCCAAAACATTCAAGTAAGTATGCTCTTCCATTTGAAACTCTCATGCCTACCAATACCACTCTTCTTCCTTCTATTTTCCAGGCACCGATTTTGGAATTAAAGCAGCTGCTAGAACATTTAACTTATTCCTACTTGGGAGAGAAGAAAACATTACCAGTGATTGTGGCTGCTAATTTGAGTATGGGAGAAAAAGATAAATTATTAAGAGTTCTAAGGGAGCATAGATCCGCCATTGGATGAACCATTGCTGACATCAAGGGAATAAGTCCGTCTAAGTGCATGCATAATATATACCTTGAGGATGAAGCACGGCCCACTCGAGACGCTCAAAGAAGACTTAACCCACACATGAACGAGGTAGTAAAGGCCGAGATATTAAAACTCTTAGATGTTGGCATTATCTACCCTATCTCCGACAGTAAGTAGGTAAGCCCGGTTCAAGTTGTTCCTAAAAAGAGTGGGATCACATTAGTGAAGAATGAAAATGAAGAGCTCATACCCACAAGAAAAACAACTGGTTGGAGAGTATGTATTGACTATCAAAGATTAAACAAGGTTACTAGAAAAGATCATTTCCCTTTGCCATTTATTGATCAAATGTTAGAAAGATTAGCTGGCCACAGCTACTATTGTTTTTTGGATGGGTATAGTGGATACAACCAGATTACCATAGCACCTGAAGATCAAGAAAAGACTACCTTCACATGCCTTTTCGGTACATTTGCTTATCGGAGGATGCCATTTGGATTATGCAACGCACCAGCCACTTTTCAAAGATGTATGATGAGCATATTTTCTGATATGGTGGAGAAATACATTGAGGTATTCATAGACGACTTTAGTGTCTTTGGTTCCAATTTTGATGAATGCCTAAATCATTTGGAGAGTTTCCTAAAGAGATGTGAAGAAAGTAACTTAGTGCTGAATTGGGAGAAATGTCACTCCATGGTTCAACAAGGCATTGTGTTGGGTCACTCTATCTCCAACAGAGGTATTGAGGTAGACAAGGCTAAAAAAGACATTATTTCAAACTTACATCCCCCTCTCATAGTCAAGGGTGTTAGAAATTTTCTAGGGCATGCCGGTTTTTATAGAAGATTCATCAAGGACTTTTCCAAGATTTCAAGACCTCTGTGTGCATTGTTAGCTAAAGATACCAGATTCGAGTGGACTGATAACTGTATGACAGCTTTCAACACACTGAAAGATGTTCTAACCTCCGCCCCAATAATGATGGCACCAGATTGGAGCCTTCCATTCGAGCTAATGTGTGATGCTAGTGATTTCGCCTTGGGAGCTGTCCTAGGTCAAAGAGTCAATAAGGTACCTCATGCTATTTACTATGCTTCTAGAACTTTAAATGATGCTCAACTTAACTATTCTACTACTGAAAAAGAATTGTTAGCTGTTATTTTTGCTTTAGAGAAGTTTAGATCATATCTTGTTGGCTTTAAAGTTATTGTATACACTGACCATGCTGCTTTGAGATATCTGTTTTCTAAAAAAGATGCAAAGCCTAGGTTAATCAGATGGGTGCTCCTATTGCAAGAATTTGATTTGGAAATCAAAGATAAGAAGGACAGTGAGAATGTGGTTGCAGATCACTTATCAAGGCTACCTTATGGGAATGATACAAATGAGTTGCCCTTAAATGAGAACTTCCCTGATGAGAAATTGTTCGCACTAGAGGTAAAACTTTGATATTGTCAATTATCTAACTGCTAAAGTTTTTCCCCCAGGTATGACAACACAAGGAAATTAGTGGTTAATATCTATGTCTTGACACTACCATTGGGACAATCCCTACCTTTTCAAATTCTGTCCCGATCAGATCATTGGACGGTGTGTCTCGGAAGAGGAGCATTTGAGCTTATTATAACACTGCCACCAGTTTGCTTGTGGAGGACATTTTGGGGCCAAGAAAACAGCACTTAAGGTACTACAATCCAGTTTTTATTGGTCTAATCTATTTAGAGACACCTTCACATTCTACAGCTCATGTGATAGATGCCAACGAACAAGTAACATCTCATCCCGAAACCAAATGCCCCTACAAAATATCCACATTGTAAAACTTTTTGATGTATGAGGCATTGATTTCATGGGTCCCTTCCCCAATTCCTTTGGTAATTTGTATATTCTTGTGGGTGTGGATTATGTCTCCAAAAGGGTCAAGGCAATCCCTTCAAAGACTAATGATCACAAAGTGGTGTTAAAGTTTCTACAGGATAACATTTTTACCCGGTTCAGAACACCAAGAGCGATCATCAGTGACGGAGGCAGCCACTTCCATCATCATTCTTTTGCCGCACTCATCAGAAAATATGGAATCACCTATAAGGTTGGAACCCCATATCACCCTCAGACTAGTGGCCAAGTGGAGATAAGTAACCGAGAAATCAAAAGCATCTTGGAGAGAACCGTGAATCCTAGTCGGAAGGACTGGTCCTTACGACTCAACAATGCTTTGTGGGCATATTCAGACAGCTTATAAGACACCAATTGGGATGTCCCTATACTACTTAGTCTTTGGCAAAGCTTGCCATCTACCTGTAGAGGTAGAACATAGAGCCTATTGGGCCATTAAACAATTCAACTTTGATATGAAACAAGCATGCGAGAAAAGGAGGCTGCATTTAAATGAGCTAGAAGAGTTACGGTATGACGCACATAAGAATGCCAAGCTTTACAAGGAAAGGGCAAAGGCCTATTATGACAAATAACTAGTGTGAAAAGAGTTTCATGTAGGACAAAAGGTGCTACTCTACAATTTAAGATTGAGACTGTTCCCAGGCAAACTCAAGTCCTGTTGGGCTGGACCGTATGTGGTTACCAAGGACTTTCCACATGGGGCTTTGGAGATTCATAGCTCCACTAGTAATCAGGCATTTATAGTCAATGGACACCGAGTCAAGCCATACCTCGATCTCACCATACCTCCTCGGGATGAGGACTTAACACTTTAAACTGTACAATATATAGCTGATCCTCGGACACCTGATCCATTTGAAATCCCAGTTTTTGTAGCACATAACACCCCTATTTGATGCATTGCGATTGAGCACATATACCCCTTGCGATCGAGCTTATTTACACCAGAAGCTCCCTCCTGCACCTGGCACCTCATCGATTGCACCCACAAATGATCAGCAGTGAGAAGATACCCCGTCTGGCTGAAGACGTAAAACTTAGCGCTTATAGGAGGCACCCCAGACAAATCCTTTTCATTTTAGTACTTTTTCTTTTGTTTATATTTATATTTCTTATTTTTCGGAACAATGTTTATTTTTCTTTGTCAGGTGCTTAGTGCGTGCATCCAATTCAAGTTTGGGGGCATGTTACAAGCAAAGCAAGCAACCTAGTTCTCCATCTCTCAGGTCAGATCTTTCCATGCCACACACACATTGGGGACAATGTGTATTTTAAGTTTGGGGGTAGTGGGAGATACTGTTACGAACACACTTGAAACACATGCACACACTAGGTCCCAATTTTTTTTTTTTTTTTTAGAAAAAGATAAATGCATGTTCATTTGGTAACAAAATTTTTAGTTGATTTAAAAATTTTATAACACTTCATTAGTAAGCTTAAAAGCTAGAACATACAGTCTTGTAATAGGAATTTTACAAAGCTAAGTTACCTACATCAAGGCACCTAAGAATTCACGAGTTTGATCCAAATTTGCACGAGCACATTTAGCACGCATTTGTGTGGGGTATGACACATAATTCTTTTATATATGTTTCAATAACCTAACTGTAATCGAATAACTTGTTAAAAAGAACACTTTGGCATAAGAAAAATAAAGAAAAATGTTCATCATGCAAAAAGAAAATTGAAAGCTTCTAATGATCATTAAAAACTTTCCACTGAGTAACTGGGCCTCTTGCCTCAGTAAGCATTGAGTGTTTACGTCAAAAGGTGGGAAGTAAGCCTTTAATGATCATAATAAAAATTTTCACTGAGTAACTGGGCCTGTTGCCTCAGTAAGCATTGAGTGTTCACGTCAAAAGATGAAAATTTCGTTTAGAAGCATTAAAACCTGTTAGTTTCGCAGCCTTTTTGACTTGAGTTAGTAAGTCCTTAGGGGTGTCTTTACACCTAATGCCGTAAAACCATCTGGTTTGAGAGTCATTGGCTAAACACTCGTTACAAGGGTCAAATAGAAAGCTCTATGGAACTCAACATGTTAAAGATCGCATGATAAAAGAAAAAAAAAAGAAAAAGAAGCAAGTATTATGCCATTTTTGCTCTATTTGATAAGGAATTCGATAAAGGTTTGGGCACCGAAACACTATACACTAAAATTATGTGGAAGCCCCATCTTATATGTGCTAATTCATCACACACAAATCAAACTTGCGATGCCTTAAGCCAACCTTAGGTAAGTAACATGAGCTTTTGAAAATCCTTTTTCAATACAAAAATGTGTTTTCATTATAAGCTTACTCATGAACGGTTATCATAGTTTTATGCACAACCCAAATCTTTAAGTATCATGGAAATGAATTTATCTTTAATTTTGTTTTAACATAGTCTTTAGTTTTGTATTGCTAAGGGACTAGCCATATGTAAGTTGGGGTGTGATAAGTGCTTAAATAGTCATATTTGAGCCCCTTAATTTACACTTGTTAGGTTCTTTATTTATCTATTTCAGTAGATTCTACTTCATTTTCGTGTTTTATGTGTTTTTCACAGGACTTGGACAAAAAGATGATAATTTGGAGCTTTTAGGAGCAAAAGTCAAGTTCTGCCATCTAGTAAGGTGCACTCGAGCGCACCTCCCTTGTGATCGAGTGCACTTGAAGAAGACTCGAGCGCATCCCGCACACGATCGAGCGCAATCACTACAGAGGCGGCAGAGCCAGATATGGAAAGAAGTCTCCGGATTCCAAATAGGAAATTAGGGTTTCGGGACACCATAAGGACCCTATAAATAGCCCTGTAAAACACATAAATCAGACCTTTTGTTTTGAGACTTGAAGTAGCAAGCTTAGGAGAGGAATTGACGACTCGTCTCCTGAGTCTTCTTTGGTTTTATTTTTCTATTTTATTTCATTATGTTTAGAATGTTTAGTTTAACTAGTATGTGTAACTAAACTCCTATAGGGCTCGATTGAAGCCCTAGTTATGCTTTTCCACATGTTTATTCATTGATTATCTTTGCTATAGGCTTGTTAGAATGTTTAACTTGATTAATGCCTGTTTGTATTTAAATTCCTCATATGTGTGTGTATGATCAATGTATGCATGTGGTATGGATAAGTTAGTCGAATCAATTTGGATGATCGAATCCTGGGTTCGACATTAGTAACAAGAGATATCCACACCGGATTCTTCGGTTAATCAACATGGAAAACCGGGAGCAGACCAAGCCCTAGGTCCCGTGTGGTTGCCGATCTCCACAGCCCTCATGCTCTCTTAAGGAACAACTCAGTATACACCCATGCTGAATCCCTTAAGAGAGAAAAGAGTTAGAGTATATTCCATGCCTAACTCGTTGCATAAGGAGATCAATAGCCTAAGGTGTGGGCCAAGCCCTTAGGTTGGAAACCATTAAATATTCATGATAAATCTAGAGCATTGACACCTTATTTAGTGGGAAAGTATAATTAGTGGTGGATATCGTAGTCATATGTTCTTATTATTATTCACTCACAATCAACAGTTATTTCTCTTTTTACTTTGAAAAAACTAATTCTAAATTGAAATTCACCAATCCCTGTGGAAATGATCTCGCACTTGCACACTAGGCTACCATTGACCTTGTGCACTTGCAAGTAAAACTAGTACGGTTATTTGCATATTTATTTAGGTAGATAATCGTCACAACAGTAGTAGCTATGTATGTTGTTGTGCACTCTTCCATGGCTCTCTCCTCTACCTCTGTCCCGGTAGTAGCCATGGTTGCTGCCATACCGAGTTGCTGGCCTTCTTTTAAAGAAAAGCCCTTTACTACTTGATGCACTCCTTATCTTGGCATCAAGATTATCTTGCAACTGTTTATTAGGATCAAATTTAAAAGCAAAGATTCATTTACGAAGATACTTCTTATCCCGGAGAGTCTTGGCAAGAAACAACACATCTAGTTTCTTCCATATTGCAGCTGGATCTTCCGAGTCTCCGCACTCCCTTGTGACATTATCGGACACGTGCAAGAAGATGGTGCTGTGTACCATCTTCTTCATTTCATTCCACTGGTCATCCGTGACACTTGCTGGAAAAGCATAATCTTCTCCAAGAGCCAAGTCCACTTTCTGTTGCACTAGAACCGCTTTGATCTTTCGCTTCCACAGGGAAAAATGTCCCTTTCCATCAAAGTTCTCAATACCAAAATTTGAACTCATCTTGCGGAGACGATCCCTTGATTTATGCAGCACCCACAAATGCTTTCTAACTTCTTCTAAACCTCAAGAACACATATCGAAGATTGATCTCAATACTGTTCTTGAATCACCCTTAAGAACACGATCAGATCTTGATCTTTACTTTGTTCTTGAATCACCCTCAAGAACATGATCAGATATAGATCTTAACTTCGTTCTTGAATCACCCAACAAGTTTACCTCCGATTCTTGGAGTCTTGCTCCTACACCTTCTCTTCTTGCTCTGACATCCTGTTGTACTAGCTCTGATACCACTGTTGGAAATCACTTTCACAAGATGCCTATGTGGTGATTTTCTAAACACCCAAGTCTAGAATGACTTGTAGAAAAAAATATAGCAATCAAAAGCAAGAAAGAAAAGAAGACAAACGATTTGTTATCGAGGTTCGACAATAGCCTACGTCCTCGTGAGTTCCTCTGAACTCTCTACACTAAATCAATGGTTCTTTACAATTCAGCAACCCTCTTCAAGAATCCACAAGTTCTTGAAAAAACCAAGAAGAGAACAAAGAAGATGATAAGAACTATTACAATGCTCTCTATCTATACTACTCTCTCTTCTTTAAAACCAGCCTCTCTACAATAAGTCCCTCTTGTATGTCTTTGTCTTTGCACTCTCACATAATTCTCTCATTCACACACATGTCTCACAAGTTACATTACATCACATTCTTGTTGAGAATGAAGCTAGGTGACCCTTTATATAGTGCACCAACTTCTTGTCCAATCTTGTGTGTCATTCTCCACCCTTAGATCTTGATGACCAATCAACCATGGCCCTCCATCAATCCTAAGTGAGGCTATGAATTTTAACCTTGCACCCACGTACTTAACAAGAGGCTAAAACAAGCTGTCCATGTGTGCATCAGTGTGCCTAGCGCCTAGGCACTAAACAGGGGGCGGTGAGGCGCTAGGCTGAACCACCTTTATTCAAGCTTCTGGGCGCTGCGGCCTTGGGAAGGGGGCACTGCGGCCTTGACTCTTCTCCAGCACCTCCCTTGCTGGGCGGTGCAACCTGGGAGAAGGAGGGCTGCAGCGCACACTGAAGCTAGACCTCTTGATGCTGTGCGCACTTCTTTGTCTTGCTGAATAGAGGTGTGCACACACACCCAAATTGATGCGCACACTTGTGTGCACTCCTTTAATATGCTGAAATTTATTCTTCCAACCATGTTTAAACCTTAGAAAAATATCAACAATGACACTCCAGCTCAAGGATAAACTAAGTATCAATAAGGCACTCTAATTTATGGATAATTCAGTCTAATCAGAATATCCCAGCCTATGAGAATTTTAATCCTATCACAATACTCAACCATTTTCCGAAATTGGACTCAGCTCTAAGACACTATATATATGGGCTCTCATTATCAAAGATACATAGTCACAACTTGCAATCACACAGCTTTTCAGCTTTATTATTCTCTGATTATTCTTTTAGATCACTGACTTAGGCGTCGGAGAGTCCCTCTAAGGCATAACCCCCGAAGGACTTTTTAGTTTACGTTTCTTTCATGTGCGCAAGGTCCATGAGCTCATTTAGCAGATTTTTGGCATCAAGAGGCACATTGCAATAAATTTGGCAAGGAAAATAGAGTTGGGTTTCTTAAGTTTGATTAATAAGAACATGACATCAGGTATCTTGTCTCCCATCAAAAACAAAATTTTGATGCTAAAATGGGCTAGAGTTTAAATATTTTGATCAAGAGTAGATGTTAAGGGCTTAAGGCACTTCACTATTTCTAGCCATAGGATTCGCTTAGTGTAGAGGTTACTTCTACAAATTACTGCAAATATGCATCTAAATTCATTTAGCTGCAGTGAAAGACCATATAGATGTGATAGACTAATATGGGTATTGTCTATTCATAAGGTTACCTCCAAGCAAGAAACAACTCTCAAATCTTTCCTTGAAGGCAAACCAATTTGATGCCTTAATTTTGATTATTTTAATAAAGAGTTTGAAAAGCTCAACTAAGGAGAATTTCTTGTTTGGCACCGTGCCAGAAGATGACAGCTCAAAAACTATGGGACTCAATAGTAGTAGTGATTGACTTAACACTGGTTACTTAAAAACCAATAATCAAGCAAAACCAAATACCAGTCCATTTTCTCTCTACTCTCATCTACCACCATTCTGTTTCAACGGTTGACACCACCGTTATCTTTCATGATAAAACGACACCTCCCATGATCCTATCCCTAAATATAAGTGTGCGCATGATGAGCATATATATCATCGTTTAAAGAAGAAGAGAGGTTAAAAGAGATCGAGACAATATAAGGATTCAATCAGGTATTTTTTTTTATTTCTTTTAAATTTTTTCTTTCAGAACTATCGTTTGATGATTTAGATGCTTTCGATTTTACCTATTTTTTTTCCTGTTACTTAGCTTTTTAACCCTTTATTCTATTTTCAGCATGGATTTGTCTTTTAATACTAGTTTGCTAATGCTGATTTTACTTTGTTTTTGATATGATTTGTTCTTGAAATCCAACAAAAAATTTATGTGAACATCGGTCTATCTTTCAAATGACCAGTGTTTGTTTGCATGTATTGGCGATCCCAGGAGCCGAAATTAGAATTGGATTCTCATATTGGGGATACATAATCTGTAATTTCGTGTCTCTATAGTTATACAGTTATGAAGTAATATTAAAGATAAATGCCAACACTTAGTTTTAGAGCTAATTTATGTAAAAATTCTTAGTGTTGTGTTTCATTACTGCTACAAAGATGAAGTAATTGAATTCATTACCAGAAAAAAGAATTCATACAGTATTTGATTGTTGCCTTGCTGGGTTGTTTATGATTTGGAAGTAGACACATGTATTAAACTTAG
The DNA here is from genome assembly GCA_023935145.1 of Bretschneidera sinensis. Taxonomy (NCBI): domain Eukaryota; kingdom Viridiplantae; phylum Streptophyta; class Magnoliopsida; order Brassicales; family Akaniaceae; genus Bretschneidera; species Bretschneidera sinensis. The sequence continues at coordinate 73,767,257 of CM043702.1, read as the reverse complement.
CTTGGTACTACAACTACATAGCTTAGGAGTCTTCTAATGTTTCTTGGAAACCCGAGTCATCTAGCTATGCTTGGAGGCCTTCTATATGAAACCATGCCCAGGTCATGTGAGTACAAGGGAGATAGATTAATGTGCTTCGTTCATTTAATTAATTACCATAATGGAATTATGTTTTTAATATGCTTAGATTTGTTGTTATTAAGACTGCTTTGAATTGTCTTAGTTATTGATGATTGATGCTTATGTTTACTTCTATACAACTGTTTTACTCTCTTTCTCTATATACCATTTTTAAATATTGGATACCCTCTCATCAAGAGCTGAATCTGCACAGAAAATTTTCACCTTAAACATTTTCCATGCCTTCTTGCTGATTGCTGGACCTTTTAGCTTCAGAGTTTACCAAGGAGTTGTGATCTGTTTGAAGAATAAATTTTTGCTAGTAGTTTATGCAATCTACATAGAAGATACACAATTGAGCCTCCAAGTTAGATCATGCGAGGAATATACACAATTTTTGCTAGTAGTTTATGCAATCTGCACAGAAGATCCACAATTGAGCCTCCAAATTGTAGGTTCAGTTGATTACATTTTTTTATGGAAATTTTGCTATGCTACTGTAATACATTAAAGATTGAGACCTACTTGTGAGGTTCTTTTCTCTATGGAATTTTTCTTATGCTGTCATAATACATTAAATATTTTATGATTTGTTTGTGGCAGAGTTTGTGAGCATCATTCTTTATTTTGAATTCTTACTCAATGTAAGAATGTAATTTTCAGTTTAATACAAAGTGATTTTGGGTTTCTAATGAGAGACTGCATTTTCATTTTTGTTGCTTCCAGATGTGTTGTCAGTCATAAAGCAATAAATTAGTTTCATGCCCTGTGATTTGAATCAAGAATGTTAGGCTCCAGGCAGCGTAGAAGTCATCTACACTCATTCCAATTTTATGAAATACAACAAACTTCCTTGGATCTAAAGAATAGTAGTACTAGTATGGATTGTTTCCTCGTACAAAAAGGAAGAAACATAGAAAATTTAATAGTTCTACTTAAAAGAAAAATATATAGGAAGATCAGATCACAATGTGAAACTCAAAACTGAATTCATTAGAGATATAATAGAGGTATAGAAGGTTCCATCATTTCTTGAAAAAAAAAAGCCCGCAACACCACTTAATCTATAACGAATCTTCTATTTTTGTACTAACAATACAAATGCATACAAAGAATAGTCCTGAATAAAAAATTGAAAAACCTGGGGAATTTTCTATCAACAATATATGGTACAGCCTTATAAGACTTCTTCAAATAGTGATCTTCCGATTCTCATCATCACCAAAGCATACTTTCTAATCCACAATAGAAACTGCATGTATAAATAGCCATATACAACATGTAGAGCTTTAGTTTTGAGGGAAGATGTTTATAGCCAGCATTCACTGAAAGGCAACATGCTTGAAGAGACTTGAGTTTAAAATGCTTCACTTCAGATTCTAAAAAGTAATTCTCATTTGTCTTCTCTTTCAGGGGTAAACCACAACGCAAAATCATTTTCTGCGCAAAAACATCAAATGCAATTCAAAGAAACCTGGCATCTAACAGATCAAATTTATTACACAAGCACAAAAAATCCTACTCTTAAGTACATTGGAAGAGGTTGATTCCCTAAGGTTGTAAAGTAGGATAAGCCCAGTACGCAACTGATGCTACTACCAAACATAACACAATCTACCAAGGGGGAAATAAAGAAAACTTATTTTGCTTAAAACTGTGTACTGAGAAGTAAATAATGTCGCTATTTTCAGGTTATATAAATCATCTGATCAACATAAGAATCACGCTTCCCCAGTTATTTGACAGATGTTAAATCTTCCTCCGCAAACAAAATTCAGTTTCTAAAAACTCTATTGCCAACGGAACTAAGCAAATGAACTCTTACATACCTCAAGATAAGCACATAAAGGTTTGTGACTTCAAATAATTACTGATGCTTATTGTTATCCCCCTATATAAATAAAAATATAAGAAAACCCGTAAAAGTTCCTCCTTTATCCAAACATCAACCTCCAAAGATAACTACAATCAATCCAGCATGCAACTTCAATTGACAGAAATCATCAGTGAAATCGAGGAAAATTTTTAGCTTTTAATTAAGATCCAGAAGAAAATCCTACAAAATAAAATCCTTAACACATGACATTCTTTGATAAACTCAAATTCATAAAATTGGTGGAACCCATATTTTTAATTATGTGTCATACGAAAGACATGAAATTTTGGGTATCTGATGGGTTTCTTTTATAAGAAATTTGTGGATTGAAAGTTCCATTGTTGAGTTTCAGCTTACATCCTTAAGGCATCAAATTGATAAATCAAAGATGCCAACATTCAAAAAGCTAGTGAAAATTAATATGACAAACTCAACTCTAGATAACGAAAAGGCAGTGAAAATTTCTAAACTCATTGAAAGTAAAGTATATTTAAAAGCTTATCATTTCAAAACAAAATCTGGTTCATATCATACAAGAGAGACAGAAAGAGGATCTGTTAACAACAAGCACACCTAAGAAAAAGCTAGGTATTCAAATTTCCCTTTTAATGGTGGAGAGAGAAAATAGATTTTTTGCCATCGCTGCAAGTCAGAAGTCGAAAGAGGATAGAGAATCGAGAGGGAGGTGATAGAAAACGGGTTTGCTTCCTGTTGATGCCTAAAACGTGTCCCCTGAGTTGGAGGACGGGCCTCGAGGGAACTTGTACAAGGGAGAAGAGGTAAGCTAAGGGGTCACCGGAGGGAATCCCTCCGAGGATGCTCCGAAGCTTTTGTTAGTGTGCGATAAGATATATGAGAATAATGACATTCCTTTTTTTGGTTAAGAAGAATCTGATCCCCTTTGGAATGCGCACCTGAGTCTTTTTATAGGGTTTTGAGGAGGTATTTCATCCAGGACGGTGGTGACGTGGAGGTCCAGCTGGATGGGCAATGATGCCTAGGAGGCCCAGCTGTATTGTCTTGGGTCATCCGTGTGTTTGCCTTATTGTCTCGATTAGGGGCTATCCACGTATGAGGCAACCCTTATGCCAAATGCGATGGTGACCTGAAAGGCAGTGATGACCTGGGGTCCAGTTGTCCGAGCCTGCATCATCCGCGTGTTGGCATGCTATCTAACCTTGGAATAGTCCACGTGTCGTCTCTTTATTGAATGTGTGCTTTTTAGCACTATCAGAGGCCCCCCACTTCCTTGAGTATATTTATGTGTTTAAGGAAGTATCGTAGGGTTCAGTCTTTAGAAAGAAATGGTAATGTACTGAGCTTTGATAGTGCCAAGCCGAGCATGTGTGGGGCAATCCATCTGCTCGGCTTCGGAGCTAGTGGGCTGAGCATGTGTGGAGCAATCCATCTACTCGGCCTAGGAGAACATGGGTTCGAGCATGTGTGAAGCAATCCATCTGCTCGACCTTGGAGAACATGGGTCCGAGCATATATGGAGCAATCCATCTGCTTGGACTTGGAGCTAGTGGGCCGAGCATGTGTTGAGCAATCCATCTGCTCGGCCTTAGAGAACATAGGTCCTAGCATGTGTGGAGCAATCCATCAACTCAGACTTGGATCTAGTGGGCTGAGCATGTGTGGAGCAATCCATATGCTTGACTTTGGAGAACATGGGTCTGAGCATGTGTGGAGCAATTCATCTACTCGGACTTGGAGCTAATGGGCCGAGCATGTGTGGAGCAATCCGTCTTCTCGGACTTGGAGCTAGGGGGTCAAGCATGTGTGGAGCAATTCATCTACTCGACCTTAAAGAACATGGGTCTGAGCATGTGTGGAGCAATCAATCTGCTCGGACTTGGAGCTGGTGGGTTGAGCAAGTGTGGAGCAATCCATCAGCTCGGACTTGGAGCTAGTGGGTCGAGCATGTGTGGAACAATCCATCTGCTCAAACTTTGAGCTAGTGATTTGAGCATGTGTGGAGCAATCCATCTGCTCGGCCTTGGAGAACATGGATCCGAGTATGTGTGGAGCAATCCATCTGCTCGGTCTTGGAGAACATGGGTCCGAGCATGTGTGAAGTAATCCATCTGCTCGAACTTGGAGCTGGTGGGCCGAGCATGTGTGGATTAATCCATCTGCTCGGACTTAGAGCTAGCGGGTCAAGCATGTGTGGAGCAATCAATCTGCTCGGCCTGGGAGAACATGGGTCCGCGCATGTGTGGAGCAATCCATTTGCTCTGACTTGGAGCTAGTGGGCCAAGCATATATGGAGCAATCCATCTGCTTGGCCTTGGAGAACATGAGTCGAAGCATGTGTGGAGCAATCCATCTGCGTAGACTTAGAGAACATGGGTCCGAGCATATATGGAGCAATCCATCTGCTCAGACTTAGAGCTGGTTTTGAGTTTCCAGGGAGACTCTTGGGCTTCTTGTATTTTGGGCTTTCCTGGGGCCCAATTCTCTTGGATTCCTTAGACTTCATTGACACGTGGCTAGTGTGAGTCCTCATTAAATGCTTGTAGCCATTTTTGCGAGAGTGACAATGCTTGTTAATGATTGAATTCCTTGGGGAATGAAACCGCGTCACTGGGGATTGGAACGCCGCCTAGGGAAGAGGAATGGCACCTAGGGGAATGATATGACCCCTAGATCTAATCATGTGCAGTCTAGTTTGTGGCGGTGGACTCCTTGGGAAGCGTGAAAGTTGCCTCGAGTTCCTGAAGAGTCACTTCTTCATCTGTTTCTTCATTTAATGTCCTCACTCGTTGTGCCCTTTTTCCCTATATAAGGAGGCTTTTGCTCCCTTCTTTCTTCACTTCAAATCATAGCGAGTTTTTGCAAAGAGAGATTTCCTTGAGAGCTTTCGTCCTCATCCCCCAAGTCTTTGAGATCTTTCACCCAAAATTTTTTAGACCGTTCGTTGTGAGAGTTCTGGAACTTCGATACTTTCTGGTGGTCCGGGCTTTCGTCTTGGTCTCGGGTCGGTCCATGGTGTGAGTACTCGGTTGACATGGTGTTTAGAGGGTCTCGGAGGAGGGATTTCTGAAGAGTTCGATTCGTAGGAGGAATTAGAGTCCGAATCCCTCGGACTTTGGTAAGTTATGTCAACTCTCTTTTTTAAATACGTCTTCCTTTGATACATACTGCGACCGACCTAGTAGCAATAGTGGTAATAGTAAAAGTAGTTGTAGTGTTAGTACCGAAGAGACAGGGTCGGCCACATCTTCTTCTAGGAGTGCGACCCCGGAAAGCGCCGTAGTAAGGGAGAGGCCTTTGGCAATGGTGCCATACGTCCCTATAGTAGAGGAGTATAAAGATGACTCCTCTTCTAAGGATGAGACGGACGAGGTCTTGGCTAACATTAGAGGGGGCCTCAACCGTAGACGAGAAGGAGGAATGGAATTTTGCTGCCAATGAGGTCCCCAGTCAGTTAAAGGAGGAGGACCTGGAGGTGATCCAGAAGTCGTACCGCATTCCGTGTTGGTATGCCGTTCAGCTGGCCGGGGTAGGGGAGATTGCGACGCTCTTCCGAGCCGCACACCCTACAAACTGTGCCTATATGAATACCACATGAAGGCGGGGCTTCTGTTCCCCCTTCACCCCTTCTTCTGTGTCGTTTTATAGTACTTTGATATTGCACTATGTTAGTTAGTGCCGAACTTGGTATGACTAATAATGGCTTTTATCATTGTCTGCTCGGAAGTGGGCGGGCTGATGAATATGGCCATGTTTAAGGCCCACTTCCATATCAGCAAACATGGCCAGGCCGGGTGGGTGGTCATCAGTACCTGGGCCAAGAGAAGATTACTAAAGAAGACTTCGTCCTCGATCAAGAGGTGGAAGAAAAACTTCTTCTTCGTCCGGTCTGAGGAGAACTTCGACCTTCCCCTCTCGTGGAGCCTGAACCGAGAGGGGAAGTGTAAGAAGCCGAGTCTCCTCCCTCGCGACTAGGAGACCGTGGATGCCATAGCAACCTCGCTGTTGGACATGGATGTCCTCTATGACAATGAGGAGTTGGTGAGGCGCGGCCTTTGCCCCTATGCTCCGAGTCCTCGCTCGAGAGTGGTAAAAACCCATGTCCTTTATACTTGAGTTTTTCTTTCGTTTCTACTTTACTTTTGCCCTGGATTTGTACTTATGTGTTTTCTTCTTTTTTGTACTGAGCAGAGATGGAGGCCATGGCTCGTGCCAGAGAGTAAGCGAGGAAACTTGCACTAGAGATGAAGAAAGCCGCCGCGGCCGAGCAGCAACGAGCCTCAGAATCGGGGGTTAGGAAGAGGCCTCGAGCCCCATCTCCTACCCTGATCGACTTAGAGAGCCTTTTTGGTCTCTTGCGCTACCTCAGTGGCTTCGGTTGCCCCAGGACCTTCAACTGCTCTTGGCTCCTCTATGGGTGTTGCTTCCGGGGCGTCGGTCTTCAGGCCCAACTGGGCCCTGAAGGTCGATGACTCCGTCTTTGGGCATCCTCGAGTGGTGCAAGAGCACTTGATCATGGGGATCCCTCCCTATGATCTTCAGAAGCTGTCAAGGAGGCCCATAGAGGCCCTTTGCTCGGTAGTCGAGACTGTCGCGTCTCAAGTAATACCCATTTATTTTTTTAGCTCTTCACTGTTCCCTTACCATTTATTTATGCTTTTTAGTTTACTTGGCTAAAACTTGTTCGCTTGATTTGCAGATGGGCGTTCTCCTCGGTGTCACATCCCGTCGCTGCTTGGACACAGCCAAGCTTCTGGGCAGCACTCAGCGCCAGTTGAAGAAGAATACCGAGGCCATCCAGCAGCTGCAGGCGTCGAAGGATGAGGCCAGCCAGGCTAGGACTGAGGCTGTCCGGGAGAGGGATGTTGCCCTCTGCGCCAAGGCCCAGGTTGAGGAGCAAAGAGATGAGACTGCTCTTGCCATGCAATGTCTGGTGGAGGAAGGCGAAGCTCATATTTGGGCTGCTATTGAGGAGGCTCTGGCAGCTTTCCAGGGCTCGGAGGCCTTCCGAACGGCGATAGACTAGGATGGGGGCAAACAGTTCCTCAAGGGCTTCATGGAAGCCAAAAGGAAGGTCAAAGCCATGCATCCTGAGATTGACTATTCGGGCCTCGACCTTCTAGACCTCGAGGAGGAGGAGAAGGAATCTACTGTTGCTAAGGTAGAGCCCGAGGCTCTTGTTAGGGAGAAGGCGGCTGCCAAGCCAGAGGTTGACGTTGAGGCGCCCTCAGCCCTAGATTAGGTCTTTTTTGTTTTTCTTTTCTATATTTCCAAGGCTGTTAGTGCCCTTTTTGTATCTTTTTGTAAATATCAATAGAATCCCCTTATTTTTAATCCCCTTATTTTTCAAAGTAGTTTGTTTATAACAATTGCCTATTACAATTTCTATTTCAACCAAACTTCTTTTGAAACTCGTGCATGGGGTCCGAGTTTATTGATAGAAACGTTGGAGATGTTCTGCATTCCAAGTACGCGGAATATACTTTCAACTTAGATCTTCGAGCTCAAAGGTGCTGGGACGACACACCCTTTTGATGCAGTACGGGCCTTCCCAGTTAGGGATCAACTTCCTCGTTTCTCGTGGATGAGATACATCGTTCTTTTGTAGAATGAGATCATGGAGCTAGAAAGGCCTACCTTGTACTCGAGAGTCATAATACCCGACAATTCGCTACTGAAAGGCGGCTAACTGGATCTGAGCCTTATTTCGTGCTTCGTCGAGAAGATCGGCATTCATTCGAAGAGCCTTGTCATTGCTATTGCTCGCGAAGTTTTGTACTCGGAGCGAGGGCACCCCAATTTCCAAGGGAATGACTGCTTCGGAGTCGTAAGTGATAAAAAAGGGGGTTTCGCCAGTGGGTGTTTGGATAGTGGTCCAATATACCTAGAGTATATTTGGCAAGTGGTTTGTCCATTGCCAATCTGCCACGTCCAATCTCCTTTTGATACTGATGAGTCTTAAATAATGCATATTTAAGACCCTTAACTTATATTTGTTATGCTCTTAATTAGTAGTATTTCACTTTATTTTATGTTTTTTTTTTGTGTTTTGTGTATTTTTACAGGTTTGTGGAGAAAATGAAGCATTTCAAGAGATGTGAAGCTTCAGGAGAAATTGCGATAGATCGCACTATGCTGCGATCGAGCGCATGGTCATCAATCCCACATCGAAATGTTTGCAGTGCATTGCACCAGCGCGATCGAGCGCACTTGCGACCGATGGCACCACACTGCGATCGAGCGCACGCGGGCAGTATCCCACATCGATTTTGCAACTCATTGTACTCCGGGTCTCCCCCTATATAAACACCATATGGCTTCATCATTCAGTGTACAATTCCTGAGCCACTTTGGTGTTTACCGGTGGATGTCCACTAGCATTCTAGTGGATCCCGAAGGCATTGCTACCACGAGGGGAAGCGCCGCCCATCAGCGAGTGGAATTTCTCCCATGTAAAGTTGTTTATTTATTTATTTTTATTTAATTGTTGTTGTAGTTTAATGTTTAGCACTTTTATTATGAATTATAGTTTCATAATTATGAGTGGCTAGACTCTTCAGCTAAGGTTGAAGATGAAGCCCCGCCGTTGTTTGGCGTAGTAGTTCAGATTTGCTTGTACAAATCTGACAATTTTTAGTATAAATGTTTTGTCAATTATTTGAGTTAATCTTATAATTGATTGAGTTTAAATTGTCTGTTGGATATTCCTTGTGTTTCATCTGATGGATACATTGAATGCTTTTCGATTAAATTGGATTTCCTTTGTGATTTGTTAATAGCGGATACATTGGATGCTTTTGGTTTAGTTGTGATATTCTTTGTTTTTTGTCTTATAGTTGGATTCATGGAATGTTTTGGATAGGCTATATTCTTAGAACATATATGCTTAACTTTGGTGGGGTGGATTCGGAAACCTTAGTGTTTTTATTATTAGCTTTAAAAATCAATTTAATTTAGTTTTTCCCAATGTCTAGAGTGAATGAGTGCCGAAAAGGAGATTAGCTCTTTCAGTCGGGACGAGGATGAGAAGTTCTCTGAGAGTTGGGAGCGTTTTAAAGAGTTACTGATCAGATGCCCTCCACATGGATATGAGAAGTGGAGACTCGTTCAATTCTTCTACCAAGGGTTGACTCAACCCAACCGTAGCATGACCGAGTCTATGAATGGGGGGGCATTCTTGAGTCTGACAGGAGACGAAGCATATATGGCATTGGACAAGTTGTCCGACAACTCACAACAGTGGGATTTTTCAAGCTGTAGAGATAAGACCATTCGTGCTCCTAAGAGGGGAGGCATCTATGAGGTCAGAGAGGACGCTGATTTGAGGATAAAGTTAGATGCCCTCACTAAGAAGATTGACGCTCTCACTGTGAGCCAATCCATCAATGCTGCCAACACATTCAATGTTGAAAGCTGTTCCATCTGTGCTAGTCCCATGCATCTAGCACAGAATTGCCCATCAATGCTAGCTTGTGTTGAGTATCCTATGGAACAAGTAAATGCTTTCAATGACTTTCGAAGGCAGTCAAATGGATTGTACTCCGAGACGTACAATCCAGGGTGGTAGAACCACCCAAATTTTTCATAGAGACAGAACCAACCAATGAATCAGGGAGGAGCCCCTCATCATGCTCAAAATCAATATCCTCCCGGATTTGCCCCACAAATTCCTAATCATGGTCGTTCTGCCCATCCAGCACTTTCACCTGCTTACCACGCACCCACTCAAACACCAGCGCCAATTTCACAATCGCTAGAGGACACCCTTAAGGAGTTCATGAAGGCGACTAGCCAAAATATGAGTGATGTGAGGAGTGCAACAGTGGTAAACACCCAAGCAATTGCCAAGCTGGAGAGTCAAATAGGGCAAATTGCAAGTCACTTGGGTGAGAGAGAGAAGGGAAAGTTCCCCAGTCAGCCTGTGACCAACCTAAAAGGACAATTTATGGTTGGGAGTTCATCAACTCCTAAGCACGGGGAGGAACAAGTACAGTCGATTATCACACTGAGGTCTGGGAGACAAGTGGACAATCGAGTGGAAGAGAGCCCTGCTATGCAGCAAGGGCAAAGAAGTGGCAACAAGGATAAGAGAGATGCTGAGCCATCTACAGCCATACCTACTGTGAAGGACCCTCCTAGGTCATTTATACCTAAAGTGCCTTACCCCGACAGATTACAGGCACCCAAGAAAGGAGGGAAATATGAGGAAATTCTGGAGGTGTTCAAGCAAGTCCAAATCAATATCCCATTTTTGGATGCCATCCATCAAGTGCCATCATATGCCAAGTTTTTAAAAGACTTGGTCACTATCAAGAGGAGGATGAATGTCCCAAAAAAGGCATTTTTGACCGAGCAGGTCAGCTCAATCCTGCAGTGCAAGCTACCCATCAAGTATAAGGACCCGGGGTGTCCTACCATCTCTTGCATGATAAGAGTCAGCCATATTGAGAGGGCCTTTTTGGATCTAGGGGCGAGTGTGAATCTTCTACCCTACTCAGTCTATGTGCAGTTGGGGTTAGGAGAATTGAAGCCCACATCCACGACGCTTCAATTGGCTGACAGGTCAGTGAAATGACCACGGGGGATAGTTGAGGACGTTTTGATAAAAGTGGATAAGTTCTATTTCCCCGTGGATTTTATTGCGCTTGACACAAAGCCGGTTCAGAATGCAGGGATTCAAATACCGGTGATTCTAGGGTGACCATTCTTAGCCACGGCTAACGCCCTAATCAACTGTAGGTCAGGGGTGATGAAGATCTCCTTTGGAAATACGATAGTGGAGTTGAACATTTTTGATATCACTAGGCAACCACTGGAATATGATAAAGTGAGAGATATATGCTTGATAGAGGAGATTCTTGAGGATACTGTGAATGAATCAAGCATTGAGGATCCCATGGAGGCATGCTTTACTCACTTTGGAGAGGACTTGGGCTTAGATAAGTTACTCGAGGAAGTAAATGCCATTTTAGAGTCTGATCCTCAAGAAAGCAATGAGGAGGAGGAGACGGTAGCACCAGAACCTCAAAAGAAGGGACTTAAGCCTTTATCGGATAATCTTAAGTATAAGTTCTTGGGTCCAGCAGATTGTTTGCCTGTGATAATAGCTTCAGATTTGGGTGAGGCTCAAGAGGAGAAATTATTAGATGTTTTAAGAGAGCACAAGGAAGCTATCGGTTGGACCATTGAGGATATTAAGGGAATCAGCCCCTCGGTGGTGATGCACAGGATACATTTGGAGGAAGATGCTAAGCCATCGAGGGAGCCACAAAGAAGGCTCAACCCAGCTATGCAAGAGGTTATAAGGGCAGAGGTTATTAAGCTGTTAGATGCAGGGATCATTTATCCCATCTCTGATGGCAAGTGGGTGAGCCCCATTCATGTCGTGCCCAAGCGAGCTGGATTAACGGTAGTAAAAAATAAGGACGATGAGTTGGTGCTAACTCGTGTGCAGTCTGGGTGGAGAGTGTGTATAGACTATCGTAAGCTGAATATTGCCACAAGGAAAGATCACTTTTCACTTCCATTTATTGATTAGATGGTGGAGTGTTTGGCTGGGCACGAGTATTATTGCTTTTTGGATGGTTATTCTGGATATAACCAGGTCCCTGTGGACCCCGAAGATCAGGAGAAGATGACATTTACCTATCCTTTTGGGACTTTCGCCTACCGTCGCATGCCCTTTGGGTTATGCAATGCACCCACCACTTTTCAGTGGTGTATAGTCAGTATATTCTCTGACATGGTAGAGCAGTTCTTGGAGATTTTCATGGACAACTTCTCCATCTTCGGTTCAACATTTGAAGAGTGCCTGCACCGTCTCTCTTTGGTTTTAGTACGGTGCAAGGAGAAGAACCTGGTGCTTAATTGGGAGAAGTGCCATTTTATGGTCAAGCAAGGAATTGTACTGGGGCATGTCGTATCTCATCGAGGGATTGAGGTCGACAAAGCAAAGGTGAATTTGATTTCCAACCTTCCACCCCCACGTACGGTGAAAGAGGTTCAATCTTTTCTGGGCCATGCAGGTTTCTATAGGCGATTTATCCAGAATTTCAGCTAGATCGCTAGGCCTTTGTGCAAGTTGTTGTTGAAAGATGCCCCATTTCTATTTGATGAGGATTGTAAGAAAGCATTTGGGGATCTGAAGAAGTTCTGACGTCCACACCCATTATTCAGCCACCCAACTAGGGTGTGCCTTTTGAGATTATGTGCGACTTTTCAGACTATGCTGTTAGAGTTGTTTTGGGGCAGCATGTTGATAAACTTCTCCATGCTATCTATTATGCAAGTTGAACTCTAAACGATGCACAACTCAATTACTCTACCACTGAGAAGGAGTTGCTTGCAGTCGTTTTTGCATTAGACAAGTTCAGATCCTACTTGTTAGGATCTAAAGTCATTATCTACTCGGACCATGCTGCATTGAAGTATCTTTTCTCTAAAAAAGATGCTAAATCTCATCTTATCCGATGGATCTTGCTACTTCAAGATTTCGATATTGAGATTCGGGATAAAAAAGGTTCGAAAAATGTGGTGGCGGACCATTCGTCTAGATTGATTGTGGAATTAACTGAGGCTGCCACTCCCATTTCTGAGACCTTTCCTGATGAGCAATTAATGCACATTGCTCACAGTCCCGCATCATGGTTTGCTGACATAGTGAACTATCTTGTCACCAGATACATGCCCTTGCATTGGGGGAAGCAAGATAAATCAAAATTTTTGGCCATGGTAGAACACTTTTTTTGGGACGATCCTTACCTGTTCAAGTATTGTCCTGATTAGATCATTAGACGGTGTATTCCTGAGCATGACCAATCTAATGTCATCGCCTTTTGTCATGATCATGCATGTGGAGGCCATTTTAGTGCTAAAATGACCGCTGCGAAGATTTTACCGTGTGGATTTTATAGGCCTACCCTGTTCCGGGACTCTCACACCTACAGTGTATCTTGTGAGCGTTGCCAAAAGCTAGGGAGTCTTTCTATGAGAAATATGATGCCTCTCAACCCCATTCTAATTGTTGAGATTTTTGATGTGTGGGGCATTGATTTTATGGGACCGTTCCCAAACTCCTTTGGCTACTTATACATTTTAGTTGCTGTGGACTATCTGTCCAAGTGGGTGGAGGCCATTGCGTGCAAGACCAATGACCACAGAGTTGTGGTCCAGTTCTTGAAAGACACTATTTTTGCTCGTTTTGGTACGCCTCGAGCAATTATAAGTGATGGAGGTAAGCACTTTTGCAACAAGATCTTTGAGCAGTTGATGAAGAAGTATTTCATCACACACAAAGTTGCCACCCCGTATCACCCACAAACGAGTGGTCAAGTGGAAATTTCAAATCGCGAGATCAAACAAATTTTGGAAAAGACTGTGAACCCTAACAGAAATGATTGGTCTCTACGATTGACTGATGCACTGTGGGCATATCAAATGGCCTTCAAGACGCCAATTGGCATGTCTCCCTATCGCATTGTGTACGGAAAGGCATGTCACCTTCCGATTGAATTTGAGCATCGTGCGTATTGGGCTATAAAGCAACTGAATTTCAACCTTTCCAAGGCTGGCTCACAACGGAAGCTCCAACTCAATGAATTGGAGGAGCTGCGGAATGATGCATATGAGTGTACCCGATCATACAAAGCACAAATGAAGAAGACTCATGACCAAAACATTTTGAGACGAGCTTTTAAGCCGGGTGAGAAAAATCTTCTTTACAATTCGCGCCTGCATTTTTTTCCAGGCAAGCTCAAATCCCGATGGTCAAGCCCATTCATTATTCGATCAATTTTTCCTCATGGGGCCATCGAGATTGAGGATCCTAAGAATGGTAATACTTTCAAGGTAAATGGACAGAGGTTAAAACCATTCTTAGAGTTGAGGAGTCCGGACATTGAGACGATACTGTTGGAGGATCCTAGTTACTCAGATTGAGTGTAGTATTCTAGGGAGAGTCTGGCTGAAGACTTTAAACTTAAACCTCATGGGAGACAGCCCACAGCTTATCTTTTCTGTTTATTTATTATTTCGCATTTTTATGATTAATGTTTGTTTCCAGTATTTTTTGTTTTCCAGTTTTTATCTTTCAGGGACAAAGCGTACTTCAGTTCAAGTTTGGGGGTATGCTATGAGCCATACCAGTCCAGATAGTTCTCCATATCTCGGGTCAGCTCTTTCAATATTAGTCACACATTGGGGTCAATGTGTAATTTAAGTTTGGGGGTATGGGAGACACATCACACACTTTGTCCTAATTTGTTGTCTTTTCGTCGTAAAGATAAATGCATGCTCATGTTATCTTGAAATTTTGGTTGATCTAAACATTTTCTGTGATGTGATGTTATTGGTGAGCTTAACATTTTGAACACATGATCTGGTGATAAATTTTAAAATTTAGTTACTTACCTTAGGCATTTGAGAATTCACATGTTTGACCTAATCTAACACTAACACATTAGCACAAATTATGTGAGGTATGACATATGATTTTAATGTGTATTTTTCCTTATCTTAACTGAAACTGGATGACTTGTTGGATGAACACTTGGGCATAAAAAAAAAAAAATTACTACAACTTTCTGCTGAGTAACTGGACCTCTTGCCTCAGTAAGCAGTGAGTGTTCACGTCAAAAGGTGAAATTTTGCTTGGTAGTATTAAGGCCGGTTTATTTTCGTAGCCTTTTTGACTCTAGTTAGTAAGTCCTTAGGGGTGTCTGTACACCTAATGCCTTAAAACCATCTGGTTTGGGAGTCATTGACTCAACACTCGCTACATGGGTCAATTAGAAAGCTTAAGGGAACTAAACATAGCCGTGCCTTATTATAAAAAATACTAAAAAAAAAGAGAAAAGAGAATAAAATAAAAACTATGCCTTTTCGTTCATTTTTGATGGGAAATTCAGTGAATCTTGAGACATAGAGACCTTACACATTAGAGTTACTTAGAAGCTTCATTTTTATATGCTAATTCACCTTACACTGATTCAAGCTTGTGATGCCTTATCCTGCCTTTTGTAAGTAATTAGATTTTAACATTTCTATTCATTGTGAAGATGGGTTTACCTTTTTAAGCTTGCTTATGAATGAATATCATGGTGATGTGTGCTCCTTAAATTTTTGGATACCATGAGTGATGAACTTATCTTTATGTTCTTTGTTTTTCATTGAGTCTTTTATTTTGTTTTGCTAAGGGACTAGCAAAATATTAGTTTGGGGGAATTTGATGAGTCTTAAATAATGCATATTTAAGACCCTTAACTTATATTTGTTATGCTCTTAGTTAGTAGTATTTCACTTTATTTTATGTTTTTTTTTTGTGTTTTGTGTATTTTTACAGGTTTGTGGAGAAAATGAAGCATTTCAGGAGATGTGAAGCTTCAGGAGAAATTGCGATCGATCGCACTATGCTGCGATCGAGCGCATGGTCATCAATCCCACATCGAAATGTTTGCAGTGCATCACACCAGCGCGATCGAGCGCACCAGACACGCGATCGAGCGCACCTGCGATCGATCGCACCACACTGCGATCAAGCGCACGCGGGCAGTATCCCACATCGATTTTGCAACTCATTGTACTCCGAGTTTCCCCCTATATAAACACCATCTGGTTTCATCATTCAGTGTACAATTCCTGAGCTATTTTGGTGTTTATCGGTGGACGTCCACTAGCATTCTGGTGGATCCCGAAGGCATTGTTACCACGAAGGGAAGCGCCGCCCATCAGCGAGTGGAATTTCTCCCATGTAAAGTTGTTTATTTATTTATTTTTATTTAGTTGTTGTTATAGTTTAATGTTTAGCACTTTTATTATGAATTATAGTTTCATAGTTATGAGTGGCTAGACTCTTCAGCTAAGGTTGAAGATGAAGCTCCGCCGTTGTTTGGCGTAGTAGTTCAGATTTGCTTGTACAAATCTGACAATTTTTAGTATAAATGTTCTGTCAATTATTTGAGTTAATCTTATAATTGATTGAGTTTAAATTGTCTGTTGGATATTCCTTGTGTTTCATCTGATGGATACATTGAATGCTTTTCGATTAAATTGGATTTCCTTTGTGATTTGTTAAGAGTGGATACATTGGATGCTTTTGGTTTAGTTGGGATGTTCTTTGTTTTTTGTCTTATAGTTGGATTCATGGAATGTTTTGGATAGGCTATATTTTTAGAACATATATGCTCAACTTTGGTGGGGGTGGATTCGGAAACCTTCGTGTTTTTATTATTAGCTTTAAAAATCAATTTAATTTAGTTTTAATTTGTTTTCCAAAATATTATTCACAATTCAAAACTAAGTTAAGATAAAGTTAGTTTAGATTAAATTTATATTTTCACAACGCAATTCCCTGTGGATTCGACCTCACACTTGCACAACACTATATTGCAAACGACTCGTGCGCTTGCGAGTAATTTAAAACTCACAACAGATACCTTGCAAGAGCGTTCTGTTAGTTACTTTGGCTTGTCCATTAGCTTGTGGGTACTCGACGAAGGAGAAGCGATGCTCGATACGCAGCTCGTTAGGGAACGTTTTAAACCGAGTGATATTGAACTGTTTGCCGTTGTCTGTCACAAGTACTCGGAGTATATCGAAGCGGCATACTATCGACTTCCAGACGGAACTCTTGGCCTGGTGGTTGGTGATGCTGGCCAACGGTTCTGCTTCTACCCACTTTGTGAAATAATCTATTGCCACGATGAGGTACTTTCGCTGGTCGAACGATCCAGTAAAAGGTCCGAGGAGGTCCATCCCTGATATAGCAAAAGGAAGCGGGCTAGTGATCGGTGTGAGGGGATTCACCAGTTTGTGAGAGATGGTGGCGTACTTCTGGAAACTTTTACACTTCATCACCAGTTCCATGGCTTCTCCTTGCATCCCAGGTCAGTAGTAGCCTTGGCGAAGGATCTTGAAAGCAAGGGCTCGCCCTCCGAGGTGATTCCCGTAGATCCCTTAATGAACTTCCCAAAGGGTGTAATTGGCCTCAATCGGGCCTATGCATTTTAAATAAGGAGTCGTAAGACCCTTTTTATATAGTTGGTCGCTCAAAATTGTGTACCATGCTGCTTGGGAGATGTTCGTCCCACAAATACCCGAGGATAGGATCTATCCAGGATTTCTTAGTGGCCACGGGCAACACAGTTATTTCATCAATGCTGGGTGTAGTGAGCATTTCGAGGTAGACCGCTCGTGCAGACTTGAGTTGCCGAAATGAGGCGAGTTTGGCCAGGGAATTAACCTTTGAGTTTTCGGCCCAGGGAACCTGGTGGAATCGAAACACTTTGAACTTGGCAACAAGTTCTTTGGCTTTTGCTAAGTAGCAGGCAGTCTTCTCTCCTCAGGCCTCAAACTCTCCATTGACATGGTTTACTACCAACTGCAAGTCGCTGTACGCGTTTAGGGCTTCTATGGACAGCACCCTGGCTAGCTTCATCCTGGCTAATAAAGCCTTATACTCAGCTTCATTGTTTGAGGCCTTAAACCCAAACCTTAAGGTGTACTCGATGGTAAAACCGTCCAAGCCGCTCAAGGTGAGCCCCGCGCCACTCTCGACATAACTGGAGGATCCATCGACGTGGAGTGTCCACTGGGGGACTACCCTGGTTTCACCGAGATCCGAGGTGGAATCCTCCTGAATTGGAAAGGTAGTATCCACAATACTGTGCGAGGTTGATAATGAATGTCGAACTCCCCAAGCTCCATAGACAATTTGACCATTATTCCGGAGCTATCTGGGTTGTGGAGCACTTACCGAAGGGGCTGGTCGGTCAGGACGACAATCGTGTGTGCTTGGAAATACGGTCTGAGCTTGCGGGCCGTAACCAAGAGCGAATACACCATTTTCTCCATGGGAAGACATCTTGTTTCCGCGTCATGGAGAACCTTGCTCATATAGTATATGGGTTTTTGGATGCCTGCCTCCTCCCAAATTAGGACGGAGGCCATCACCTCATACCTAGTCGAGAGGTACAGAAAAAGTTCTTCACCGATGACGGACTTGGTGAGTAAGGGGGCGAGCCCAAGTACTTCTTTAGTTCTCCAAACACTTCTCGGCAATCCTCAGACCAGACGAAGTCTTTGGTCTTTCTAATGGCTTTCAAGAAAGAGAGGCACTTTTCCGCTGATTTTGACATGAATCGCCTCAAAGCCGCTCTCCGCCCAGTGAGTCGCTCCACCTCCTTCACGGTCTGGGGTGACTTCATGTTGAGGATGGCTTCTATCTTTTCGGGGTTCACCTCTATACCCCTCTCTGTTACCATGAAGCCAAGGAACTTTCCCTCAGTGACCCCAAACGCGCACTTAGAGGGATTTAGCTTCATTTGGTGGCATCGAAGGACTTTGAAGGCTTATCTTAAGTCATTTTCGTGATCCTCAGCTTTAATGCTTTTTACCAGCATATCGGCCATGTAGACCTCCATGTTTTGGCTGATCTGCTCCTGAAATATTTTGTCTACCAATCTTTGATAGATGGCTCCAGCGTTTTTCAACCCGAAGGGTATAACTTTGTAACAGTAGAGCCCTTGTCCGGTGATGAAGGCCATTTTCTCCTGATCGGGTATGTACATAAGGATCTGGTTACACCCAGAGTACGCATCCATAAAGGTCAGCAGCTCGTACCCCGAGGTTTCATCTATGAGTTGGTCGATCCTCGGCAAAGTGAAGCTATCTTTCGGATAAGCTTTAATCAGATCCGAGAAGTTGATGCAGATTCACCATTTTTCACCATCACCACGTTGGATACCCTATCTGGGTAATCTATTTCATGAATAAAGTTGGCCATGAGTAGCTTATCTACCTCAGCCTAGACAGTAGCTTATCATTCGGGAGTGAATGAGCTCTTTCTCTGAATGACTGGTTTGTGGTTTGGATCCACATTTAACATGTGCACGATCACCTCAGGGCTGATCCCGGGCATATCTGTCGCTGACCAAGCAAAGAGATCCTGGTTCTCTCAAAGGAAGGTGAGTAAGGGTCTCTTAAGGTCCTCAAGGAGATTAGAGCCAATCTGGATGGTTCGGGAGACATACTTTCTAAGGGGTATCGTGGTCAACTCTTCCATCGACTTGCCCCGTTGGTTCTTCCCTTCGTCTCTAAGGTCGTCCAACTCGAGTAGGAGAGCTTCCACCTTCTTGCCCTCTCTCACAGCTTTGAGATAACAAGATCTGGAGATCTGTTGGTCTCCCCTAACCTCTCCCACTTCGCCCTCGGTCGGGAACTTCAATTTTAAGTGATATGTGGAGACGACCACTCGAAGCTTGTTGATGAGTATTAAATATTGCATATTTAAGACCCTTAACTTATATTTGTTATGCTCTTAGTTAGTAGTATTTCACTTTATTTAATGTCTTTTTTGTGTTTTGTGTCTTTTTATAGGTTTGTGGAGAAAATGAAGCATTTCAGGAGATGTGAAGTTTCAGGAGCAATAGCGATCGATCGCACTATGCTGCGATCGAGTGCATGGTCAACAATCCCACATCGAAATGTTTGCAGTATAGTGCACCTGCGATCGAGCGCACCAGACACACAATCGAGCGCACATGCGATCATGCGCACAAGCCATACGATCCATCGCACTTGCGATCGATCGCATCATTCTGCGATCGAGCGCACTCGGGCAGTATCCCACATCGAATTTGAAACCCATGCTACTCCGGGACTCCCCCTATATAACACCATCTGACCTCATCATTCAGTGTATAATTTTTTGTGCCATTTGGTACAATTCTTGGGCCACTTTGGTGTTAACCAGTGGACGTCTGCTAGCATTATGGTGGATCCCGAAGGCTTTGCTGCCACGAGGGGAAGCACCGCCCATCAGCGAGTGGAATTTCTCCCATATAAAGTTATTTATTTATTTTTATTTAATTTTTTTAGTTTAATGTTTAGCACTTTTATTATGAATTGTAGTTTCATAGTTATGAGTGGCTAGAATCTTCAGCTAAGGTTGAAGATGAAGCCTCGTCGTTATTTAGCATAGTAGTTTAGATTTGTTTATACAATTCTGACATTTTTTAGTATAAATGTTATGTCAAATATTTGAGTAAATCTTGTGATTGATTGAGTTTAAATTGTTCTGTTGGATATTCCTTGTGTTTCGTCTGATGGATACATCGAATTGTTTTCGATTAAATTGGATTTCCTTTGTGATTTGTTAAAAGCAGATACATTGGATGCTTTTGGTTTAATTGGGATATTCTTTGTTTTTTCTCGTAAGTTGGATTCATGGAATGTTTTGATAGGCTATGTTTTTAGGACATATATACTTAAACTTTGGTGGGGTGGATTTGGAAACCTTAATGTTGTTATTATTAGTTTTTAAAATCAATTTAGTTTAGTTTTAATTTGTTTTCCAAAATATCATTCAAAATTCGGAACTAGGTTAAGATAAAGTTAGTTTAGATTAAATTATATTTTCACAACGCAATTCCCTGTGGATTCGACCTCGCACTTGCACAACGCTATATTGCAAACGACTCGTGCCCTTGCGAGTAAATTAAAACTCACAACAAGTTTTTGGCGCCGTTTCCGGGGATTTGTTTGGTTTGTGAATTTTTTTTGTCTAAATTGATTTTATTTTTCTACTAGTTAGTTATCAATTTCTTTAAAAAAAATAAAAAATAAAAAATAAAATTTTTGTGAGTAGTGTGTTTGCTATTTTTGCTTTATTATGTTGTTTCTATTGGTTAGTACCTCATTGTTTTCTGTTGGTGTATGCTTGGTCGGAGATCATTGAACTTAGATTTGATACATTTAGACCCTGACTTAGAAAGAACTCTTAGGAGACAGAGAAAAGCACTAGTTAAGAGAGAGACTATTGAGATGGGAGAGAATTTTAGGGATGCCCATCATCCTGAACATGTAGAGCAACCTAGAGCTTGGAACGTGGACTCCACTACATCCTTTAGGGATTTGTTCGCACCCGTTGCGACTAACTCATCCTCTTGCATAGTGTTGCCACCTACCAATGCCACCCACTTCGACTTAAAGCCACATGTTATCCAACTCTTACCCTCATTCCATGGCTTAAATCTTGAAAATCCTTATAGTCATGTGAAGAAGTTCAAAGACATTTATGCCACATTTAAATTCCAGAACTTCTCTGAGGAGTCAGTCCATCTTCGACTTTTCCCTTTTTCTCTTCACGATAGAGCTAAGACGTGGTTGGATTCCAACACGCCCGGGTCTATTACATCTTGGGAAAACCTGCTTAGCAAATTTTATCATAAGTTTTTCCCAATGTCTAGAGTGAATGAGTGCCGAAAGGAGATTAGCACTTTCACTCAAGATAAGGATGAAAAATTTTCTGAGAGTTGGGAGCGCTTCAAAGAGCTACTAATCAGATGCCCTCCACATGGATATGAGAAGTGGAGACTCGTTCAGTTATTCTACCAAGGGTTAACTCAACCCAACCGTAGCATGATCAAGTCTATGAATGGGGGGGCATTCTTGAGTCTGATAGGAGATGAAGCATATATGGCGTTGGACAAGTTGTCCGACAACTCGCAGTAGTGGGATTTTTCAAGCTATCGAGATAAGTCCATTCGTGCTCCTAAGAGGGGAGGCATCTATGAGGTCAGGGAGGAGGCTGATTTGAGGATAAAGTTAGATGCCCTCACTAAGAAGATTGACGCTCTCACTGTGAGCCAATCCATCAATGCTGCCAACACATTCAATGTTGAAAGCTGTTCCATCTGTACTAGTCCCATGCATCTAGCACTGAATTGCCTATCAATGCCGGCTTGTGTCGAGTATCCTATGGAACAAGTAAATGCTTTCAATGACTATCGAAGGCAGTCAAATGGGTCGTACTCCGAGACGTACAATCCAGGGTGGCGGAACCACCCAAATTTTTCATGAAGGCAGAACCAACCAATGAATCAGGGAGGAGCCCCTCATAATGCTCAAAATCAACATCCTCTCAGATTTGCCCAACAAATTCCTGGTCATGGTCGTTCTACCCATCCATCACCATTACCTACTTACCAAGCTCCCACTCAAACACCAACACTAGTTTCACAGTCACTAGAGGAGACCATTAAGGAATACATGAAAATGAATAGCCAATCCATGAGCGACGTAAGGAGTGCAACAATGGTAAACACCCAAGCAATTGCCAAGCTAGAGAGTCAAATAGGGCAAATTGCAAGTCACTTGGGTGAGAGAGAGAAGAGGAAGTTCCCCAGTCAGCCCATGCCCAACTCGAAAGGACAATTTATGGTTGGGAGTTCATCAACTCCTACGCACGGGGAGGAACAGGCACAGTCGATTGTCACACTGAGGTCTGGGAGACAAGTTGACAATCGAGTGGAAGAGAGCCCTGCT
The DNA here is from genome assembly GCA_023935145.1 of Bretschneidera sinensis. NCBI lineage: Eukaryota > Viridiplantae > Streptophyta > Magnoliopsida > Brassicales > Akaniaceae > Bretschneidera > Bretschneidera sinensis. The sequence continues at coordinate 73,744,963 of CM043702.1, read as the reverse complement.
ATGCAGCAAGGGCAAGGGAGTGGCAACAAGGAAAAGAGAGATGCTGAGCCATCTACAGCCACACCTATTGTGAAGGACCCTCCTAGGTTATTTATACCTAAAGCACCCGACCTTGAGAGATTACAGGCGCCCAAGAAAGGAGGGAAGTATGAGGAAATTCTGGAGGTATTCAAACAGGTCCAAATCAATATCCAATTTTTGGATGCCATCCATCAAGTGCCATCATATGACAAGTTTTGAAAGGACTTGGTCACTATCAAGAGGAGGACGAATGTCCCAAAGAAGGCATTTTTGACTGAGTAGGTCAGCTCAATCCTTCAGTGCAAGCTACCCATCAAGTATAAGGACCCGGGGTGTCCTACCATCTCTTGCACGATAGGAGTCAACCATATTGAGAGGGCTCTTTTGGATCTAGGGGCAAGTGTGAATATTCTACCCTACTCAGTCTATTTGCAGTTGGGGTTAGGAGAATTGAAGCCCACATCCACGACGCTTCAATTGGCTGACAGGTCAGTGAAAAGACCACGGGGAATAGTTGAGGACGTCTTGATAAAAGTGGATAAATTCTATTTCCTAGTGGATTTTATTGTGCTTGACACAGAGCTAGTCCAGAATGTAGAGATTCAAATACCGATGATTCTAGGGCAACCATTCTTAGCCACGGCTAACGCCCTAATCAATTGTAGGACAGGGGTGATGAAGATCTCCTTCGAAAATATGACATTGGAGTTGAACATCTTTGATATCACTAGGCAACCACTGGAATATGATGAAGTGAGAAATGTATGCTTGATAGATGAGATTCTTGAGGAGACTGTGGACGAATCAAGCATTGAGGATCCCCTGGAGGCGTGTTTTGCTCACTTTGGAGAGGACTTGGGCTTAGATAAGCTACTCGAGGAAGTGAATGCCATTTTGGAGTTTGATCCTCAAGAAAGCAATAAGACAGAGGAAACTGCAGCACTTGAACCCCCCAAGAAGGAACTTAAGCCTTTACTAGATAATCTTAAGTATAAGTTCCTAGGTTCAGCCGATAGTTTGCCTGTGATTATAGCTTCAGATTTGGGTGAGGCTCAAGAGGAGAAAGTATTAGATGTCTTAAGAGAGTACAAAGAAGCTATCGGTTGGACTATTGAGGATATCAGGGAAATCAGCTCCTCGGTGGTGATGCACAAGATACATTTGGAGGAGAATGCCAAGTCATCGAGGGAGCCACAAAGAAGGCTCAACCTAGCTATGCAAGAGGTTATGAGCATAGAAGTAATTAAGGTGTTAGATGCGAGGATCATTTATGCCATCTCTGATAGCAAGTGGGTGAGCCTGATTCAAGTTGAGCCCAAACGTGCTGAATTAACGATAGTGAAGAATAAGGACGACGAGTTGGTGCCAACTCGTGTTCAGTCAGGGTGGAGAGTGTGTATCAACTACTGTAAACTGAACGCTGTCACAAGGACTGATCATTTTTTATTCCCATTTATTGATCAGATGGTGGAGCGCTTAATTGGGCATGATTACTAATGTTGAGTCTGGCTGAAGACGTTAAACTTAATGCTCATGGGAGGCACCCTATAGCTTATCCTTTATGTTTATTTATTATTTTACGTATTTATGATTAATGTTTGTTTCTAGTATTTTTTGTTTTCCAGTCTTTATTTTTCAGGGACAATGCGTACTTCAATTCAAATTTGGGGGTATGCTATGAGCCATACCAGTCCAGATAGTTCTCCATATCTCAGGTCAACTCTTTCCATATTAGTCATACATTGGGGGCAATGTGTAATTTAAGTTTGGGGGTATGGGAGACACATCACAAACTTTGTCCTAATTTGTTGTCTTTTCGTCGTAAAGATAAATGCATGTTCATGTTCGTCTAAAAATTTTGGTTGATCAGAAAAATTGTGATGTGATTTCATTGGTCAGTTTAAAACTTTGAACACATGATCAGATGATAGAGTTTAAACTTTAGTTACTTACTTTAGGCATTTTCGAGAATTCACATGTTTGATCTAATCTCACACGAGCACATTAGCACATATTTGTGTGAGGTATGACATGTGAGTTGAATGTATACGTTTCCTTGTCTTAACTGAAACCGGATGACTTGTTGGATAAACACTTGGGCATATACAAAAATAAAAAAAATAAAAAAACTACTAATATTTATAATGATCATCATCAATAAACTTTCCACTGAGTAACTGGACCTCTTGCCTCAATAAGCAGTGAGTGTTCACATCAAAAGGTGGGAATTTTATTCATAATGATCATTGTGAAATTTTTCGCTGAGTAACTGGACCTCTTGCCTCAGTAAGCAGTGAGTGTTCACGTCAAAAGGTGGAAATTTTGCTTGGTAGTATTAAGGCCAGTTTAATTTCGTAGCCTTTTTTACTCTAGTTAGTAAGTCCTTAGGGGTGTCTTTACACTTAATGCCCTAAAACCATCTGGTTTGGGAGTCATTGACTCAATACTCGTTACATGGGTCAATTAGAAAGCTTAAGGGAACTAAACATAGTAGAGTCTTATAAAAAAAAAATAAAAAAAAAACTATGCCATCGTTGTTCTTTCCGATGAGAAATTCTGTGGATCTTGAGACTTGAATTACCTTGTACATTGAAGTTATTTGGAAACCTCATCTGTATATGCTAATTCACGTTACACTGATTTAAGCTTGTGATGTCTTACCATGCCTCTTATAAGTAATTAGGTTTTAAATTCTTATTCATTGTGAAGATGGGTTCAACTTATTTAAGCTTGCTCATGAATGAATCTCATGATTTTGTATGCTCCTTAAATTTTTGGATACCATGAATACTGAACTTATCTTTATAATCCGTGCTGTTCATTTAGTTTTTTTATTTTGTTTTGCTAAGGGACTAGCAAAATATAAGTTTGAGGGTATTTGATGAGTCTTAAATATTGCATATTTAAGACCTTTAACTTATATTTGTTATGCTCTTAGTTAATAGTATTTCACTTAATTTTATGTATTTTTTGTGTTTTGTGTATTTTTATAGGTTTGTGGAGAAAATGAAGCATTTCAGGAGATGTGAAGCTTCAGGAGCAATAGTGATCGATCGCACTATGCTGCGACTGAGCGCATGGTCAATAATCCCACATCGAAATGTTTGCAGTACAGTGCATCTGCAATCGAGCACACCAGACACGCGATCGAGCGCACATGCGATCGTGCGCACAAGACATACGATCGATCGCATCATTCTGCAATCGAGCGCACTCGGGAAGTATCCCACATCGAATTTGAAACCCATGCTACTCCGGGACTCCCCCTATATAAACACCATCTGACCTCATCATTCAGTGTGCAATTCTTTGTGCCATTTGGTACAATTCCTGGGCCACTTTGGTGTTAACCAGTGGACGTCTGCTAGCATTCTGGTGGATCCCGAAGGCTTTGCTACCACGATGGGAAGCGCCGCCCATCAGCGAGTGAAATTTCTCCCATGTAAAGTTATTTATTTCTTTTTATTTAGTTGTTTTAGTTTAATATTTAGCACTTTTATTATGAATTGTAGTTTCATAGTTATGAGTGGCTAGAATCTTCAGCTAAGGTTGAAGATGAAGCCTCGTCGTTGTTTGGCATAGTAGTTCAGATTTGTTTATACAATTCTAACATTTTTAGTATAAATGTTCTGTTAATTATTTGAGTAAATCTTGTGATTGATTGAGTTTAAATTGTTCTATTGGATATTCCTTGTGTTTCATCTGATGGATACATCGAATTGTTTTCAATTAAATTGGATTTCCTTTGTGATTTGTTAAAAGCGGATACATTGGATGCTTTTGGTTTAATTGGGATATTCTTTGTTTTTTGTCGTAAGTTAGATTCATGGAATGCTTTGATAGGCTATGTTTTTAGGACATATATGCTTAAACTTTGGTGGGGTGGATTCAGAAACCTTAGTTTTTTTTATTATTAGTTTTTAAAATCAATTTAGTTTAGTTTTAATTTGTTTTCCAAAATATCATTCAAAATTCGGAACTAGGTTAAGATAAAGTTAGTTTAGATTAAATTATATTTTCACAACGCAATTCCCTGTGGATTCGACCTTGCACTTGCACAATGCTATATTGCAAATGACTCGTGCGCTTGCGAGTAAATTAAACCTCACAACACTTGTTAAGGGTGGGTCGACCTAGGATCATGTTGTAGAATGAAGGCTGTCAGACAATCAGGAAAGTAGTCTATATGATGGTTGCTTGTGGGGCTATCATTGCGGTTACTAAGGGAACTAGACTGCCCTCTGCGAATACCGGGCCCCCTGAGAAGCCGTAGAGCAGGGTGAAGACTGGCTCCAGATGAGAGTCTCCCAGTTGCATATGTTGGAAAGCATCGTAAAACAGGATGTCGGTCGAACTCTCGTTGTCAACTAGGATGCGCCTGACCTCATGGTTAACCATGAGAAGAGAGATGGCCACGGCGTCGTCATGCGGGGTCTGGGCTCCTTTCAGGTCCTTATCCGTAAAGGTGATGGTCATATCCACCTTTCGTCTCTTGTGGGGTTCGGTGATCGAGGCTATGGACCAGGCATAAGTTTTTCGCTGTTCCTAAAAGTGCCTCCTGCTATGGGCCCCCCACAGATGGTCTTAATGACATTGGCTGTAGTGACCTCTGGTTTCTTCTGGCTGGGCTCACCACAGCTAGGCCCAGGACTCTTTCGAGTAAGTCAGACCATCCTATCCCGACCGGATGGGCCCTCAGGACTCCCCCAGGGTCGCCCCTCGAACTTCTCCGCTTGGGACCCATTGAATTCTTTCAACTGCCCTATGTTGATGAGGGCTTCTATCTGGTACTTTAGTGCCTAGCAATCTTTTGTGTCGTGCCCGTGGTTCTTGTGAAAATGACACCATTTGCCCCGGTCCTCATTGAGGTGTAGCAGTTTTGTAGGTCATTGCAAGATCACCTTGTCCTGGATCTGCATTACGACATCGATCCTGGATGCGTTGAGAGGGGTAAAGTTCTTGATGGGCTTGGGGACCCTGGGTCTGTCCTCACCGAAGGGTCGCTTGATGGGCTCCTGACACGGACTGGCAGGGCCCTTTCTTTTTCTTTCTGCGTCCCCTTCCCGCTCCCTCCGAAAGGCCTGGTCATCCTCTGTCAGCATGTATTTCTCGACTCGGGTCAAGATCTCATTCATGTCACCGGGCAGCCGCCTGGTGAGTTTTGAGCTGAAGATCCCAGATCTCAACCCGTTCTTAAACGCCAGCATCTTGACACTGGGGATGAGGTCAGGGATTTCCCAAGCAGTTTTTTGGAAATCACCTTGACAAGATGCCCAAGTGGTGATCTTCCAAACACCCAAGTCTAGAATGACTTGTAAAGATTAAGAATCGAAAACAGAAACAGAAATAAAAGAAAGAAAGAGGACAAGCGATTTGTTATCGAGGTTCGACAATAGCCTACATTCCCATGAGTTCCTCTGAACTCTCTGCACTAAATCAATGGTTCTTTTACAATCAAAGCAACCTTCTCCAAGAAGTTCAAGTTCTTGAAGAAACAAAGAAGAGAAAAAAGGAAGAAGATAAGAACTATTACAATGCTCTCTATCTAATCTATACTCCTTTCTCTTTATAACCAGCCTCTCTACAATGAGTCCCTCTTGTGTTTTGTATCTTTGCAGTCTCACACAATTCTCTCTTGTATCTCTTGTATAACGATCACATTAATCTCTTGTATTGCTTTGTCACAATTATTGTTGAGAATGAAGCTAGGTGACCCTTTATATAGTGCACCAACATCTTGTCCAATCTTAAGGGTCAATATCCACCCTTAGATCTTGATGACCAATCAACTATGGCCCTTGATCATTCCTTAGTGATCCTATGCATTTTGAACATGTCTCACGAACCTAACTAAAGGCTGAAGCATGTGTGCCTGAAGGTGCGGCCTGAAACAGGGGGCGTCGGGGCTCAAGGCAAAGCACCAATTCACTACTTTCTGGATGCCGCGGCCTGGAGGAGGGGGCACTACGGCCTGGCCCGTCCTCTAGCCCTCTTCATTTCTGGGCGTCACAGCCTAGACTAGGGAGGGCTGCGGCCTGACCTAATGCGCACACTCATTTTGCTGGACCCTTTTTGTTGCTTGCATGCTGAAGCACACTTCTAGTGTGCTGAGGCTTGATGCTTGAACTTCTTCAAACCTTTTCCAACCTTGTTTAAACCTTACACAAATACTAACAATCTCTACCTTTTTTTAAATGTTTAAACCCGAACCATTGTGCAGAGAACTTTAGGATCCAAACTCATCTTGAGTCATCAATCAACCGACACCAATCCTAAGTAGTCCAAGGCAATGATTGAACTTACTTAGAGGTAGAATCTTAGTGCCTAAATCTGCAGAATTTTCCTCCGTGGCTACCTTGTCTATATGAATGCATCCTTCTGTAACATTTTCCCTAATAAAATGATACCGAACATCCATGTGCTTTGTCCTCTCATGGAACACCGAATTCTTACACAAGTGCAATGCACTTTGACTATCCGAATACACCACCACCTGCTATTTCAGGACCTTCAACTCTTTCAACAACCCTTTGCACCACATAGCCTCCTTTATAGCTTTCGTAGCCACTATTTACTTAGCCTTCTGTTGTTGAGAGTGCTACCACAAGCTGCAACTGAGCCTTCCAACTTACACAACATCCGTTTAAGTTGAAGAAGTAGGAGGTAATCAATCTTCTTTTATCCCAGTCTGCTCCATAGTCCGAATCTGCATAACCCTAAAGGCAGATGGACTTACCCCTCTTCTCATAAATCAGCCCTACTTCTGGGCTTCCCTTCAAGTACCTCAGCAACCACTTCATCCTAAGCCAACGCTCTTTTTCGGGATTACTCATAAACCTGCTGAGAACACTTATTGCATGAGCAATATCAGGTTTAGTGCTTACCATCATGAACGTGACAGAACCAACTGCACTAGAGTAAGGGACCTTTTCCATTTCTTTCTTCTCTGCCTCCGATCTCGGACATTAATTGTTGGAGAACTTGAAATGATCAGCAAGAGGAACCTTCACTGGTTTGTTATCTTCCATAGAGAACTTACATATCATCTTCTCTATGTAGGAAGTTTAAGAGATCTTCAATCTGTTTCTCTCCCTTTCTCGGATGATACACATCCCAAGGATCTTCTGTGTATGGCCAAGATCCTTCATCTCAAACTCCTCACTGAGTTGAGACTTCAATTATTTTATCCTCTCCATGTTGCTCCCAACTAGCAACATATCATCAACATAGATGAGGATGATCACCACTTCCTCAACCTTCTGCCCCTTATAGTACAAGCACGAATCATAGTAGCTTCTCATGAATCCCAAGCTGATTATAAAGGAATCAAACCTCTTATTCCATTGTCGAGGTGATTGCTTCAGGCTATAGAGAGATTTTTTCAATTTGCACACCAATTCTACCTGCCTTCCTTCCTCATAGCCTTCGGGTTGTCTCATGTAGATGGTCTCATTAAGCCCTCTATGTAAGAACGCTGTCTTCATATCCATTTGCTTGATTTCCCAATCAAATTGGACCACCATTGCTAATACTATCCGTATTGTCTTGTACTTTGCAACCAGTGAGAGATTTCGGTGAAATCTATGCCTTCCTTTTGTGTGAACCCCTTCGCCACTAGCCTAGCTTTATACCGGACTTCATCTCTTAGAATATTCTTTTCTTTGATCTTGTAGATCCATCTACAATCCACAACTCTTTGTTTTTCTGGTTTGCGCACCGATTCCCAAGAGTTGTTCTTCCTCAAAGAATCCATTTCTTCCTCCATAGCTAGCTACCACTTTGACGAATCCTTACACTCCGTGGCATCAATGTAAGTTTCTGGTTCAACCATCCCTCCTTCTGTCCAAGGAGCTGCTACATTAGCATCCGCAAAACCATATCTCAAAGGTGGTTTCACCACCATCCTTTCTCGGTCCCTTGTGAGCTGGTAGTCATTCTGACTTGCTACATCATCCTCTTCTAGTTCAGCCTTCTCTTGAGTGCCCTGAGCATGGCCTTTATCAATGGGCTCTACTTGGTCTGAACCCTTTTTCCTTCCTCGCTCTACCTGAACCGAATTCTCCTTGATGCAATGCTCCACAAATTCCGGACTGGTTTGCTCACTAGCCCCTGCAAGGTTAGTTTTCTCCAAGTAGGGAAATAATAATTCTTTAAAAATAACATCCCTACTTATTATGAGTTTCATTCCTTTTGGTTCTAAGGACCCCAACCTATATCCGTTAACCCCATCACCATACCCTAGAAACACACATTTTCTAGACCTTGGGTTAAGTTTATCATCCTTTTGATGTGCATATGCAACACACCTAAAAGTCCTAAGGTTGCTCAACTTAAGGGGTTTTCCACTCCATATCTCCATGGGAGTCTTGAGCTCTAAAGCTCTGGAGGGTGATCTATTTATCAAGTATGTAGCAGTAGCCACAGCTTCTCCCCAAAAATATTTTGGTAAACCGAACCCAATTAACATGCACCTAACATTTTCCATAAGGGTTCTATTCATCCTCTCAGCAATTCCATTTTGCTGAGAGGTTTTCAAAACCGTTCTATGTCTTAGAATTCCATTTAATTTTATCAAAATCCTTATTACAAAATTCTAAGCCATTATCAGTTCGTAAAGCCTTAACTACCCTACCCGTTTGAGTCTTGAGCAACATTTTCCACACAACAAATTTATTCAAAGCATCTGATTTATTTTTAAGCAAATAAACCCAAATCTTTTTAAATAATCATCAATTAAAGACAGAAAGTAAAAGTTACCTCCCTGTGTTGGTGTTCTTGCTGGTCCCCAAAGGTCCAAATGAATGTAGTCAAGAATACCCTTAGACTTGCGCACTCCTGTGTTGAAGCTGACTTGGTGTTGCTTCCCAAGAACGCAACACTCGCAGAAATCCAATTTCTCTACTTTGTCTCCTCCAAGTAGACCATCCTTGTTAAGAACTTGCAGGCCCTTTTCGCTCATATGTCCCAAGTGAGTGTGCCAAAGGGCTGCCCTATCCATCTCAGCCATCAAGTTTGTTGCTTGATCATTGATTTTTGTCTCTCTGCTCATCTCATATAGTCCATCCTTTATTGCTGCTTTGATCACTACCAAAGATCCCTTGGCCACCTTGATCTTTCCTCCTTCTACTTTGCATGTGTAGCCCATGGAATCCAACTGCCCTAATGAGATCAAATTCCTCTTCAAATCTGGAAGATACCTCATATTTCGCAGTAGCCTGGTGACTCCATCAAACATCCTCAACTGGATGTCTCCTATCCCTCTCACTTGGCAAGAATTGTCATTACCCAAGAAGACCCTTCCATCATTGATCTTCTTGAAATTCTTGAACCATTCCTTATGAGGGCACATGTGATAAGTGCACCCAAAATCCATAATCTACTTCTCGCTGCCTTGCCTCCTGCTCACATTTGAGCACACAACAAGAACATCATTTTGCTATTCTCCTTTGGCAACCGAAGCCTCTCCATTGTTAGAATGGCTTCTTTCTCTCTCATCCCACAACCTCTTCTTGCAATCTTTCTTGAAATGGCCTTCCTTGTTGTAGTAGAAGCACCTCTTTCCTCAAAGTCTTGTCTTGGAATGAGATCTTCCATAGCTCTGCCCTCTACCTCTTGATTTTTCTCGGTAGTTGCCATGAATGCTACTGCCATTCTGAGTTGCTGGCCTTCCTCTAATGAACAGCCCTTCTCCACTTGGTGCTTCCCTCATCTTGGCTTTGAAATCATGTGCCCTTATGGCATTGATCACAATCTCCTTGGTTAAAGTATCTCTTCCATACTCAATAGCATTAATCAAATTATCAAAATAATCAGGAAGAGAATTTAACAAAATAACAGCCAATTGTTCATCCGGGAATTTAATACTACCACTAGCCAAGTCTTGAACTAGTTTATTAAAGACATCAAGATTATCTTGCAACTCTTTACTAGGATCCATTTTAAAGGCAAAGATTCTTTTAAGAAGATAAATCTTGTTAGGGAGAGTTTTGGTAAGAAACAACTCATCTAGTTTCTTCCATATGACAACCGGATCTTCCGAGTCTCCGCACTCTCTTGTGACACTATCCGATATGTGCAAGAAAATGGTGCTGTAAGCCATCTTCTTCATCTCAATCCGCTGGTCCTCTATGATACTTACTGAAAAAGCATCATCTTATCTAATAGCCAAGTCCACTTTCTGTTACATAAGAACCGCTTTGATCTTCTGTTTCTAAAGGGTAAAGTCTCCCTTTCCTTTAAACTTCTCAACACATAAATTTGAACCCATCTTTGCGGAGAAAATCCCAGATTTATGTAATATCCACAAATTCTTTCTTCAACCTCAAGAACATGATCGAAGATGGATCTTAACACCATTCTTGAATCACTCTCAAGAACACGAAATGATCATGATCTTTACATCGTTCTTTGATTCTTGGAGTTTTGATTCCGTCACCTTCTTGTTCTTGCTCTGAAACCCAGCTGTGCAAGCTCTGATACCACTGTTGGAAATCACCTTGACAAGATGCCCAGGTGGTGATCTTCCAAACACCTAAGTCTAGAATGACTTATAAAGATTAAGAATCGAAAACATAAATAGAAATCAAAGAAAGATAGAAGATAAGCGATTTGTTATTGAGGTTCGACAATAGCCTACATCCCCGTGAGTTCCTCTGAACTCTCTCACTAAATCAATGGTTCTTTTACAATAACAACAACCCTCTCCAAGAAGCTCAAGCTCTTGAAGAAACAAAGAAGATAAGAACTATTACAATACTCTCTATCTAATCTATACTCCTCCCTCTTTACAACCAGCCTCTCTACAATGAGTCCCTCTTGTGTTTTGTGTCTTTGCACTCTCGCACAATTCTCTCTTGTATCTCTTCTATAATGATCACATTAATCTCTTGTATTGCTTTATCACAATTGTTGTTGAGAATGAAGCTCGGTCACCTTTTATATAGTGCACCAACTTCTTGTCCAATCTTGAGGGTCAATATCCACCATTAGATCTTGATGACCAATCAACCATAGCCCTTGATCATTCCTTAGTGATCCTATGCATTTTGAACATGTCTCACGAACCCAACTAAAGGCTGAAGCATGTGTGCCTGAAGGTGTGTCCTAAAACAGGGGGCGTAGCGGCTCAAGGCAAAGCACCAATTCACTACTTTCTGGACGTCGCGGCCTGGAGGAGGCGGCGCCGTGGCCTGGCCCTTCCTCCAGCCCTCTTCCTTTCTGGGTGTCGCGACCTAGACTAGAGAGGGCCGCAGCCTGACCTGATGCGCACACTCATTTTGCTGGACCCTTTTTGTTGCTTGCATGTTGAAGCGCACTCCTAGTGTGCTGAGGCTTGATGCTTGAACTTCTTCAAAACTTTTCCAACCTTTTTTAAACCTTAACCATGTTTAAACCTTAGAAAAATGCTAACATAGCTGAATTGAAACTTGGTATGTAGGCTCGAAGTTTTTCCCCTTTTAACTGGACGATGTTAAATAGAGACTCCAAGGTTTTCATGGGACCTTTACTGCTAAGGAAGTGTGAGGCGAAGGTATAACTTAGCTCTTTGAACATGTGGATGCCTCTTGGTTTCAGACAAGAATACCACGTCCCAGCTGCCTTCTAGAGCGTCAGGGGAAAGATCGGCACATTACTGGATCAGAATGCTTATGGAACGTCATCGTGGTTTTATTGTGCTGGAGGTGGTCCAGGGGATCCGTGGAACCATCGTAAGGTTTATCCTAGGGCATTCTGAAGTTCGGCAGGAAAGGAGCCTCAAGGACCTCTTGAGTGAAGACAGGGTCCTGGACGTTGAGCTCGTCCATGACACTATGGTTACGGCCCTTGAGTGCTTCGTTAATCCGTCCTTTCATGTCCTATATCCGCTTACCAAGGCCCTCACTGCTCTTGGACGAGGGACTTTCTCTAGACTTGGCCACACAGGGCGGGGAGGACTCTGCCGAAGAACAGTTGTCGATGGGGAACCTACGGTATAGGAAAAGGCTGGCGAGCCCCTCTGTGAACCTCGGCGGCCAGGCTGGCCACTAGCTGCGAGAGCTTTACAAATTGTGCTTGGAGCATAGCCATGTTGGAGCGTGCATCAGATTCGGCTGAGAAAATTGATCCGGATCGATGGGTGCGGTTACTAGGCCCCACTGCTCCTTTACCGTCTTTCTTGGCGGTGTGTTTAGGTGGCATGGCAACATATGAGTTCTTTAAATTTCTTCATTTTTACTATTTAGCGAGAGATAGTGGTTTCCCACCGACAGGGCCAATCTGTTGAGGCCAAAAACGTATCCACTGAGTTGGAGGCTGAGCCTCGAGGGAACCTGTATAAGGGATAAGAGGGAAGCTAGGGGGTCACTGGAGGGAATGCCTCTGAGGATGCTCCGAAGCTTTTGTTAGCGTGCGATAAGATGTATGAGAATAATGGCATTCTCTTTTTAGGTTAAGAAGATTTTGATCCTCTTTGGAATGCGCACCTGAGTTTTTATAGAGTTTTGAGGCAGTCTTTCATCCAGAGTGGTGGTGACGTGGAGCTCCAGCTAGATGGGAAATGATGCCTAGGAGGCGCAGCTATATTGCCTTAGGTCGTTTGTGTGTTTTTCTTGTTGTCTCGGTTAGGGACTGTCTACGTATGAGGCAGCCCTTGTGCCAAGGGTGGTGGTTGATAAAGTGTTAAAAACCGCATGATTAGGTTGCTAAATTAAATAAATTGTTTAACCAAAAATGAATTAAGCACTTAATTATGCAGTGATTTTTAGTACTTGACTCACTGATAAATTCTAATATTTTGCACTTAAAATGATTTATAATGCAGTTTGTAAAATCACATCAGACTTAATATCTCAGTTTTACCCCTCTCATTGTAAACACTTAATCCTAATTGCTCAAGGGCATTCTTGGAAAAGAACTACAAGTTAGACTTGCAGCATAGAGGCAAAGCATATCACACACGGGCTGGAAAAAAGAAAAGAAAAGTGGTTTACGCAAAAGAGCAGGGGCAGTAGTTCACGCGCATCGTGGCCTCACAAGCAGTTCACACAGAGGAGAATACGGAGCAGTTCACGTGGGAAAGGAAAGGAACAGATGAATATAAAGGCTCGAGGGGTCTCTCTCATGGGGGGTGGCTGGATTTATTTTTATTTTCTTAGTCTTTTTCTTGCAGCACAGTTCATTCAGTTTTCACTTTTCGTGTACTAGATAGTGTTTTAGTTTTCATTTCTCCTAGATTTTCTTGTTGAACGACGGCCTCTCATTAACGTTTGGCCTTCCTTATTTTTATTTTTGGAGTTTTCATTTTATCAGGTGCGGTTTCATTTTTATTTTGATTTCTTTTGCTCTCAAATTTGGTAATGGCTCTACTTAGATTTATTTTTGTTATTAGAAATATTATGTGTAGCTAATTTATTAAGCTTGGGTTGTGGAATGAGATTCAATTTATTTTGGATTCTAGTTTAATGCAATATCTTGTTAATAAAAGTTGATTTCACTCTTTTGCTAGTCAGATTCGAGCTGAAAATAGATTGCACCTCTTGCTCTTGTTTGTTGTTAACGTAAGGCACCACAAACACTTGAAAATTATCAAGGCTTCTTTCAGTTGATTTATAATGTGTGTTTGGCTAGTAAAATAGTGAATCCCTTAGGGAAATATTGCAAAACTTGAGCATAACATTTTTTTATCTTCCGTTTATCAATGCCTTGACTAGATTGGTAGATGAGAAAATTATCTAGGAACCGAAACAAAGCAACCCAAGTGTTTGCTAATTTGCCTTTTAGACATAAACTTTAATTTCCTCTTTGACTTAATTTTTACTAAAATTACTTTCACACTTTTTCTTCCAAATTCATCTTCAAGATTCCTTACATTGCATTGTATTTTATTTGTTTTATCTCTCATAGCCAATATATTTTTTTACAACACAATGTCACAAATGTTTTGATAATCCTTTGTCCTGTGGAATACGATCCTGGACTTATCCTTGATACAACTTGACACTTCTACACTTGGAAGCACATTTGAGACCGAGTCAAATTTTTGGCGCCAATGCCGGGGACAACTGGTGTTTATCAGAGTATTCTCTTATTGCCGAGAGGATGTTTGTAGTGCTGTGAACCTCTTCATAGCTTGGGTAATATCTTTTCATCTCATTTTACTTGTTTGATTTTATTTTATTTCATTTTGGTTTATTTTATTTTGGTCGTTGAATTTGCATGTCTGATTGGGCTAGAGATAGCACATATAGACTTGTTAGGACTGAATCATCAATTTCATCCTCGGGTGCATCTGCTTATCTTAATCCAGCATTTGAATCATCATTTGACATTCATAGCAACATGGCTGAACATGAAGAAAACAGTAATAGGGAAATGGTAAATCCTAATAGGACACTTAGAGAATATTTACAACCTGTTAGGACCAGCCCACCCTCTTGTATCATTCAACCTTTGAATGCAAATAATTTTAATTTCAAACCTGGGATGATTCCACTGCTGCCACATTTTCATGGCATGGAATCAGAAAACGGTTATTTGAACATCAAAGAGTTTGAAGAGGTTTGCTCAACTTTCACGGATAGAACATGCACTGAAGAAGTCATTAGGTTAAAACTGTTCCCATTTTCACTAAAGGACAAGGCTAAAACCTGGCTGAACTCCTTAAGGCCAAGGTCTATTGGGACTTGGCAAGAAATGAAAACTGGTTGTTTTAAAAAAAATTTCCCAATGCATAGGACCAATGCCTTAAAAAGACAAATTATGAATTTTGCTCAAAGGATGTAGAAACATTTTATCACTGCTGGGAACATTTTAAAGACTTATTAAATGCATGTCCTCATCATGGATATGAGAACTGGAAGGTTATAAGTTTTTTCCATGAGGGTTTGCAACCAAAAATGAGACAATTTGTTGAAACCATGTGCAATGGTGAATTTTTTGACAAAGGGCCTGAGGAAGCCTTTGAATATTTTGACTACTTGGCTGAAAATGCCTAATCTTGGAACACAACTGATGTGTATGATAGGTCTAAGAAAGTTGAGTCTGGTTATAGAAAATATACTTTAAAGGAAGATGATGATTTGCATGCTAAGTTAACTTTGTTGTCAAGAAAAATGGAAGCCATGGAATTGAAAAAAGTAAATGAAGTGCATGTTGTCTCTAAAATTTCTGATAAGTGTGGTATATGTGAGGATCATGGGCATCCAACCAATGAATGTCCCACAATCCCTGCTTTCAAAGAAGTATTGTTGGACCAATCTAATGCTGTAAACACGATACATAAACCATATTCTGGTCCTTACTCTAATTCTTACAATCCAAGATGGAGGAGTCAACCAAATTTCAGTTGGAGAGGTGACCAGCATATAGCTCTAGCAACCTTGGCTCCAAGTCCCTCTCAACTCACAATTCAAGCTTCTCCAATGCAAAAGAAGGGACTTGAGGAGATGGTACAGCAGCTGTCCAACTCTTTGCAGCAGTATATGCAAGGTCAAGCAACAATCAACAATCAAAATTCTCAAGAAATAAACAACATCCGGAGCACACTTACAAAGATGACTACAGCTTGGAGCTTCCAAGAAAAAGGAAAATTTCCTGCACAACCCCAACCCAATCCACAAAGTTAGCCACTTCAAGAAGGAGTTGGGAGTTCAAATTTAAGGCAAGTGAAGGCACACACTACTTTGAGAAATGGTAGGGTGGTGAACATTCTAGCTCAAGGTTCAGACAAGGCTGGTAAGGTCTCTAAACCTGTACAAAATGAGGCTGAAAAGAGTAAGGTTGAACAAGTTGAAACTGAAAATGAAAAGATTACATGTCCTGTACCTGCTCCCTTTCCTCAAAGATTGGCCTCCCCGCACAAAGATAAACACCAATCTGAAATTTTAGAAATATTCAAGCAAATTAGGATTAACATCCCTTTGTTGGATGCTATTCAACAAATTCCTACCTACGCTAAGTTTCTAAAAGATTTGTGTACTGTTAAAAGAAATTTAAATGTGCAAAAGAAAGCCTTTCTTATTGAGCAGGTTAGTGCCATAATTCAGAGTAATACCCCACCAAAATATAAAGACCCTGGTTCACCTACAATTGCTTGTGTTATAGGAAGTTCAAAAATTGGTCAAGCTTTGTTAGATCTTGGTTCAAGTGTGAATTTTTTGCCTTATAATGTATATGAACAGCTTGGTTTGGGGGAATTAAAAGAAACTTCAATCATTTTACAACTAGCTGACAGATCAATAAAAATGCCAAGGGGAGTTGTTAAGGATGTTTTAGTTCAAGTGGATAAAATTTTTTTCCCCATAGATTTTGTTGTGTTGGATGTTCACTTGACACCAAAATCTTCTTTTCAAGCACCTGTGATTCTTGGGAGACCTTTTTTTGCTACTTCAAATGCATTGATAAACTATAGGAGTGGTGTTTTAAAGCTGAGTTTTGGGAACATGACCCTCGAACTGAATATTTTTAACATTTGTAGGCAACCTCAAGATTTGGAAGCTGTACAAGAGGTCAATTTGCTGGAAAGCATCCTTGAGGAAAAGGCTTATTTGGCATACCAGCCCACTGACCTGCTATTTGAGTTAGAAAATATTTGTGACCTCATCATGGATGACAGTCCCATTGATGCTTCTCCTATTTTTAATGCAGGAAATAAATTTGAAGCTAAACGAAGGCCTAAAACTGAGCAGCTCCCACCATTGATAGCAAGTTTGAAGCCTTCAGCAAATGAAATCTTGACACTAGAGCTAAAACCATTGCCGACTGACCTAAATTATGCATTTTTGGGCCCAGACAACACATTCCCAGTGGTGATTTTAGCCCAACTCACTCATGACCAAGAAGGTAAACTAATGGGAGTCCTAAGACAGCACAAAGGTACTATTGGATGGACAATTGCAGATATAAAAGGTATAAATCCTCTTGTGTGCACTCATAGGATTTATTTAGAAGAAAATGCCAAAGTTTTCTAGGGAGATGCAAAGGAGATTAATCCTACCATGAAAGAGGTAGTAAAAATAGAGGTTTTGAAACTACTTGATGTGGGGATTATTTACCCTATTGCGGACAGCAAGTGGGTAAGTCCTATTCATGTAGATCCAAAAAAATATGGGCTTACTATTGTGAAAAATGAACTAATTCCTACTAGGATTTCTATTGGTTGGTGAATGTGCATAGATTATAGGAAGTTGAATGTCGCCACTAGGAAAGATCATTTCCCTTTGCCATTCCTTGATCAAGTGTTAGAAAAAGTTGCTGGCCATGATTTTTATTGCTTTCTTGATTGATTTTTTGGTTACTACCAAATAGAGATAGCACCTGAGGATCAGGAAAAAAAACTTTTACTTGCCTGTTTGGCACTTTTGCATTTAGCAGAATGCCTTTTGGACTATGTAATGCTCCAGCTACTTTCCAAAGATGTATGCTTAGTATTTTCAGCGACATGATCGAAAATAGTTTGGAAGTATTCATGGATGATTTTTCAATGTTTGGTAGTTCTTTTGATGCATGTTTGACTAACTTACAAGCTGTTTTAGCCAGGTGTGAAGAGAAGTATTTGCTTCTTAATTGGGAAAAGTGCCACTTCATGGTTCAACAAGGCATAGTTCTTGGTCACATAGTCTCATCCCGAGGTATTGAGGTTGACAAAGCTAAGATTGAGCTTATCTCCAAGCTTCCTATATCCAAAACAGTAAAGGAAATCAAATCTTTTCTTGGGCATGCTGGGTTCTATAGGAGGTTCATTCAAAATTTTAGTTCTATCTCTAAGCCCTTGTGTGAGTTGCTTATGTATGATGTAGCTTTTGAATGGACCCCTTCTTGTCAAAATGCTTTTGATAAGCTGAAAATTTTGCTTACTACAGCCCCTATCATACAACCCCCTGTTTGGTCTATTTCTTTTGAGATAATGTGTGATGCTAGCGATGTAGCCATAGGAGCTGTACTTGGACAGTGTACAAATAAGTTCTCACATGTCATTTCTTATGCAAGTAGAACTCTAAATGGAGCCCAAAGAAATTATTCTACCATGGAAAAAGAGTTGCTTGCTGTAGTTTTTGCATTAGACAAGTTTCGAACTTATATTCTTGGCTCTCCTGTGGTTATTTTCACTGACCATGCAGCATTAAAGTATCTATTGTCGAAGAAGGATGCTAAACCACGATTGATCCAATGGATTCTTCTTCTCCAAGAATTTGACCTAATCATCAAGTACAAAAAGGGTTCTGAAAACATAGTTGTTGACCACTTGTCTCGGCTTACAGTTGCTGAAAATGAGCACAATATCCCTATCCTTGACTCTTTTCCTGATGAGCAATTGATGTTAGTTGAAAATTTTCCTTGGTTTGCTGACATAGTTAATTTTTTGGTGACAGGACAAACTCCACCCCATTGGAGTGCTCAAGACATACGAAAATTCAAGCATGAGATAAAGTCATTCTTCTACGATGATCTTTATTTTTCAAATATTGTTATGATCAAATCATAAGGAAATTTGTGCCTGATCATGAAATACAAGCTGTTCTTTCCTTTTGTCATACTGAGGCTTGTAGGGGACATTTTTTTGTACATAAAACCGTTGCAAAAATTTTGCAATGTGGTTTTCATTGGCCTCATATGTTTAAGGATGTGTATAATTTTTGCAAGACTTGTGAGCCATATCAAAAATTAGGCATAGTCACTAAGAGGTACATGATGCCTTTACAACCCATTTTGGTAATTGAAATTTTTGATTATTGGGGGATTGATTTTATGGGGCCATTTCCATCTTCCTTTGGTTATCTATATATCCTAGTGGCGGTTGACTATGTTTCTAAGTGGGTTAAAGCCATTCCATGTAAAACAAATGACCACAAGGTTGTGCTTAAGTTCTTGAAAGAAAACAGTTTTGCTAGATTTGGCATGCCTAGAGCTATCATTAGTGATAATGGAACCCATTTTTGCAACAAACTTTTTGCTGCCCTCATGAAAAAATATGGAATACACCATAAGGTTTCTACTACATATCACCCTCAAACAAATGGGCAAGCTGAATTAGCTAATAGGGAGCTTAAGCACATCTTAGAAAAAACAATCAACCTCAGCAGAAAAGATTGGTCTTTAAGGCTATCTTATGCACTTTGGGCATATAGGATAGCCTTTAAAACCTCTCTTAACATGTCTCCTTATCACTTGGTATATGGAAAAGCATGTTATCTTCCCGTTGAGCTTGAACATAAGGCACATTGGGATGTTAAACAATTCAATTTTTCTATTAACCATGTTGGTTCTGTGAGAAAGTTTCAGATTTCAGAGTTGGATGAGCTTAGGCGAGATGCATATGACAATTCCAAATTGTCAAAGGAGCGCATGAAGGTGTTACATGACAAGCATATCCAGAGAAAAAAATTTGAGCCCAATGAACAAGTCTTACTTTACAATTCCCGCCTCTATCTATTTCTAGGCAAATTAAGATCAAGGTGGAGTGGTCCTTATTTAGTTAAGACCGTGTTTCCATATGGAACTATTGAGATTACTAATCCTCAAAATAGAAATACTTTCAAAGTCAATGGCCAATGACTTAAACATTTTTGGGCAAAATTTTCGCATGAGGATGCTTCCATTCCTTTGGAAGATCCTACTTATTCACATGATCCTTAACTTATTTCTATTTTGTTTTAATTTTTTTTTCTGCTTTTGTTTATTTCACTTCTATGTTTTGTTCTTTCCTTTGTTTTTTTGTTTTTTTTTTTCTGCATTCTATCTTTTTAGGTTCAGTACTGTTTGTTTTTTCTAGTTTCGTTTTTACCTTCATGATCCTTTCAGCCATCTCAGGTATTTTCCTTTGGCCCTACTCTCTTTCATGCCTTGTTTATTCATGATTTGTATTGAGAACACTGCCCATTTTTAGTTGGGGGGTAAGGAGAGTATTCTACCACTTAGTCTCTCATGATTTAGAATTGTGGGGTCTCATGATTTTTAATTATGGGGTTTGAATTTTTTTTTTTTTGCTGCCAAAGTACTAATTTCACATTTCTCTACTTAAGATCAGATAGTTGCAGTCTTGGGCTATACTAATTCCCACTGGTTTAGGTTTAAGTTCAACACAGGACCTTGTGATAAGTCTTAGCAACTCAAACTTAGGCAATGTATTTCTAAGCTATTGATTGATGACCCTAATGTACCCAAGGCAGATACTTTTGTTGTTCATTTGATGTCAATCAGTGGTTTTCATCTAAGCAACTAGTAAGAACTACAATGAACCATATCTTAATGGCCTAGGAAAAGTGAATGAGAAACTCCACACAAAAAAAAAAATGGAGGTAAAAATAAATGAGAAAAGGGACAGGCCAGAGATAAAAAAAAAATGTTGCAAGTACATTGGAAAAGGGTTCCTATCACCAGGATTTGTTTTTTTTTTTAAAAAAAAAAAATTCCTTTTGGTAGTCTAGTGGTAAGGGCCGACTTATGGAGGTGTGGGTAGGTGCACATTCAAGGGTCTGATTCCCCCTAGAAATCAAAGAGGTGCGAAAAAAAAGAGTCTTTCAAAGCATGTTAGCGTGAAAGCCGTCAATGTAATGGTTTTGAATTGGAGTAAAGACCTTTTTGTTTTTCTTGAAAAAGTTGCTTGGCTGAAACTATTGTGAGACATCTTGAAACCAACAAATGACAATCTGTTCACACACTTGATGCACTCAAATATCTACAGCTTAAATACATTTCCCTTATTTGAGTTCTTGAGAATTTTATAAGCCTTTGTGTTGAGCTATTACCTGACATGACTACATTCTAATGCCCAGGATTTCAATATGAGTTGATCTTTTGTAGATATTTTTTAGTTCAGTAGCCCACTCTTGGATCTTTCATTCTTTGTTCGCATTATTTGCTAGAGACTAGCAATAAGCTAGTTGGGGGGTGTGATAAAGTGTTAAAAACTGCATGATTAGGTTGCTAAATCGAATAAATTGTTTAACCAAAAATGAATTAAGCACTTAATTATGCAGTGATTTTTAGTACTTAACTCATTGATAAATTCTGATATTTTGCACTTAAAATGATTTATAATGTAGTTTGTAAAACCACATCAGACTTAATATCTTAGTTTTACCCCTCTCATTGTAAACACTTAATCCTAATTGCTCAAGGGCATTCTTGGAAAAGAGCTACTAGTTAGACTTGCAGCATAGAGGTAGAGCATATCACACACAGGCTGGAAAAAAAAAAAGAAGTGATTTACGCAAAGGAGCAGGGGCAACAGTTCATGCGCATCGTGGCCTCAAAAGCAATTCTTGCAGAGGAGAAAACGAAGCAGTTCACGTGGGAGAGGAAAGGAACGAATAAATATAAAGCCTCCAGGGGTCTCTCTCACGGGATGGCGGCTGGATTTATTTTTATTTTCTTAGTCTTTTTTTTGCAGCACAGTTCATTCGGTTTTCACTTTTCGTGTACTGGATAGCGTTTTAGTTTTCATTTCTCCTAGATTTTCTTGCTGAACGGCGACCTCTCATTTACGTTTGACCTTCTTCATTTTTATTTTTGGAGTTTTCGTTTTATCAGGTGCGGTTTTATTTTTATTTTGATTTCTTTTCCTCTCAGATTTGGTAATGGCTTTACTTAGATTTATTTTTGTTATTATAAATATTATGTGTAGCTAATTTATTAAGCTTGGGTTGTGGAATAAGATTCGATTTATTTTGGATTCTAGTTTAATGCAATATTTTGTTAATAAATGTTGATTTCACTCTTTTGCTAGTCAGATTCGAATTGAAAATAGATTGCAGCTCTTACTTTTGATTTTTTGTTGATGTAAGGCACAACAAACGCTTGAAAATTATCAAGGCTTCTTTCAGTTGATTTATAATGTGTGTTTGGCTAGTAAAATAGTGAATCCCTTAGGGAAATATTGCAAAACCTGAGCATAACATTTTTTTATCTTCTGTTTATCAATGCCTTGACTGGATTGATATATGAGAAAATTATCTAGGAACCGAAACAAAAAGAGTCTCTTACCCAACCCAAGTGTTTGCTAATTTGCCTTTTAGACATAAACTTTAATTTCCTCTTTGACTTAATTTTTATAATCTTCAAGATTCCTAACATTGTATTCCATTTTATTTGTTTTATCTCTCATAGTCAATACGTTTTTTTACAACAAAATTTCAAAAATGTTTTGATAATCCTATGTCCCTGTGGAATACGATCCTAGACTTATCCTTGATACAACTTGACACTTCTACACTTGGAAGCACATTTGAGACCGAGTCAATGATAACCTAGAGGGTGGGGATGACCTGGAGGTCAGTGATGACCTAGGGTCCAGTTGTCCGAGCGTGGGTCATCCATGTGTTGTCCTGCTGTCTAACCTTGGGATGGTCCATATGTCTTTTTTTTATTGGATGTGTGCTTTCTAGCAGTATCACTTCCGTCGCTGCAAGTCGGAAGTTGGTGGTCGATCGCCAGAAAACAACAGGGGTGGAAAAGAAGGGAGAGAAATTGATCAGAGATGGAGGAGAGACAAATCAGGTTTGCGTGTTTATCTGATATTGTAAGCCACGTGTTAGTGGCTTTTGAAATTTAAAATTGTTTTAGTTTCGAAAATCCCGCTTCAACTGCCTGTCTTTTTTTCTCCGATTTTTGGTTTTGTTTGGCAGCTATGTTGACCACATGCCACGTAAGTATTGATCAAATCTTAACCATAGTTAAAACCAATAGCAATGGTTTAAGCTGTCAATATTTGATTGGGTCGTGCTAGGAGATGGTTCATGGGGCCAAATAAAAATTTCTCTCAATGAAGAGTACCTCCAAAACTGTTCACGAATCATAAGCATTCTTTGTCCATGTCACTTTTAGGCGATGAATTCTTGGGCATTATGGACTATCTCGTTTAAAAATGCTTGTGGCAAATAAATATTCATATATTCAAAATTCTTAAAAAGTTCCCAATTTAGTCGAAAGGAATATTGAACCCGCCAATGAATCAGGATGGGTATGTATGCCATGTTTGATTGATAAGTTTAGTAGTTATGTACGATAACTTGTTCAAAGAAAAAATTATGCTACATTCTAAAATTATTATTTATCATCTCTTCATCATCGAGATGCAAATCCTAATCTCGCAAAACATTAATCCTCGAGTTATTAACACAAAAAAAATCAATTAGTTTAATTTTCGAAAAATATCAACACCCAACTCTTTTTTTTGGTGCATTAAAAATCAAAACACAACAAATTACAAAAAAAAAAAAAAAAAACACACACACACATGATTCTAGGAGGTGAAATATCTAATTGCTTGTTCCAAGAAAAAATTATCCTACATCCCTCTAATTACTTGTTCCAAGAAAAAATAATCTTGCATCCCAAAATTTGGTATGATACCTAATTACTAACAAATTTCATTCCATAAATTAAAATTTTGGTAAGAAGATTTCTTTATACCGACCTTAATACCAAATTATTTCAGCAATTTCGATCAGTGTGATAATTCAGCACTGGCCCTATATTTGGTTCTCTCATATTAGACTCATATCAGTTTAATATTACATTCGTCCCATATATATTGATATGTATAGAAAATCATTAATGCTATAACTCGTTAAATTATGACATCTTATTTTATAGAAATACTATTATATAATATCTAAATTTTAAGGTACAATTTTTTAAAAGAGCTAAATTTAAGAGTAATTTAATAAATATAACTATAATTGAATTTTGACTTTTCAATATGGACAAACAATATAAAATATTTCAAAATAAAATAATTACCAATATATATAAAATGGCGAGAGTATTAAAAAGGAGGGATGCATTAATTTTTTGTATTGGCCAGATGATATTGAGAGCAAAGATCTATATTTCACATTTTTTTTTCCTCTAATAATGTCCTCTATTTGTTGAAAATTTCAAATGATTGAATTGTCCGTTTGAAGTAGAGGAAGGATCAATTAGCATTTTTCAAGTGATCTTAAATATTGTCATAACTTGCGTGAAGACATGATCTTGCCACGACAGAACTGATATATAAAGAAAAAGACATTCTAATAACTGCCAATAGTTGAAAATGTCATTATATATAATTTTGGAAACGCAATGGCGGAGATCAACTCCTTTACACTAAAATTTGTGAAGTAAGCATGTAATACATTGTTTTTCACATAAAATTGAATTTCTTAAATTTTAATATGTGATGAATCACATTATAATCAAAATTTATGTGTACTGCATACTTTACTTTATAATTTCTTACAACAAAGGAGTTGATCTCCATATCTCCAACAGTATATTGAGAAGAAATTGCAGAACCTAGGTGGACCCAAACACATTTTATTGGAAGGAAACTAAAGTAAATACATTACAACTCTACTTCAGTTGTAATTATCAAGGATGCAAGTTGAGTTAGGTTAGGGTTGAAAAATCTTAACCCATATTAAAGTTGGATTGGATTAGGGTTGGATTTTTTTTTTTTTAATTTTAGTCTAACCCATAACGCGTGAGTCAATATTTAATATATACATATGTTTTCTCAACCTTATTTGTGTTACAATTTAACTGATGCACACCAGCCAATATAATAATTGAGAAGATAATCAACACTTTTTAGATAATTTGATGAACTAAACATATGGAGTAATTATATATATATATATATATATATATATGTTAAATTCAGGTGGGAAAAAATTTGCTGGAAACGAGGATTGTTTATCAAAATAAGTGAAAAAGAGAGAAAGACTTCAAAGCTTGACTAGGTCACCTTCCTTAAGGTTTAATTCACCCCTCACAAGAGGTTACCAGCGAATTTCCTCTAAGATAAAATGAAGCTCTGATGTTATTTTGTACTTTTCACTCGTGAAGAATAACCCACAACAGCTTCCAAGAGTTTATGGATGTATAACACTTATGTATGGAAATTTACAAGATTTTTGGACATAAGTAAATCAATATTTTGAAAGGAGAAGAAAGAGAAGAGAGGAAATCCAGAAAATCTGATTGTGATCTGTCTTTTTTAATTATGATAGTTAAACACACTTATATATTATTAAAATGAGTGTCTTTCCATTAGAGACACCTTAGTTCAGTTCAAAACTGAATTAAACTGAATACCAAGTGTTCCTTCACAAAGGACACTTCTTTTCACGTTCAACTGTTATAAAACATTCTGAAAATTCAAAATTTTCGAACATCCAATCGACTAAACCATGTTTTCAGTCAACTACATACACCATTCAATCGATTATATGAAGCTTACAGTCGATTGTATCAACTCTCAAAAGCCAGAATTCATTTTTCTTTTTTATTTTCTCCTTTCCTTTGATTTTCTAAATATACCAAACTTAAAAACCAAGTTTACTTTGAAAATCAAGAATGCCCCACCATTTTCAAAATAATTTGACTCGATAAAACTTTGAAAAACGGATCTTTATCCTCCATTGAAGTGCATGCATAAATGAAGATGTCTTTTGGACTTAAATCTTCACTAAGTGAAGACACATCAATGTTAAACAGAATATGTTGTAGTATAATACTTTGAACCACAAATCCTATTTGTTTAACCGGACATGTCTCACACATGAGACTTCTCATCTTAGAATTTACTAGAAAATATTGCCCACACTTTTGAAGGCCTTGTGTCATATATCTTATATCATGGGTGCTCTAGAGTCAAGCCCTTGAACTCAATAGAAGCCGCCACACTTCACACTCACTAGGTAAGCTTATTAAGTATGTTCCATAGTTTAACATACCAAAGAAAATCTTTTATAAGCTTATTAAGAACTCACAGTTCACCTACACTTTATCATTACGGTTCCAAGCATCATAACTATTGGGATGAAAATGTAAATCTAGATGCTTGCAATCACTACTAATGATGTACTTTGTCTCATTGAACTCAAGATGTAGATTTAATAAGATTTGAGTCAAGGTTCCATCATTAGTGATCCTATCATATGGGCTTGAGACACATCCCTTGTGATGTTTTAACCACTTGCTCTCTTGTAAGTCCCTTGGTTAAAGGATCCGCCAATTTTCCTATGGACCTTACAAATTTAATTGTAATTAATCCATTAGTAATTAATTACCTTACACAACTATATCTCAATCCAATATGTCTAGACTTTCCATTATGGACATTTTTGTAGTCTCTTTCTAGTGCTGCCTCACTATTATATCGAATTGAAATTGGAGCCATGGATTTAGGCCACACAAGAATTTACAATAATAAATTCCTTAACCACTTGGGCTCTTTAACCATTGCTACCAACGCCACAAATTTAGATGCCATGGTATAATCAATGATACACGTTTGTTTGTTGAAAGCCCAAGATACGGCACCCCCACCAAGAGTGAATATCCAACCATTTGTGGATGAGTGATCTTTCTCTTGGTTTGTTACCCAACTAGCATCAATGTATCATTCTAAAACTGTTGGATACCCTTTATAATTTATGCAAAAATTCATGGTCTTTTTCAAATATCTAAGGACCCTATGTACAATGATCATTGCTAGGACAACTAGTAAATCTACTTAGCTTTTCTACAGCAAAAGAAATATCAGTTCTTGTACAAGTCATGGCATACATTAAACAACCAATTGTTCTAGCATACTTTAGTTATAAAACTGTTTTACTATTATTCTTAGATAATTTGATACTATTATGAAATGGTGTACTTACAGGTGTGCTTTCTAAGTGATCAAATTTCTTTATAATTTTCTTTATGTAATGAGATTGTGTTAAAGTTAGGCTATCATTATCTCTTATGATTTTGATACCTAAAATAACATTAGCCACACCAATATCTTTCATGTCAAAATTATCAAACTAAAATTTCTTGGTATTTTGAACTTGTTCTAAGTTAGTACCAAATATCAAGAAGGCATCATTACCTTTCCATCCTGAGCACCCCGACCTACATGCAATCACACATAACTCACCAAAAATACAAGCATTCAATCAAAACAGTTCAAATCATACAATTAAATTTCAAAATTTACAATCTTTACAACGCAACAATTTTAACTAGACACAAATAGTAGAAAAATCCCCCACTAAAATGTTCTTATACAACGACAAATCCCAATCCCCACTTAAATCTTAACAAATACTCTCAAAGGTGAGGATGCTGTCGATGAAAGCCTTAAATTGGCTTCTTCAAATTGGCTAGCAAGTCTCTAATAATACCTTAAAGGTTAGCAACAAATAAAAGGATGAGCTAAAAAGCTCAATGAGACACACCTTATGAGAAGTAATCGTATTGGAGGAATTATCTTTTTATTTAATTATAGCATAACATTTATTATGTCTTCTAGGTACAAGTGATATCTTTTTTCATTATCCTCCAATTAAATCCTTTAAATTTTCTCCAAGTAATTTTCTCTCTTTCTTATAACATCATAAATCCATTTATGCTAGGGTTCACAAATTTTTTTAATTCAAAAACTATGAACAACTCTTAGTACAATTATATAACACAACCACAAAGCAAACAAAGTACATTTTCATATTAACACTCTTACATTCCCACAATCACAATCACGCCCTTTTCTGGGCCAAGCATGTCACATCATCACATACCCCACATGAGCCAATCATATCACATGCCCCTCATGGGCCATTCATCCCAATATATCCATGAAATGAAATGCCATGCTAAATGATGCAATGCACAAACAAATCATTGCCCCTCACTAGGCTAATATCATCATCACGGGGATATCTCCCCATATACCGGTACGTCCAATCATCATATCAAATATTCAGAACCTCCCTTGATTCGGGTCAGGTCCTACGTCCAATATTCATTAGGTACCCTTACACCCCTTGTGGGAAGGGACATATTGGCCTCACCCATCACTCGCCCTTCAATAACATACTGTCAAACAAGGTTATAATGTAGAATCCATGAAGTGATATACATATAAGCAATCATTAATCATTCATATTGAATTTCGTACAAATTCAACCAAGCACATTCATTGTAATTCCACACATCACAAATCCTCAACATAAACATCTCAAAACATTTCGAGATTCATATCTTTAAACTTTTATTTTCTTTCAATTTATTTTGATTCTTCGTATTACTAGTTTCTACTATTTTCATACCAAAATCTAAATACTTAATCTTCATAAATTATAAGTTTTTCATTCATCAATGTAAATCATATTATATTTTTTTTTCTTTATCCTTTATTACTTAGTTTACACATTTTAAATACGCTTACAAAAAGTAAGGCATACTCACCTTACTACACGATCTCACTACTTCCTTATATTTCAAAGATTTCACCATTAGTACCTAGAAATGAATAAAAATTAATCTTGCTACATTAAATCACTTAAAATAATATCTAGTAACCTCAAGGTGGTTTGCACACTTTAAATCTCAAAAGCGCACTTCGTGCGAAACTAAAAGTAAAAAAAAATCGAGGTTTTAAGCCCTTTTTCAAATCATCT
Organism: Bretschneidera sinensis; assembly: GCA_023935145.1. Taxonomy (NCBI): domain Eukaryota; kingdom Viridiplantae; phylum Streptophyta; class Magnoliopsida; order Brassicales; family Akaniaceae; genus Bretschneidera; species Bretschneidera sinensis. The sequence goes on along the minus strand of CM043702.1, from coordinate 73,716,533 downwards.
ATTTTAAATCTCTAAAATACTTTAATTTTTGTGAATTATAACATTTTTGAAGGTGTTTTAATCATAATTCAAATTTATATAGATATTATAGTTATTTGGGAAAGGTTTTATGTTCAACTAAGGAGAAAAGTCATTTTTTTGAAAAATCAGCATGATCCAATCGACTGCGAAAATATCTAGAAGTTTTTGCTACTTCACCCAGTCGACTGTTACTATGACCCAGTAGACTAGGTCCTTTAATAATAGCATAAAAATCTCATCCAGTCAATTGGTCTTCCGACCTAGTGATAGACGCTTAAATATACATATTTAAGTCCCCTTATTTACACTTGTTAGATCCTTTATTACGTTAATTTGGTATCTTTTACTCCATTTGTGTGTTTTACATGTTTTTGTAGGGTCTTGGAGAAAAAGAAGCAATTTTGGCACTTTAAGGAAGAAATCTAGAAGCCCTGGAGCACTTTCTGGACAAAGGGCGATCGAGCGCACATGCAGTGCGATCGAGCGCACATACGGTCGTGCGCACACTTGTAGGATCGAGCGCACACTGCGATCGAGCGCAAATGTACAGGCGTGAATAGTAAACTGCAGAACTCTATTTTGGAAATAACCCTATTTTGGAAATAACTCTATTTTGGAAATAAAGGAGTTTTGTGTTTTAGGAAAGTTTAGAAACTCATGAGTCTATTAGGACTTCTCAAAGACCTATAAATACACTTGTAAACTCACACACAAAAAGACACCTTACGACCTTAGATAGAAAACACTTTTCTCTTTTGCTTTAGCTTGGAGAAGGAGACCATGGAGCAGAATTGACGCCTCTTCTCTCGGGTTTCTTCTTTCCTTTTTATTTTATTATGTGTAATTAAATTCTTAGTAGGGCTTGGTTGAAGTCCTAATTATGTTTACTCAATAAATTTAGTATTGGCGCCTTTGCGATATTTATGTTGTGTTGCTTAAACTTGATTAATACCTGCTTTTATTTAAATTCCTCATATGTATATGTCTGATCAATATGTGCATGTGGTATGGACTTGTTAGTTAGATCAATTTGGATGACCGAGTCCTGGGTCTAACATTAGTAACAAGGGATATCTTATCCGGATACCCGGGTTAATCAACATGGGAAACCGGGAGTAGATACCATGCCCTAGGTCTCATGTGGTTGTCGATTTCCATAGTACTTGTGTTTTCTTAAGGAACAACTCAAGCAGATACCATGCTGAATCCCTTAAGGAAGAAAAGAGTTAGAGTAGATACCATGCCTAACTCGTTGCTTAGGGAAATCAATAGCTTAAGGAGTAGATACCATGCCCTTAGGTTGGCGACCAGTAGGTATACATGGCATGAATAAAGCATTGGCATACTATTATATTGTGGTAGCATAATTAGTGGTGGATATCAAGTCCCTACGCCTTTATCCTTAGTATTTTATCTTTATTATTTCTCAACACTTTTATTATTTCTATTTTTTTATATTGCGAATATAATTCTAAACTGAACTTTACCAATCCCTGTGGAGATGATCTTGCATTCGCACACTATACTACACTGTTGACCTTGTGCACTTGCAAGTAAAACAAAGTGCGATTATTTACTTATTTATTTAGGTATATAAACGCGCAACAAGTTTTTGGCGCCGTTGCCGGGGATTGTGCTAAATTTCTTTTTGGAATTAATTTAGTTAGTTTTTTTTTATTATTATTTTAATTTATTCTATTTGATTATGTTCTGTTTTATTTTTTATTTTTATCAAAAATCAGATTTATTCCTTCTTTTTCTGTTTTTGTTTAGGTGTGCAGAGGAGGAGTTTCTGTCCTCATTGCGATCGAGCGCACTACTTGGTGCGATCGATCGCAAGCTCAGTGCGATCAAGCGCAGTTCAGGGTGCGCTCGAGCGCAAAAGGTCCAGAGAGTACCCGAGCAGCAGTACTAAAACTGCTGCACTGAAGCTTTTCAACTAATTCATTCAAAGGGAGAAGCACCAATGACAGAAGCTCAATATACTTGTCTAGATGCTATGGAGAGGAAGCTAGATATGCTCATATATGCCATGACTAGTCAAAACATATCACCTAGTCCGCGAGGCAAACCACTCCAGGTATGTGCTATATGTTCTTGTTTTGATCACACTACTAACACTTGCCCTTTGTATTCATATGCAGATCAAGAGCAAGCAAATTATGAGGGACCGCACAATGCATATACAAATACCTACAATCCTGGATGGAAGCACCACCCCAACCTCTCATGGAGCAACACTCAAAATGTTCAAGGACAGCAACAATACTTCCAACCAGCAGCCCAACCAGTGCCGGAATCAGAAAATAGTGACCTAGAGAGTCTTATGAGGCAACTGATGACTTCACAAGAACAGTTCATGATTGAGCAACGACAAATCAATACCAAGCATGAGCAAGCTATTCATATATTGGAAGTACAAATGGGGGAATTGGCTAAGGAGCTAAGTGAACAAAAGCAAGGTGTTGTTAAACAAGTCTTTCATGACCATCATATTGATCCCTTGGCAACCACCGTCACCCATTATTTCAAAGGATCAGATATTGAGACAAAATCAGAAGATGTTACTAAAGACCTCATTGAAACTGTGCACGTCCTAGAGGCCTTTCCAAAGCATCCAAGTAAGTACACCGATCCATTTGACCATCATGTGCCTACTAATATTATTTTCCCTTCTATTGTACAGGCACCTAACTTGGAATTCAAGCAGTTGTCAGAGCACTTACCATATGCTTATGTGGGAGAGAATAAGACATTTCCTATGCTAGCTGCTGCCACTCGTAGTTTTGGGGAAAAATAAGGCTTGGTCCGGCTGAAGACGTTAAACTTAGCGCTCATAGGAGGCACCCCATAGCTTATCCTTTTATTTTTATTATTTTACATATTTATTGTTATTTATTTATTTTAATTACTTCTTGTTTTCCCGTATTACGTTAGTTTTTCTTTTTTAGGGACAATGTGTGCATCCGTTCAAGTTTGGGGGTACGCTATGAGCCATGCCAACCTAGCTAGTTCTCCATCTCCCAGGTCGGCTCTTTCCTTGTTATTCACACATTGGGGACAATGTGTAATTTACGTTTGGGGGTATGGGAGACACATTCACACACTACACTATGTCCTACATTTTTAGTTCTGTTGTTATTTTCTTAGATAAATGCATGTTCATTCTGTCCAATAAACTTTTTTTTTTTTTTTGTGATCTAAACAAAATGTTATGATTCGACTTCATCAGTGAGCTTAACACTTTGAACATATAGGCCAATAAACAAGTTTTGAACCTAGATCACTGCCCTTTTGGCATTTAAGAATTCACAAGTTTAACTTGAACTATCACGAGCACATTAACACATAGCTGTGTGGGGTATGACATGATATTTGGATTAGTATGTTTCTTTTGCTTGACTGTGAACTAGATGACCTATTAGATTGACATTTTGGCATATAAAATAGAAAAGATTGATTCGTGCTCAAAAAGAAAAAAATGCTCCTAATGATCAATAAAAACAAATCTTCCGCTGAGTAACTGGCCCTCTTGCCTCAGTAAGCATTGAGTGTCACGTCAAAAGGTGGAAAATCTTAAGTGATCATTAAAAAGGAATTTTTCGCTGAGTAACTGGCCCTCTTGCCTCAGTAAGCATTGAGTGTCACGTCAAAAGGTGGAAAATTCTAAATGGTAGCATAAAAATCAGTTAGTTTCGTAGCCTTGTTGACTCGAGCCAGTAAGTCCTTAGGGGTGTCTTTACACCTAATGCCCTAAAATCATCTGGTTTGGGAGTCATTGGCCAAACGCTCGTTACACGAGTCATCAAGAAAGCTTAAAGGAACTAACTTGGCAAAAATCTCGCAAATAAAAGTCTATGCCATATTTGTTGACTCTAATAGGAAGTTTGGTGAATCTTGAGTCATCGAAACACTACCCATTTGAATTTCTTGGAAACTCAATCTTTTATGTGCTAATCACCACACACCGAAGTCAAACTTGTGATATCTTAGAATACTTAGTGAATATGATTTACGTTCAACACTCTTATTCATTGCAGATATATGTTTACACTTGTTAAGCTTGCTCATGAATGCGCATCATTGTTTTGTGTAAAATCTAGATTTTTTTATTGACACTATGAACATTGGATTTATCTATATTTCTGTTTTAGTTTTTAATTTAGTATTGCTAAGGGACTAGCAATATGTAAGTTTGGGGGTGTGATAGACGCTTAAATATACATATTTAAGTCCCCTTATTTACACTTGTTAGATCCTTTATTACGTTAATTTGGTATCTTTTACTCCATTTGTGTGTTTTACATGTTTTTGTAGGGTCTTGGAGAAAAAGAAGCAATTTTGGCACTTTAAGGAAGAAATCTAGAAGCCCTGGAGCACTTTCTGGACAAAGGGCGATCGAGCGCACATGCAGTGCGATCGAGCGCACATACGGTCGTGCGCACACTTGTAGGATCGAGCGCACACTGCGATCGAGCGCAAGGACACATGCGAGCGAGCGCAAATGTACAGGCGTGAATAGTAAACTACAGAACTCTATTTTGGAAATAACCCTATTTTGGAAATAACTCTATTTTGGAAATAAAGGAGTTTTGTGTTTTAGGAAAGTTTAGAAACTCATGAGTCTATTAGGACTTCTCAAAGACCTATAAATACACTTGTAAACTCACACACAAAAAGACACCTTACGACCTTAGATAGAAAACACTTTTCTCTTTTGCTTTAGCTTGGAGAAGGAGACCGTGGAGCAGAATTGAAGCCTCTTCTCTCGGGTTTCTTCTTTCCTTTTTATTTTATTATGTGTAATTAAATTCTTAGTAGGGCTTGGTTGAAGCCCTAATTATGTTTACTCAATAAATTTAGTATTGGCGCCTTTGCGATATTTATGTTGTGTTGCTTAAACTTGATTAATACCTGCTTTTATTTAAATTCCTCATATGTATATGTCTGATCAATATGTGCATGTGGTATGGACTTGTTAGTTAGATCAATTTGGATGACCGAGTCCTGGGTCTAACATTAGTAACAAGGGATAACTTATCCGGATACCCGGGTTAATCAACATGGAAAATCGGGAGTAGATACCATGCCCTAGGTCTCATGTGGTTGTCGATTTCCATAGTACTTGTGTTTTCTTAAGGAACAACTCAAGCAGATACCATGTTGAATCCCTTAAGGAAGAAAAGAGTTAGAGTAGATACCATGCCTAACTCGTTGCTTAGGGAAATCAATAGCTTAAGGAGTAGATACCATGCCCTTAGGTTGGCGACCAGTAGGTATACATGGCATGAATAAAGCATTGGCATACTATTATATTGTGGTAGCATAATTAGTGGTGGATATCAAGTCCCTACGCCTTTATCCTTAGTATTTTATCTTTATTATTTCTCAACACTTTTATTATTTCTATCTTTTTATATTGCGAATATAATTCTAAACTGAACTTTACCAATCCCTGTGGAGATGATCTTGCATTCGCACACTATACTACACTGTTGACCTTGTGCACTTGCAAGTAAAACAAGTACGATTATTCACCTATTTATTTAGGTATATTTTCGCACAACACCTAGTCGACTGGGTCACCTGATTTTAGCAAGAATTACTCTGAAAATTCATCTTTTCCCCAAATATCTTCTTGATTTCAAAAGGTCTTTCCAAATATTCAAAGATAAAAGTTTATACTAGTTATATTAACAAAAAAAAAAGTTACCCACTATAATACTCGTATTCGTTCAGAAAGGGTAAATAAGTAATTTGATAAATATGACATGGAGTTAAAATAATACATATATACGAAAGATTTAATTTTTGCAAAAAAATTAAAAAAAAACGTCCAGATAAACAAAAAGAAAAAGAAAAAGAAAAAAATGTTTTTTCTTTTATAAAAAAAACACAAATTTGTGTAACACTTGGAAGTCCAGGTGAGTTAGATTTACTTTAAGTAACCTAGATAAATATGAAATATATAGCGATAATATTGGAATAATGAGTCAATTTAATAATGAATGTGATAAATGAAATTCTTTATGAGCTATGGTTGATGATTTGTTATGATTTATGAGAGAAAAAATTTAGTGAAATTTTTTATGAGCTATGGTTGATGACTTGATATGATCTATGATGAGAGGAATTTAGTGAAAATATTTTTTAATAATAATTTGAGAATAATCATGATAGCTAATTTAAATATTTGAATCTGTGTTTGTTTTTATATATTGGTTCATATGCATATTTCATATCATTATTCATATGCATATATATGAAAGAAAATAACCGAGAGGAGACTGATCTGAATGAAATAAAAGAACCGGGAAAGGGTCGCTCTAAATGAAAAACCGTGACAGCCGATATATGTTGGAAATAAATGAACTGGGAGGGGGCTGGTCTAAATAAAATAAAAGAACTGGGAAGGCAACCGGTCTAAGAGAAAAACATGTCGACATGTGGGAAGATGTTTCCTAATAATAATTTGTGCATTGCATCTGTTTTAAATATCGATTTCATTACTAAAATGTTGAAGCGTTGATTTTTATTGTAAATTTATTTATAGATGAATGAGTCTCATAGAGAGAGAGAGTTATGGTGACAAAGAAATATGGAAACATGATATGATAAAACTAACTAAATGGTAGACTGTATGCTATGAATGTCATAACGAGGTAAATATGAGATATAATGGAGGGTCTTAAGATGAATAAATATATATAAGAAGAAGAGTTTGATAGAGAATGAGACTTATGATAGGTGTAGTGATAGTAGATGCTATTATCAAGTTGTATAAGATATAAATGTGTTGGTATTTGTCTAAGGTTTAAACATGTCTAAACATGGTTCAAAGATGATTAAAGTCTAAACCAAGGTTGGAAGATTAAAATACAGCATGTTAAAGGAGTGCACACATGTGTGTGCATCCAGTTGGGTGTGTGCGCACACCCCTAATCAACAAGGCAAAGTAGTGCGCACTGCAGTGTGATGGGCAGCATTAGTGTGCACCTCACCTCCCCTTCACCAATGCCTCACCGCCCAGCAAGGAAGCTTCTTGGAGAAGGGAAGCATAGCACCACCCCTCCACCAGCACCACACCACCCAGAATGTGGTGCAAAGGAGCTTTGCCTAGAACCTCACCACCCCCTGTTCAGTGCCTAGGCGCTAGGCAAACTGATGCACACATGGACAGCTTGTTTAAACCTCCTCTTAGGTACATGGATGAAAGGTTAAAATACATAGAACCACTTAGGATTGATGGAGGGCCATGGTTAAGTGGTCATCAAGATCTAAGGTTGGAGATTGACTCTTAAGATTAGACAAGAAGTAGGTGCACTATATAAGGGGTTACCTAGCTTCATTATCAACAAGAATAATAACACAATTTTGTGACATGCTTTGAAATAAATTGTAAAGAGTGACATACAAGAGAGAATTGTGTGAGAGTGCAATGACACAAAACACAAGAGGGACTCAATGTAGAGAGGCTAGTTGTAAAGAAGAGAGAGTAGTATAGATAGAGAGCATTGTAATAGTTCTTAACATATTCTTTCTTCTCTTCTTGGTTTCTTCAAGATCTTGAGCTTCTTGAAGAAGGTTGATATAATTGTAAAGAACCATTGATTTAGTGCAGAGAGCTCAGAGGAACTCACGGGGATGTAAGCTATTGCCGAACCTCGATAACAAATCGCTTGTCTTCTTTTCTTTCTTGCTTTCGATTGCTGTATTTCTTTCTACAAGTCATTCTAGACTTGGGTGTTTGGAAGATCACCACCTGGGCATCTTGTCAAGGTGATTTTCAGCAGTGGTATTGGAGCTTGCACAGCTGGGTATCGGAGCAAGAACAAGAAGGTTACGGAGTCAAGACTCCAAGAATCAAAGATGAACTTCTTGGGTGATTCAAGAACGGAGTAAAGATCAAGATCAGATCGTGTTCTTGAGGGTGATTCAAGAATAGTGTTAAGATCCATCTTCGATAGTGTTCTTGAGGTTGAAGAAAGCATTTATGGGTATTGCATAAATCTGGGATCTTGTTCGCAAAGATGGCTTCAAATTTCATGGTTGAGAAGTTTGATGGAAAGGGAGACTTTTCCCTGCGGAAGCGGAAGATCAAGGCAGTTCTAATGCAACAGAAAGTGGACTTGGCTATTGGAGAAGATTATGCTTTTCCTGAAAGTGTTATGGAGGACCAGTGGACTGAGATGAAGAAGATGGCTTACAGCACCATTTTCTTGCACATGTTGGATAGTGTCACAAGGGAGTGCGGAGACTCAGAAGATCCGGTTGTCATATGGAAGAAACAAGATGAGTTGTTTCTGACCAAAACTCTCCCTAACAAAATTTATCTTCTTAAAAGAATCTTTGCTTTTAAAATGGATCCTAGTAAGGAGTTGCAAGATAATCTTGATGTCTTTAATAAGCTAGTTCAAGATTTAAATAGCTGTAGCATTACTTTTCCAGATGAACAATTGGCTGTCATTTTGTTAAATTCTCTTCCTGATTGCTTTGATAATTTGATTAATGCTATTGAGAATTGAAGGGATACATTAACCAAGGAAATTGTGATCAATGCCAAAAGGGCACATGACTTCAAAGCCAAGATGAAGGAGACATCAAGTGGAGATGGGCTGTTCGTAAGAGGAAGGCCAGCAACTCAGAAAGGCAGTAGCAACCATAGCAACTACCGGGAGAAATCAAGAGGTAGAGGGCAAAGCCATGGGAGAGCACGTTCTAAATCAAGATTTGGAAAGAGGTGCTTCTACTGCAACAAGGAGGGCCATTTTAGAAAAGATTGCAAGAAGAAAATGTGGGATGAGAGAAGAAGCCACACCAACAATGGAGACGCTTTGGTTGCCAAGGGAAAACAACAAGATAATGTTCTTGTTGTGTGCTCAAATGTGAGTAGGAGGTAAGGCAGCGAAAATTGGATTCTCGATTTCGGGTGCACTTATCACATGTGCCCTCACAAGGAATGGTTCAAGAATTTCAAGGAGATCAATGATGGAAGGGTCTTCTTGGGGAATACAATTCTTGCCAAGTGAGGGGGATTAAAGACATCCAATTGAGGATGTTTGTTGGAGTCACAAGGCTACTACGAAATGTGAGGTATCTTAGAGATTTGAAGAGAAATTTGATCTCATTGGGGCAGCTGGATTCCATGGGGTATACATGCAAAGTAGAAGGAGGAAAGATCAAGGTGGCGAAGGGATCTTTAGTAGTGATCAAGGCAACAAGAAACGATGGACTCTATGAGATGATCGGAGAGACAGAAATCAATGATCAAGCAGCAAGCTTGATGGCTAAGATGGATAAGGCAGCCCTTTGGCACACTCGCTTGGGACACATAAGCAAAAAGGCCCTGCAAGTTCTTAGCAAGGATGGTCTACTTGGTGGAGACAAAGTAGAGAAACTAGATTTCTGTGAGAGTTACATTCTTGGGAAGCAACGCCGGGTCAGCTTTAACACTGGAGTGCACAAGTCTAAGGGGATTCTTGACTACATTCATTTAGACCTTTGGGGATCAACAAGAACACCAACACAGGGAGGTGACTTTTACTTTCTATCTTTAATTGATGATTATTCAAGAAGAGTGTGGGTTTATTTACTTAGAAATAAATCGAATTCCTTGAATAAATTTGTTATATGGAAGAAGTTGCTGGAAACTCAAACGAGTAGGGTAGTTAAGGCTCTACGGACCGATAATGGCTTAGAATTTTGCAATAAGGATTTTGATAAATTATGTGAATTAAATGGCATTCTAAGACATAGAACGATTGTAAAAATACCTTAGCAAAATGGAGTTGCTGAGAGGATGAATAGAACCCTTATGGAAAAGGTTAGGTGCATGTTAATAGGATCCGGTTTACCAAAATATTTTTGGGGAGAAGCTGTGGCTATAACTGTATACTTAGTAAATAGATCACCCTTTAGAGCTTTAGAGCTAAAGACTCCCATGGAGATGTAGAGTGGGAAACCCCCTGAATTAAGCAACCTTTGGACTTTTGGGTGTGCTACATATGCACATCAAAAGGAGGATAAACTTAGCCCAAGATCTAGAAAATGTGTATTTCTAAGATATAGTGATAGTGTTAAGAGATATAGGTTGTGGTCCTTAGAAAAGAAAGGCATGAAACTCATTATAAGTAGGGATGTTATTTTTAATGAATTGTTCTTTCCCTACTTGGAGAAAAGTAACTTTGCAGGGGCTAGGGAGCCAACCAGTCCGGAAGTTGTGGAGCATCGCATCAAGGAGATTTCGGCTCAGGTAGAGCAAGGAAGACAAGAGGGTTCAGACCAAGTAGGGCCCTTGAATGAGGGCCATGGTCATGAAACTCAAGAAAAGGCTGAACAAGAAGAGGTTGATGCAGCAAATCACAATGACTACCAGCTCACAAGGGACTGGGAAAGGAGGGTGGTTAGACCACCTTTGAGATATGGGTTTATAGATGCTAATGTAGCAGCTCCTTGGACGAAGGAGAGGTTGAACCAGAAACTTACACAGATGCCATGGAGTGTAAAGATTCGCCAAGATAAAAGCTAGATATGGAGGAAGAAATGGATTCTTTGAGGAAGAACAACTTCTGGGAATTGGTGCACATTCTGGGAAAACAGAGAGTTATGGATTGTAAGTGGACTTACAAGATCAAAGAAGGGTACCCTCTAGGAGATGAAGTCCGAACAAGGCTAGGCTGGTGGCGAATGGGTTCACAAGAAGAAAAGACATAGATTTCACAGAAACTTTCTCATCTGAACACAAGGTGGAGAAGATGGCGAGTATCCTCATCTATGTCATTGATGCGCTATTGGTTCAGAACAGTAGGAAGAGGATGGAAAGGTTTACATCTCAACTCAGTGAGGAGTTTGAGAGGAAGGATCTCAGCCTTACACAAAAGATCCTTGGGATGTGTAGAATCCAAGAAAAGGAGAGAAACTGGTTAAGGGTTTCTTGGGCAATGGGTGTTCTCAGCAGATTTGTGAGTAATCTCAGAAAGAAGCATTGGCTTGGGATGAAGTGGTTGTTGTGGTATTTGAAGGCTCAGTGGCAGCCGGTGGTAGCACTCATAACAATCGGGGCAGAATGCATAGCGACTACGGAAGCCATAAAGGAGACTATGGGGTGCACATGGTTATTGGACGAGTGGGAGGTCCTAAAAACGCTGGTGGTGGTATCTTCGGATAGCTAAAGTGTGTGGCACTTATGGAGGAATCCGGTGTTCCATGAGGGGACAAAGCATATAGATGTTCGGTATCATTACATTCTAGAAAATGGTACAAAAGGATGCATTCATTTTGACAAGAAGACCACAGAGGAAAGTCTTTCAAATTTAGGCACCAAGGTTCTACCTCTAAGAAGGTCCAATAATTGCCTTGGACTTCTTAGAAATGGAGTCGGTTGATTGATGACTCAAGATGAGTTTGGATCCTGAAGCTCTCTGCACAATGGTTCGGGTTTAAACATTTAGACAAAGGTAGAGATTGTTGGTATTTGTCTAAGGTTTAAACATGTCTAAACATGGTTCAAAGATGGTTAAAGTCTAAACAAAGGTTGGAAGATTAAAATACAACATGTTAAAGGAGTGCACACCCCTAATCAACATGGCAAAGTAGTGCGCACTACTGTGTGAAGGGCAGCATCAGTGTGCACCTCACCTCCCCTTCACCAGCGCCTCACCGCCTAGCAAGGAAGCTGCTCGGAGAAGGGCAGTGCCACACCGCCCCTCCACCAGCACCGTACCACCCAGAATGTGGTGCAAAGGAGCTTTGCCTAGTGCCTCACCGCCCCCTGTTCAGTGCCTAGGCGCTAGGCAAACTGATGCACACATGGACAGCTTGTTCAAACCTCCTCTTAGGTGCGTGGATGCACGGTTAAAATGCACAACACCACTTAGGATTGATGGAGGGCCATGGTTAAGTGATCATCAAGATCTGAGGGTGGAGATTGACTCTCAAGATTGGACAAGAAATAGGTGCACTGTATAAGGGGTTACCTAGCTTCATTATCTATAAGAATAATAACACAAGTTTATGACATACTTTGAGATCAATTGTAAAGAGTGATATATAGGAGAGAATTGTGTGAGGGTGAAAAGACACAAAACACAAGAGGGACTCATTGTAAAGAGGCTGGTTGTAAAGAAGAGAGAGTAGTATAGATAGAGAGCATTGTAATAGTTTTTATCATCTTCTTTATTCTCTTCTTGGTTTCTTCAAGAACTTGAGCTTCTTGAAGAGGGTTACTATAATTGTAAAGAACCATTGATTTAGTGCAGAGAGTTCAGAGGAACTCACGGGGATGCAGGCTATTGCCAAACCTCGATATCAAATCGTTTGTCTTCTTTTCTTTCTTGCTTTCGATTGCTATATTTCTTTCTACAAGTCATTCTAGACTTAGGTGTTTGGAAGATCACCACCTGGACATCTTGTCAAGGTAATTTCCAAGAGTGGTATCAGAGCTTGCACAGCTACGTGTCGGAGCAAGAACAAGAAGGTTACAGAGTCAAGACTCCAAGAATCAAAGATCAACGTCTTAGGTGATTCAAGAACGGAGTAAAGATCAAGATCAGATCATGTTCTTGAGGGTGATTCAAGAATGGTGTTAAGTTCTATCTTCGATCATGTTCTTGAGGTTGAAGAAAGCATTTGTGGGTATTGCATAAATCTGGGATCTTTTCCGCAAAGATGGCTTCAAATTTCATGGTTGAGAAGTTTGATGGAAAGGGAGATTTTTCCCTATGGAAGCGGAAGATCAAGGCAGTTCTAATGCAACAGAAAGTGGACTTGGCTATTAGAGAAGATGATGCTTTTCCAGCAAGTGTCACGGAGGAGCAACAGAATGAGATGAAGAAGATGGCTTACAACACCATTTTCTTGCACATGTCGGATAGTGTCACAAGGGAGTGCGGAGACTCGAAAGATCTGGTTGTCATATGGAAGAAACTAGATAAGTTGTTTCTTACCAAAACTCTGCCTAACAAAATATATCTTCTTAAAAGAATCTTTGCTTTTAAAATAGATCCTAGTAAGGAGTTGCAAGATAATCTTGATGTCTTTAATAAGCTAGTTCAAGATTTGAATAGCTGTAGCATTACTTTGCTGGATGAATAATTGGCTGTCATTTTGTTAAATTCTCTTCCTGATTGCTTTGATAATTTGATTAATGCTATTGAGTATGGAAGGGATACATTAACCAAGGAAATTGTGATCAATGCCATAAGGGCACATGACTTCAAAGCCAAGATGAAGGAGACATCAAGTGGAGATGGGCTGCTCGTAAGAAGAAAGCCAGTAACTCGGAATGGTAGTAGCAACTATGGCAACTACCAGGAGAAATAAAGAGGTAGAGGCCAAAGCCATGGGAGAGTACATTCCAAATCAAGATTTAGAAAGAGGTGCTTCTACTATAACAAGGAGGGCCATTTCAGAAAAGATTGTAAGAAAAAGATGTGGGATGAGAGAAGAAGCCACACCAACAATGGAGAGGCTTTGGTTGCCAAAAGAGAACAGTAAGATGATGTTCTTGTTGTGTGCTCAAATGTGAGCAGGAGGCAAGGCAGTTAAAAGTGGATTATGTATTTCGGGTGCACTTATCACATGTGCCCTCACAAGGAATGGTTCATGAATTTCAAGGAGATCAATAATGGAAGGGTCTTCTTGGGGAATGACCATTCTTGCCAAGTGAGGGGGATTAGAGACATCAAACTGAGGATGTTTGATGGAGTCACAAGGCTGCTGCGAAATGTGAGGTATCTTTCTGATTTGAAGAGAAATTTGATCTTATTGAAATAGCTGGATTTTATGGGGTATACATGCAAAGTAGAGGGAGAAAAGATCAAGGTGGCTAAGGGATCTTTGGTAGTGATCAAAGCAGCAAGAAATGATGGACTCTATGAGATGATCAGAGAGACATAAATCAATGATCAAGCAGCAAGCTTGATGGTTGAGATGGATAAGGCAGCCCTTTGGCACACTCGTTTGGGACACATGAGCGAAAAGGGCTTGCAAGTTCTTACCAAGGATGGTATACTTCGTGGAGACAAAGCAGAGAAACTGGATTTTCGTGAGAGTTGCATTCTTGGGAAGCAACACCGGGTCTGCTTCAACACCGGAGTGCATAAGTCTAAGGGGATTCTTGACTACATTCATTCAGACCTTTGAGGACCAGCAAGAACACCAACACAGGGAGGTAACTTTTACTTTCTATCTTTAATTGATGATTATTCAAGAATAGTGTGGGTTTATTTACTTAGAAATAAATTGGATGCCTTAAATAAATTTGTTTTGTGGAAAAAGTTGCTAGAAACTCAAACGGGTAGGGTAATTAAGGCTTTACAAACCGATAATGGCTTAGAATTTTGCAATAAGGATTTTGATAAATTCAGTGAATTAAATGGAATTCTACGACTTAGAACGGTTGTAAAAACACCTCAGCAAAATAGAGTTGCTGAGAGGATGAATAGAACCCTTATAGAGAAGGTAAGGTGCATGTTAATAGGATCCAGTTTACCAAAATATTTTTTGGGAGAAGCTGTGGCTATAGATGCATACTTTGTAAATAGATCACCCTCTAGAGCTTTAGAGCTCAAGACTCCCATGGAGATGTGGAGTGGGAAACCCCCTAAATTAAACAACCTTAGGACTTTTGGGTGTGCTGCATATGCACATCAGAAGGAGGATAAATTTAGCACAAGATCAAGAAAATGTGTATTTCTAATATATGGTGATGGTGTTAAGAGATATAGGTTGTGGTCCTTAGAAAAGAAAGGCATGAAACTCATTATAAGTAGGGATGTTATTTTTAATGAATTGTTTTTTCCCTACTTGGAGAAAACAAACCCTGCAGCGACTAGTGAGTAAACCAGTCCGGAAGTTGTGGAGCATCGGATCAAGGAGAGTTCGGTTCAAGTAGAGCAAGGAAGGTAAGAGGGTTCAGACCAGGTATGGCCCTTGAATGAAGGCCATGCTCAAGAAACTCAAGAAGAAGCTGAACAAAAAGCGGTTGATGCAACAAGTCATAATGACTATCAGCTCACAAGGGGCTAGGAAAGGAGGATGGTTAGACCACCTTTGAGATATGGGTTTGCGGATGCTAATGTAGTAGCTCCTTGGACCGAAGGAGAGGTTAAACCAAAAACTTACACAGATTCCATGGAGTGTAAGGATTCGCCAAGATTGAAGCTAGCTATGGAGGAAGAAATGGATTCTTTGTGGAAGAATAACTTCTGGGAATTGGTGCACTTTGCGGGAAAACAGAGAGTTGTGGATTGTAAGTGGACTTACAAGATCAAAGAAGGGTACCCTCTAGGAGATGAAGTTCAGAACAAGGATAGGCTGGTGGCGAATGGGTTCACAAGAAGAAAAGATGTAGATTTTACAGAAACTTTCTCATCTGGACACAAGGTGGAGAAGATGGTGAATATCCTCATCTATGTCATTGATGTGCTATTGGTTCAGAACAGTAGGAAGAGGATGGAAAGGTTTATATCTCAACTCAGTGAGGAGTTCGAGAGGAAGGATCTCAGCCTTACACAAAAGATCCTTGGGATGTGTAGAATCCAAGAAAAGGAGAGAAACTGGTTAAGGGTTTCTTGGGCAATGGGTGTTCTCAGCAGATTTGTGAGTAATCTCGGAAAGAAGCATTGGCTTGGGATGAAGTGGTTGTTGTGGTATTTGAAGGCTTAGTGGCAGCCGGTGGTAGCACTTATAACAATCGGGGCAGAATGCATAGCGACTACGGAAGCCATAAAGGAGACTATGGGGTGCACATGGTTATTGGACGAGTGGGAGGTCCTAAAAACGCTGGTGGTGGTATCTTCGGATAGCTAAAGTGTGTGGCACTTATGGAGGAATCCGGTGTTCCATGAGGGGACAAAGTATATAGATGTTCGGTATCATTACATTCTAGAAAATGGTACAAAAGGATGCATTCATTTTGACAAGAAGACCACAGAGGAAAGTCCTGCAAATTTTGGCACCAAGGTTCTACCTCTAAGAAGGTCCAATAATTGCCTTGGACTTCTTAGAAATGGAGTCGGTTGATTGATGACTCAAGATGAGTTTGGATCCTGAAGCTCTCTGCACAATGGTTCGGGTTTAAACATTTAGACAAAGGTAGAGATTGTTGGTATTTGTCTAAGGTTTAAACATGTCTAAACATGGTTCAAAGATGGTTAAAGTCTAAACAAAGGTTGAAAGATTAAAATACAGCATGTTAAAGGAGTGCACACATGTGTGTTTGCACACCTCTAATCAAGAAGGCAAAGTAGTGTGCACTGCTGTGTGAAGGGCAGCATCAGTGTGCGCCTCACCTCCCCTTCACCAGCACCTCACCACCCAGAAAGGAAGCTGCTTGGAGAAGGGCAGTGCCACACCCCCCTCCACCAGCACCGCACCGCCCAAAATGTGGTGCAAAGGAGCTTTGCCTAGCGCCTCACCGCCCCCTGTTCAGTGCCTAGGCGCTAGGGAAACTGATGCACACATGGATAGTTTGTTTAAACCTCCTCTTAGGTGCGTGGATGCAAGGTTAAAATGCATAGTACCACTTAGGATTTATGGAGGGCCATGGTTAAGTGGTCATCATGATCTAAGGGTGGAGATTGACTCTCAAGATTAGACAAGAAGTAGGTGCACTATATAAGGGGTTACCTAGCTTCATTATCAACAAGAATAATAACACAAGTTTGTGACATATTTTGAGATCAATTGTAAAGAGTGACATATAAGAGAGAATTGTGTGAGAGTGCAAAGACACAAAACACAAGAGGGACTTATTGTAGAGAGGCTGGTTGTAAAAAAGAGATAGTAGTATAGATAAAGAGCATTGTAATAGTTCTTATCATCTTCTTTCTTCTCTTCTTGGTTTCTTCAATAACTTGAGCTTCTTGAAGAGGGTTTCTGTAATCGTAAAGAACCATTGATTTAGTGCAGAGAGTTCAGAGGAACTCACGGGGATGTAGGCTATTGCCGAACCTCGATAACAAATCGCTTATCTTCTTTTCTTTCTTGCTTTAGATTGTTGTATTTCTTTCTACAAGTCATTCTAGACTTGGTTGTTTGGAAGATCACCACCTGGGCATCTTGTTAAGGTGATTTCCAACAAAATGACTAAATATTGAAAGACCATTTATACAAATTGAATATTTCTAGTAAATTTAATTCACTGAGCTTGTGAAGCTCATCCATTATTGTACAATGATTTTAAGTAGCAGCAAGACAAATAGTCTGGTGGGTTGAGAGTCAGACAAAATCATTTTATGTAAGCCACATACGTGTCCACATCCTTAGACTAATGAGAAAATAAATTGAAAATTTATTTGTAAATATTCATAAATTTTACATTGTATATAATGTTTAAGTCAAGATCAGAATGATGTATCTCCCCTATTGAGGGTTGAGGATTGATGTAAAAATTTCTATTAGTGTTATTTTTATTGTTGCATATATGTGTCATGCTGGGATTTTCAAAATATGACAACACTGTCTCGGGGGTGGCCAACTTGGGATGGGTCATTACAATTTTGGTATCAAAGCATTAGGTTTTATGATTCTATAGACTGCATAAAAAGTAAGGAAGTGGAAGATTAAAATAAATTATATTTTAAATAGTCTTAGGATGACACATGGACGTGCTAGAGCTAGAGTTAGAGTTGTTGATTCAAGAGGGTGTGGTAGGCCCCCAATATTTTTGACAAGTTGAGATTGACTCTTAATCTATGGTCCTAGAAGGGAATTTGTTGACAGTATAATTGATATTAGTAAAGGTGTGAGAGAATCTGAAGTTGAAAGAGATGAGCTAAGATAAGCTCTTACACATGCTCTTGAGAAAATGAATGTAATAGATGATAGAGTTGATAGCTTATAGTATAGACTTGATGAACAGGCTAGAGCAGTACTTGAGGTTGTTAATCCAGTATTGATAGATGTTTAAAAAGGGGGAAAAGTGAGTTTATACATGAGATGCAGGGAGACTGTTAAGTTGAATGCTTTGTTGTTTAAATGATTTATAAACCCTTTTAAGCTTGAGTTATGGGTGAAACACGTAGAAAGATTTTTTTTTTTGATATTTTACCAATGACTGACGGGCAGATGGTCATCCTTGCTATGTTCAAGTTAGAGAGAGAGGCCCAAGAATGGTGGAAGGATATTCTTCCCAGGGTAAGTGCAAATATTGATAGACCCTTAACCTGGAATAGGTTTAAGGAAGATTTTCTTGATAAATACTTCCCTTATACCTTTAGAGCCCAACAAGATAGAGATTTTATTTGAGGCAAATGTATTGACTATGACTCAGTATAATAAGAGATTTGTGGCTTTGTTGAGGTTTGTACCGAAAATGGTAGACCTAGAGGAGAAGAACTGTAAGAGGTTCATAGATGAACTATGTTTTAAGATTTGATCAAAACTATCTTACATGAGGTATATTAATTATGTCAGATTGGTGGATATAACATTCCAGATTGAGAAGGATGTGATGGAAATTAGAGGTAGGAGGAATTAGCAGAAGAGGTCTAAATTTGAGGAACCTAGAGGTGGTACCAGTATGAGTGTGGAGGGTGGGAAACCACTCAGATGAGGTGTTCTTTGTTACAAGAAACTGAAGTACAGAGTCAGAGGCAAGTAGGATCTGTTACTTCTGTAGCTCAAAATATTATCGGTAGGACCCTTAGATTTGGGAGATAGGTTATGGGAACTAAGAGTCATACCAGAGGAAGTAAGTATGCCACCAAGGGAAAGTGGTAATCTACTGTATGATTGAAAGATATAAGTTTGCTATAGATATATTCAGATAAGATATTTATTCCAGAGTTGTCAAAATTTGAAGTGCTTTGTATATAGAAAATGTGGATATATCAATGTTGGTTGATCATGTTGCAACCCATTCTTTTGCATATAGTATTCATATGAAGTTGATTTATTACCTTTGATTATGATAGATCTTCATTCAATTTTGGGAAAGAATTGGTTATCTACGTATTATGTCTGGGTTGATTGTTCTAGAAGGAATGTAGTGTTCAAGATATGGACATGAGGAGTTTAACTTTCAGGGAAAACATAAGATACTCTCGAACTATCTTATTTTGCTCTGACCACTAAAAGATAGTTGAAGAAGGGTTGTGAGGATTATTTGGCATACACAATGGATTCTAAAAAAGAAAATAGGAAGTTAGAAGAAATCTTAGTAGTGACAGATTTTTCTGATGTATTTCTTGATGAGTTGTCTAGGTTGCCTCCCAGTAGGGAGATTAAATTTCTCTATTGATGTGATACCAGGTTCATCACATATATTTAATAGCACCCTACAAGAATGATAGTCATTGAGTTAAGAGAATTGAAAGTTCAAATAATTTTTAGTTAAAGAATTTATCGAACCTAATTATTTGGGGAGCCCCTGTGTTGTTCGTGAAGGAGGAAGATGGAGTGATGAGATTGTGTATAGACTACAAATAGTTGAATAAAAACAAATATCTTTTACCAGGATAAATGAATTGTTTGAGTAGTTGCAAGGAGTGAGAGTGTTTTCTAAGATAAACCTGAGATCAGGTTATCACCAGTTAAGGATAAAGGAGGGAGACGTGCCTAAGACTGCTTTTAGGACACGTTATGGTCATAAGTTTCTTTTTATGTCATTTGGATTGACTAATGTTCTACAAACATTCATGGACTTGCTGAATAAAATTCAGAACCATTTTTTGATAATCTTGTGGTTGTGTTCATCGATAACATTTTGGTGTATTATAAGACTAAAGAAGAATAACGTGTGAAACATTAGACAGTGTGTTGGAGATTCTGAGGAGAGAGAAATTTTATGCAAAGTTCTCTAAGCATGAGTGTTGGCTGAATGAAATAACTTTCTTGGAACATGTAATATCTGGAGATGGTATAACAGTTGATCCACAAAAGGTAGAGGCAATGTTGAGTTGGGAGAGACCAACTAATGTAAATGAGATTAGAATCTTCTTGGGATTAGTTGGTTATTATAGAAGATTATTTTAGAAATTTCCTATTATTATAGTACTATTAACTAAACAGATTAGGAAAGAGGTGAGATTTGTATGGTCGGGGAAGTGTGAGAAATTTTTTTTAATTACTACAGGAGAAATTGAGTACAGCTCTAGTATTGGTGTTTCCTTCTAGTGATGAAGGATTTATGGTATATAGTGATGTGTCACATCAATGGTTGGGATATTTGTAACATAGGAAAGATATGGTCTATACTTCTAGGAAATTGAAGATTCATGATAGAAATTATCCTACTCATGACTTAGAGTTGGCTGCTATAGTGTTTACTTTAAAGATTGGAGACATCATCTGTATGGAGCCACTTGAGAGATATTCATGGGTTATAAGAGTTTGACATACTTCCCTACCCAGAGAGAGTTAAATTTGAGGCAAAGATGGTGGAGGGAGTTGATTAGTGACTATGATTGTACAATTCACTATCATTTAGAAAATGCGAGGGTGATAGCTGATAGATTGAGTAGAAAGGCTACAAGGAGATTAGCTGCTATTGGGAGTCATAATACTAGCTTGATGATAGAATTAAAAAGAATGAGGATGCAGTTGAGTGTCAATGATAGAGGAGTATTGATGGCAAATATGGTGGTACAATATTCTATTATTGATCGTTTATTACAGATGCAGGGTAAAGATGAGGGGATGTAGAAGATCCGACGGGAAATGTTGTGTGGGAAGCCAACTGAGTTTAGAATTAGAGGAGATGGTATGGTGGTATTGGGGCATCGAGTTTGTTTTCTCAATGATGTGGAGATGAGAAAGGAGATACTAAGGAACGCTCATGATTATGTATATTCCATGCATCCAAGAAATAATAAGATGTATAGGGGATTGAGACAAAATTATTGGTGATTAGGGATGAAGAAGGATGTAGCGGAACATATTTCTAGATGTCTAACTTGTCAATAGGTGAAGTCTGAGAATAGACATCCAACAGGTTTTTTACAATCTCTTCAAGTACCCGAGTGGCCATGGGAAAACGTGAGTATGGAATTTGTCTCTGGTGTTCGACATACCCAGAGGGGTCATGACGCTGTGTGGGTTATAGTAGATAGACTTTCTAAGTCTTCACATTTTCTTCTTATTAAAACTACCTGGAGTCTTAAAAAGTTGGCTGAATTATATGTAGCGGAGATTATAAGATTACATGGAGTACCCTTCAGTATTGTATCAAATAGAGATTCTACATTTACCTCTAGATTTTGGAGAGCTTTTCGAGAAGCTATGGGTACGCAATTACAATTTAGTACAACTTTTCATCCACAAACTGATGGGCAGATGGAGAGAATCATCAAAATACTAAAAGATATGTTGAGGGTAAGTGTATTGAGTTTCTCAGTGAGTTGGGATGCTTATTTTCCTTTGATCGAGTTTTCATAAAATAATTAGTATCAAACTAGTATTGGGATGACACCATTTGAAGCTCTATATGATAGGAGGTGTAGAACTCCAATATGCTGGGAAGAAGTTGGAGAGAGAAAGATATATGGCCCCGAAAATAATAGATCTGACAACTGAGAGGATCAAACTGGTTAGGGAGAACCTTAGAGCAGCACATAACAGATAGAAGGGATATGTTGATAATAAAAGACAACCTCTCGAGTTTCAAGTTGGTGATTGGGTATTTTTGAAGATATCTCCGTGGAAGGGCGTGTGGAGGTTTAAAACGAAGGGAAAGTTGAGCCTGAGATTTGTGGGGCCATATAAGTTGAATGAGAAAGTTGGACCAGTAGTATATAGATTGGATTTGCCTCTAGAGTTAAAGCAATTACATAATGTGTTTCATGTCTCACTTTTGAGAAAGTACTTACACGATGAATCCTATAGTATCTCAAATCAGGTGATAGAACTTCAGGAAGATTCGACTTTTATGCAAGTACCGATCAGAATTCTAGACAAAAAGGAACAAATCTTGTGCAATAAAGTCATTCCCTTGATTCAAGTATTATGGCGAAGCAAAGATGTTGAAGAAATTACTTGAAAGCATGAAGCAAGAATGAGGAAAGAATACCCCAAACTCTTTCATGAATTTGGTAAGGAAATCTCGGGGATGAAATTTTTGTAAGGTGGGTAGAATTGTAATACCTGTGTTCGTGATGAAAGGGTAAAAAAGTAATTTGATAAGTATGACATGGAGTTAATATATATATGCGAAAGATTTCATTTTTACAAAACAATTCAAAAAAAAAACCACAAATTCATGCAGCACCTGGAAGTCCAGGTGTTGCAACATTTTTTGAAACTTTGTTGCATGTTATACAGCTGTAGATTTTGAATCGGTGACGGTGCCAAATCGTTTTTTTATTATATATATTAAATCGTTTTATTAGTTTTACCAAATCCTATTTGGTTTTTTCAATCTCAAATCTAAATTACTCAATTTCTTTAAACATTTGGGGACCAAAAGAAAGGTTGAAAGAGCATAATTTTGAAGGGATTTACGGGAGAATTTTATAAAGAGTCACGGGAAGCGCTAAGAAAAACATAAGGTAATAATGTGAAGTTTTTTTTTTTTTGAAATTTAGCATACACGAAATTCCTGGAATTCAAAGTGGGAATTTTCAAAGGGTGTGAATTATGAAAGAATTGAAGAATAAATTAGAATTTAATATGAATATTATGTTAGGTGTTGACGATCAGCAACCGGGGGAAATTGCTGAGAGGAGCAGGAAGGGCAAGGAAGTGATCCACATGCAACTTTAAGTGCGATGTGGTGAGTTAGATTTACTTTAAGTAATCCAGATAAATATGAAATATGTAGTGATAATATTAGAATAAATTATTAAATTATGCTTTGGTGGTAGATGAAAGTTGTATGATGGGTATGATAAGTATAATTGATATGTAGAAAGTTATTACATGAGAAATAATATTATTGGAATAGTGAGTCAATTTAATAATGAAGGTGATAAATGAAATTCTTGATGAGCTATGGTTGATGATTTGTTATGATTTATGAGGGAGAAAATTTAGTGAAATTTTTTATGAGCTATAGTTGACGATTTGATATGATCTATGATGAGTGGAATTTAATGGAAATATTTTTTAATAATAATTTGAGAATAATCAGGATAGCTAATTTAAATATTTGAATTTGTGTTTGTTTTTATATATTGGTTCATATACATATTTCATATCATTATTCATATGCATATACATGAAATAAAAGAACCAGGAGGGGACCGGTTTAAATGAAATAAAAGAACCGGGAAGGAGCCGATCTAAATGAAAAACCGTGACAGCTGGTATATGTTGGAAATAAATGAAAACCGTGACAGCCGGTATATACTGGAAATAAAATAATCGGGAGGGGGCCAGTCCAAATAAAATAAAAGAACCAGGAAGGCAGTCGGTCTAAAATAAAAACATGTCGACATATGGGAAGATGTTCCCTAATAATAATTCGTGCATTGCATCTATTTTAAATTTTGATTTCATTACTGAAATGCTGAAGTGTTGATTTTTATTGTAAATTTATTTATAGATGAATGAGTCTTACAAAGATACAACTATGGTGAGAAAGAAATATGGAAATATGATATGATAAAACGTGCTAAATAGTAGACTATATGCTGTGAACGTCATAACGAGGTAAATATGAGATATAATGGAGGGTCTTAAGATGAATAAATATATATAAGAAGAAGAGTTTGATAGAGAATGAGACTTATGATAGGTTTAGTGATAGTAGATGCTATTATCAAGTTGTAAGAGATATAAATGATTAAATATTGAAAGACCATTTATACAAATTGAATATTTCTAGTAAATTTAATTTACTAAGCTTGTGAAGATCATCCCTCATTGTACAATGATTTCAGGTAGCAGGAAGGCCAGATAATCTGGTGGGTTGAGAGTCGGACGAAATCATTTTCTGTGAGCCACACACGTGTCCACATCCTTAGACTAATGAGAAAATAAATTAAAAATTTATTTGTAAACATTAATGCATTTTACATTGTACATAATGTTTAAGTCAAGATCAGAATTATGTATCTCACCTGTCGAGGGTTGAGGATTGATGTAAAAATTTATATTGGTATTATTTTTATTGTTGCATATATGTGTTATGTTGGGATTTTCAAAATATGACAACACCGTCTCGGGGGTGGCCAACCCGAGATGGATTGTTACACCCACACCCAAACTTTGCATCATAAACTCAAAATCACAACTTTAGCTTAAAACTTCATTTTTTTAAACAACCTTTTTCTCAAAGAAAGTATTTGAATCCAAAATCCATGTTCACAAACATTTAGTTTAATTAAATATAATTGAATTAAAAAGAAGGAACACAAGCTTTTACCTAGAAAAGTTACAAGAAATTCCCCTCCTCTCCTTCTTCTTCTCTTTCTTCTTATCTTTTTTTTTTTTCTCTTTTCTCCCTGTTTCTCTAATTTCTCCGAAAAATTCTAGAGAAATCCAGCAAAAAAGTTGGATTCTCTACCTCTCTCCTCATATTTATACTAATAACTCTCCCTTAATTTCCCACTCATCCCTCAACTATTTCTTTCCCCCAATAACTACCACAAAACTCTTTAAAACTTAACATTTCCCCCAAAGATTAGATTTTTACTACCAATTCTACTTTAATTACTTATTCATAAGTTCCACAAGCCCAAGCACGAATTAAATAATAAAAAATAAAGAAAAACTGAACAAACCCATTAAAACACGTCAACAAGGATTTATGGGATTAAAATATTTAAAAATTAAGTACCAGACTCTACAATATATTTGTTGTTTCATGAATAGTATTTTGTGTAGGATAAGAGGATGTCATTTAGGAGTTGTAGTTGGCTTAGTAGTGGGTCATGGTAGGATGCCCTAAAGGTTAAGCTCAGTTGATTCTTGTGTTTAGAGTTAGATTAATTTTGTGTTGTTCTTGGCAGCTTTGTATCACTACAAGAAAAAGGCGTATCACCGAGGGACTATCACTGAAAGACTTGTGTCCCTCGGTGATAGGTGAAAAACTTATCACCTATAGAACATTCCATCGATGATAAAAGAATTCCATTGGTGATAGGTTTATAAAAATTTTATTTTGATTTCTAATTAATTTTTTGTGAGAAAATTAGTATCAAAATTTAATTACCTTGGTGAGGAGGAGTAAACATTCTAAAATTTCTGAAAATACTATATAAATATGACTATATATAATTTATGTGATTATATATTAAAAATATTATATAATATAGTAAATTTGATTAATAATTAATAAAAAATATATTTAAATATTTATATAATACTAAATATTTAAAAACAATATAATTAAATAATTAGCTAATATAATATAGGTAAATGTTTTAGTATTATTTTAATACATATATGATATATAAATAATAATTTTGATATAATTAACTACTAAAACATAATAACAAATTAATTAAATAATGTAAATAAATATTAGTAAAAATAATATATAATATATAGTAAATTATAATAACAATCTATAAAAATGAAAATACAATGAAATAATTTATAATACTAAGTATTTGGAACACATATAATTAACTAATATATAGTTAAGTACTACAATATTATTATAGTACATACACAATATGTAAATAATAATTATAAATACATCAAAAATGAGTTTTAAATATAAAAAATAATATTAAAGAATTCATTTAACTAAAGAAAAAAATAATATAATTAAATAATGTAACAAAATATTAGTTAAAATAATATATAGTATATAAAATACACTAAATTATACTAATAATTAATAAAAATAAGAATATAATTAAATATTTATATAATTCTAAATATTTTAAAAAGATGTAACTAATTAATTAGCGAATATAATATAGTTAAGTGTTTTAATATTATTGTAACACAAAAATAATAATTCTAATATAATTAACTACTATAACATAATAAAAAAATTAATATTAAATAATTAAATATTGTAACTAAATATTAGTAAAAGTAATATATATTATATAAACTATAGTAAATTATAATATTTAGTAAAAATAAAAATATAATTAAATATTTAATAATACTAAATATTTGAATCTATTGTAATTAACTAATATATAGTTAAGTACTACAATAAAAAAAATAATATTAAACAATTCATGTAACTAAAGAACAAATTAATATAATTAAATAATGTAACAAAAAATTAGTAAAAATAATATATAGTATATAAAATACAATAAATTATAAGAATAGTTAAAAAATAAAAACGTAATTAAATATTTTGTAATAATAAATATGAAACAATAATATAATTAACTAATATATATATATATAAAATTAAGTAATATAATAGTATTATAGTATGTATTTAATATATAAATAATATATATAAATACATGAGCATGTTCATTAACCAGACACTGTAATTAATCCCAGTTTCAATTTCATCTTTTCCATTATAACAAAAAATGTAATGGGATTCGAACCTGATGTTGGGGAAAATTCCCTATCTAATGACACAATGACACATGGAGCCCAAAATAGTAAATTCATGGAAAAAGTCCTTCATCTAATGACATGATGACACGTGGTGCCCATCGAGGGCAAAGTGAGAATATCATGAAGTAAACAAACTGACAAATCAAAAAGCTATATCTGAGCAAGGGTAGAATGGTAAATTCACATCGAAGTGCTAACACTACTATAACACTCTAACTTATGGAGAAACCAAACATTATTTAAATCTATCTTATGGAGAAACCTAATTTCTATCATAAAATTTAGTGATCAGTCACTCTCCTAATTGGATTCTATTCCGAAATGCTACATAAGAGGGCTCTCAACATCAAAATGTACATTCAATCATTACTCATATTATTTTATTTTCCACACCTCTCCATACCATCAAAAGCTCTATTCTAACTTAGGCATTGAAGAGTCCTCTCGAAGGTACAACCCTTCCGGTCCTACGACAACTTTTACTATTTCCCCATGTTTCATGTGTGCAGGTACCATATTTCGACTCTTTGACTACTTGACATATTTTCGGCATCAAAGAATTTGTGTCGTTTGTTGGAAGTTCTTAATCTTGTGAAGTAAAAATAACTCATATGTTATGACACCACCCAAAAATCCAAACAAGAACACCACCGATACTAGTTTAGTAGCCACCTGAGCTTCCACTAGCAGCCAACAGCTTAGCTCATGACTCCCTATCATTTCAAAATATGCTACCTCTGATCAGGCCATAGTGAACCATCTGATGGACGCACCAGGCACGAGTAGTCCTCTTTGTCCAACTTAGTGGACCTTGGCAATGAAGGAAGTCCAAAAAGACTGAGCGAACCAAACCCAATTGCACCGGTTACCCAATAGCAGTTCTTGCAGCTTACTTAGTTAGTAACGAATTTGGCCGCTAGACTCGAGGAGAAAGTTCAACCTCATTTGCCTCCACCTCCACCCTAGTAAAGCCTTTGGCCAACGAGGCACTTGAATCTCAACAAACTAACTCATAGCCACTCCACCATCGGGTCTTCTCCTAACCATGTGTTGAAGTCTCGAGATTTCTCCACCTCAAAAAACTACACTAACATAAACAAAAAAATTAGAGGAGATGGATAGGAGGATAGGATAAGTAGTCAAGGGAAGAAACACTAATGTACTAGATGAGCTCAACTCCCAAGCTTCTCCCTTCACTTAAGATATTTTGGATGCTCATCTTCTAAGATATTCCAGGATTCCCATTATAACTTGATTTCCTTGGGCAATCTTGGGTAAGAACTTGGCAAGGATCTTGGGTAAGAACTTGATTTCCTTTACTTTGATTGTTAAGTAGTTTCATTTCTTAAAGATTTATATTCTTGGAAATGATATTTTTGGAGAAAATTTGTGGAAGAACAAGGTTTTGGTTTTGGAAAATGTTTTATGCAAAAGTTGGGTGATTTGAAAGCTTTAAGTCAAAATTTTATTATGGGTATTGTAAAGGTTCATCTAAAAACCTTAGAAGTTTATGTTTTCAAAAGCATTAGGTGTTTGATGAAAGATTAAAGGGGTTTTGGAAGGAAAAATTAAAATTTGGGGCATTTTCTAAGCTTCAACCTAAAGGGCAGTCAACTATGTGGTTAGTACAGTCAATTGTACAGAGTCATACAGTTGACTGTACAAAGCAATACAATCAACTATATAACCCTGTTTTTGGGTTTTTGAGTTTTAAATCTTATCGTTTTTAAACCCTAAGCCCTTGAGGGTGGCTTAATGATTTTAATTGATGTCTTAGGCCTTTGATTTAAAAACAATGTGTTTGATTGTTTATGTCGTGACTTTAATTTTTTTATTGTTATTACATTAGGATAATTGAAGATTTGATTCAATAGCTGAAGGGTGATTCGTGAGTAGCTTGGTGCTACAAGGTGAGTTTCACCTTACTTTTAGCAAGTGTATTACACTATACAATGAAAAAGGAAAAGTTAAAAGCATATAAATATAAAGGATTATGGAAATATGAATAAGGGATGATTTAAAGAATTATATAAAATAATATAGGGTTTAAAGAATTATATAAAATAATATAAGGTTTTACTTCAAAGAAGGATTATAATTTGTTTAACTTAATGAAGGACTAAGGGGATACAAAAGACATAAAGTACATAAAAAGAAAGTAAAGAAAATGGGTGCAAATAAGTCTTGATATGTTTATTTGAAGTTATTGAGATATGATTGATTGATAAATATTATATTTGATAAAAAATTTTATTTGTTTAAAGGATATAAATTCTTTTATCGATATGGAGATTCATTATGAATTGAGTGTGTAATTACTTGCGTTGAGAATTGGTTGTGTTGTGAATATCTTTCATGTAACTTGATTTCTTAATGATAATGTAAACAAATGAAGTAATCATGTGAAGTTAGGACTCCACCTAGTAAGGTGTAAGGAGGGGATCCTAGTTTTCTAAAAGTTAGAACTCCACCCAATAAGGGGTAAGGAGGGGATCCTAGTTATTGAGATGTATGGATCACACCTAGTAAGGGGTAGGCAGGGGATCCAAATTATTTGTGATGGAGACGTTCCCTTTTTTTATGATTAGCCCAAAGAGGGGCAGATGAGGACATATTGAATATTATTTAAAGATGAAATACAACGAAATAAATTAAATAAAAATTTGAACATGCATCATATTCCATTGCATTACATTTGCACAATGGATGGTTGGTGTATAATTGATGACTTTGATTGGCCCATGAGAGGCACAAGTGATATTTGGCCTATGAAGGGCATATGTTGTAATTAGTATATTAAATGAGACATGTTGTGATTGGTCTATGAGGGACATATGTAATGACCCATCCCGAGTTGGTCAACCCCGAGATGGTGTTGTCACATTTTGAAAATCCCAGCACGACACATATATGAAACAATAAAAATAACACCAATATAATTTTTTACATTAATCCTCAACCCTCAACAGGGGAGATACATCATTCTAATATTGACTTAAACATTACATACAACGAAATATGCATGAATATTTACAAATAAATTTTTTATTTTATTTTCTCATTAGTCTGAGGATGTGGACACGTACGTGGCTTACAGATAATGATTTTGTCTAAACCTTAACTCACCAAACTATTTGTCTTGCCTACTACCTGAAATCATTGTATAATAAGGGATGAGCTTCACAAGCTCAGTGAAATAAATTTACTAGAAGTATTCAATTTGTATAAATAGTCTCTTAATGCTTAATCATTTATATCTCATATAACTTGATAATAGCATTCTACTATCACTACACATATCATAAGTCCCATTCTCTATCAATTTCTTCTTCTTATATATTTGTTCACCTTAAGACTATCAATTATCTCATAATTACCTTGTTATGAGGTTCACAGCATATAATCTACCATTTAGATAGTTCTTATCATATCATACTTCTATGTTTCTTTCTCACTAACTGTCTCTCTGTGAGACTCATTCATCTATAAATAAATTTACAATAATAATCAATATTTAAAATAGATGCAATGCATGAATTATTATTAAGGAACGTCTTCCCACATGTGGACATGATTTTTATCTTAGACCGGCCCCCTCTCGGTTCTTTTATTTCCTATATATACCGGCTGTCATGGTTTTAATTTATTTCTAGCATATACCAGCTGTCACGGTTTTTATTTATTTCCAGCATATACAGGCTGTCACGGTTTTTCATTTAGACCGGCCCCCTTCCAGTTATTTTATTTCATTCATATGCATATGAACAATGATATGAAATATGCATATGAACAATAATATAAAAACAAACATGAATTCCGATATTTCAATTAGCTATCCTGATTATTCTCAAATTATTATTTGAAAAATTCCACTAAATTCATCTCCTCATAAATAATATCAAATCATCAATCATAACTTGTTAAGATCCACTAAATTTGCTCTCCTCATAAACAATATCAAATCATCAACCATAGCTCACCAAGAATTTCACTTATCACTTTTATTATTAAATTGACTCATTATTACAATAATATTATTTCTCATAAAATAATTCTCTACACATCTACTATTCCTATCACACCTATCAACCAACTTTCATCTATCACCAAAGCATAAGTTAATAATTTATTCTAATATTATCACTAGATATTTCATATTTATCTTGATTATTTAAAGTAAATCTAACTCACCACGTAGCACTTAAAGCTACTCGTGGATCACCTCCTTGCCTTTTTCGCTCCTCTCAGTAATTTCCTCCAGTTGCTAATCGTCAACACCTGACCTAATATTTATATTAAATTTCTAATTTATTCTTCAATTCTTCATAATTCACACCCTTTGAAAATTCCCACTTTGAATTCCGAGAAATTTCATGTATGCTAAATTTCAAAAATAAACTTCATGTTATTACCTTCTGTTTTTCTTAGAACTTCTTATAACTTTCTATAAAATTCTCCTGTAAACCCCTTCAAAAATTTTCTCTTTCAACCTTTCTTTCAGTCCCTAAGTGTTTAAAGAAATAGAGTAGTTTGAATCGTAGTTGAAAGAAAACCAAATAGGATTTGGTAAGTAATTAATAAAATAACCTAAAATTATATATATTTATAAAAAAATTAAAAATCAATAGTCAGCACTCTCAGCTCTTTACTTCCCCCAATTTGGCCATACCCACAATGTGCTGTCTCACATGCACAACTCCCCTTTTTCTCTTGGCAGCAGGTGGCAACACCTGTTGCCAATTTTTTTTCTTTTTCCTTTTCTCCGCGCTGGATGCGTCCAGTTTTTTTTAAGAATTATTTTATTCAATACTAAATTCTTCAGTGTGTGTATATATATATATATATATATGATTTTAATTTCATGTCATATTTATTAAAGTACTTTTTTACCTTTACTTTACAAATACGAGTATTACAACATGGGGTGTGTTTGTCCTAGTTAAGAGCATGAAATTATTGATTTTTGTGAATTGAGAAGTATGGTATCTAATGTTATGTTGTGTAAGATAAAGTTATGGATTCAGAAATTTAAATAAATTGTTGTTGTGATATTTATTTCTTTTGCAATAAAAAGACGAAGAAAATAACTAGAGGAAAAATCTAATGTCTTCTTAGAACTATGCTTTGAAATAAAAAGATAAATTATATGTGATTTAATAATTTATATTCCTTTACTACTACTTCTAGTAAGCTCATTTCTCACTAAACTTTATAGCTCACCCCCTTTATTTTACTAACTTTTCAGGTAAATTTTGAGAGACTTGTGGTCATTTAAAAGACATCCTTATCCATGGCATCCTCACCTCTTGAATTTTTTGGGAGTCTATGTTTGGTTTAGGTTTAAAATTTGACGGGAGTTTTCCTTATACTTGTACTTTGTAAAATTTTATAAGAGTTTGATTGTTGTGTCAAAGACATTTCGTATGCAAAGACATTATTTAGTTGTAGTGTTCGAAAAGTTTGTTGTTTGTATTGTGAGTTGTATGATTGCATATAGGTTGGGTCGCTCGGAGGTAAAAAGTGGTGATACCTCCTCAGGTAGGGCCCACCCAGAGATGGATCATTACAATTTTGCAATCAGAGCATTAGATTGTAAGATTTTGTAGACTTTAGTTGGATAATGTGTGTTGCATGGGGAGGTTAAAGGAAGCTGGTTGTAGAAAGTTAGAGAGGATGTTGTTTAGAAGTCAAAACTAGTAATGGTGTAGACGGGAGTAAGGTGTCTTGAGAATTAAGTTATTCTGACTTATGTTTGATGTTGTATGAAACCGATGTGGTTTAGAACTGTTGGTGTTTGTCTAAGGTTTAAGCATGGTTTGACAAGGTTGTTCATTTGACCTTGGCGCCTCAGCACACAAAGTGTGGGCCTCAGCGCATAACAAGACAAAGAAGTGCAGCATCAGGTCAGGTCATGGCTCAGCCTTCCCAGGCCGTGGTGCCCAGAATGGACAAAGCCTGGAGGAGATGTGCGCTGTGGCTCAGCCTCCCCCAGGCCGCGATGCCCAGAAAGTAAAGAAGTACAGCCCTGCCTTGCGCCACGGCCAACCCTGTTCTGGGCCACGACGCCAAGCACACTAAGACAAGCTTTTCAACCTATCTGAAAGGTGCGTGGATGCATGATCCAAATGCACAGGATCACTAAGGATTGATGAAGGGCTATAATTGAAAGGTCCTCAAGATCTAAGGGTGGATATTGACCTTTAAGATTAGTCAAGAAATGGTGCATTATATAAAGGGTCACCTAGCTTCAATCTCAACACAATAACATAAGTTGAAAACACAATTGATCATCATACAAGAGAATTCAAGTGCAAAGACAAAACACAGGAGAGGCACTAGAATAGATCTAAAAAGAGAGGCTAGTTGTAAAGAGAGAGTAGTATAGATTATGGGTAGAGGGCTTTGTAATAGTTCTTATCACTTTCTTTCTTCTCTTCTTTGGTTCTTCAAGAACTAGAGGTTTCTTGAAGGGGGTTGCTGTAATCTATAAGAACTCATTGATTTAGTGTAGAGAGTTCAGAGGAACTCATGGGGACGTAGGCTATTGCTAAACCTCGATAACAATTGTTATGTTCTTTCTTTTCTTTGATTTTTGTTTATGTTTTCGATTCATTATAAGTCACTCTAGACTTGGTTGTTTGGAAGATCACCACCTAGGCATCAAGAAGGTGGTTTCCCAACAGTGGTATCAGAGCTAGAGGGGATACCACAACAGTGGTATCAGAGCAAAAAGAGCTTTGGAGAGCGGGTATCAGAGTTGGAACAGAAGGTAGCGGAGCAAGACTCCAAGAATCAAAGGCCAACTTCTTGGGTGATTCAAGAATGGTGCTGGGATCAAGATCTGATCGTGATCTTGAGGGTGATTCAAGAACAGTATTGAGATTTATCTTTGATCGAGTTCTTGTGATTTAGAAGTTTGGGAAAGCAATTGTGGGTGCTGTATAAATCTGGGATTTTCTCCGCAAGATGGTTTCAAATTTCTGTGTTGAGAAGTTTGATAGAAAGGGAGACTTTTCTCTTTGGAAGCGGAAGATAAAGGTTGTTCTTATGCAACAGAAAGTGGACTTGGCAATTGGAGAAGATGACACTTTTCGAACAAGTATCACGGAAGTCCAGCGGATTGAGATGAAGAAAATGGCATACAACACCATTTTCTTGTACATGTTGGATAGTGTCACAAGGGAGTGTGGAGACTCGAAAGATCCTATTGTCATATAGAAGAAACTAGATGAGTTGTTTCTTACCAAAACTCTCCCTAATAAGATTTATCTTCTTAAAAGAATCTTTTCTTTTAAAATAAATCCTAATAAAGAGTTGCAAGATAATCTTAGCTGTAGCATAACATTCCCAGATGAACAATTATTTGTTATTTTGTTGAATTCTCTTCCTGAGTGTTTTGATAATTTGATTAATGTAGTTGAATATGGAAGAGATACTTTAACCAAGGAGATTATGATCAATGCCATAAGGGCTCATGATTTCAAAGCCAAGATGAGGGAAGCATCAAGTGGAGAAGGGCTGTTCGTTAGAGGAAGGCCAGCAACTCGGAATGGTAGTAGCATTCATGGCAACTACCGAGAGAAATCAAGAGGTAGAGGGCAGAGCCATGGGAGATCTCATTCCAAACCGAGATTTGGAGGAAAGAGATGCTTCTGCTGCAATAAGGAGGGACATTTCAGGAAAGATTGGAAGAAGAAGATGTGGGATGAGAGAGGAAGAAGCTATACCAACAATGGAGAGGCTTCGATTGCCAAAGGAGAACAGCAAGATGATGTTCTTGTTGTGTGCTCAAATGTGAGCAGGAGGCAAGGCAGCGAGAAATGGATTCTCGATTTCGGGTGCACTTATCACATGTGCCCTCACAAGGATTGGTTCAAGAATTTCTAGGAAACCGATGATGGATAGGTTTTCTTGGGGAATGACACTTCTTGCCAAGTGAGGGGGATAAGAGACATCCAGTTGAGGATGTTTGATGGAGTCACAAGGTTGCTACGGAATATAAGGTATCTTTCGGATTTGAAGAGGAATTTGATCTCATTAGGGCAGCTGGATTCCATAGGGCATACATACAAAGCAGAGGGAGAAAAGATCAAGGTAACCAAGGGATCTTTGGTAGTGATCAAACCAGCAATAAAAGATGGACTCTATGAGATGATTGGAGAGACAAAAATCAATGATCAAGCAGCAAGCTTGATGGCTAAGATGGATAAGGCAGCCCTTTGGCATACTCGCTTGGGACATATGAGCGAAAATGGCCTGCAAGTTCTCAACAAGGATGGTATACTTGGTGGTGACAAAGTAGAGAAATTGGATTTCTGCGAGTGTTGCGTTCTTGGGAAGCAACACCGGGTCTGCTTCAACACTAGAGTGCATAAGTCTAAGGGCATTCTTGACTACATTCATTCGGACCTTTGGGGACCAACAAGAACGCCAACACAGGGAGGTAACTTTTACTTTCTATCTTTAATTGATGATTATTCAAGAAAGGTTTGGGTTTATTTGCTTAAAAATAAATCAGATGCTTTGAATAAATTTGTGGTGTGGAAAAAGTTGCTGGAGACTCAAACTGGTAGGGTAGTTAAGGCTTTACAAACCGATAATGGCTTAGAATTTTGTAATAAGGATTTTGATAAATTATATGAGTTAAACGGCATTCTAAGGCATAGAACGGTTGTAAAAACACCTTAGTAAAATGGAGTTGCTAAGAGGATGAATAGGACCCTTATGGTAAAGGTTAGGTGCATGTTAATGGGATCCAGATTACCAAAATATTTTTGGGGGGAAGCTATGTCTACTGCTACATACTTGGTAAATAGATCACCCTCTAGAGCTTTAGAGCTCAAGACTCCCATGGAAATGTGGAGTGGGAAACCCCCTGAGTTGAGCAACCTTAGGACTTTTGGGTGTGCTGCATTTGCACATCAAAAGGATGATAAATTTAACCCAAGGTCTAGAAAATGTGTGTTTCTAGGGTATGGTGATGGGGTTAAGGGGTATAGGTTGTGGTCTTTAGAACCAAAAAGAATGAAACTCATAATAAGTAGGGATGTTATTTTTAATGAATTGTTATTTCCATATTTGGAGAAAACTAACCCTGCAGGGGCTAGTGAGCAAACCAGTCCGAAATTTGTGGAGCATCGCATCAAGGAGAATTCAGTTCTGGTAGAGCAAGGAAGGCAAGAGTGTTCAGACCAGGTAAAGCCAATTAATGAAGGCCAAGCTCAAGGCACTCAAGAGGAGGCTAAACTATAAGGGGTTAATGCAGCAAGTCAGAATGACTACCAGCTCACAAGGGACCGGGGAAGGAGGGTGGTCAGACCACCTTTGAGATATGGGTTTACAGATGCTAATGTAGTAGCTCCTTCGATAGAAGAAGGGATGGTTGAACCAGAAACTTACATGGAAGCCATGGAATGTAAGGAGTCATCAAAGTGGCAGCTAGCTATGGAGGAAAAAATGGATTCTTTGAGGAAGAACAACTCTTGGGAATTGGTGCCCAAACCAGAAAAATAGAGAGTTGTGGATTGTAGGTGGATCTACAAGATCAAATAAGGGAATCCTCCAGGGAATGAAGTCCATAATAAAGCTAGGCTGGTGGCGAAGGGGTTTACACAAAGAGAAGGCATAGATTTCACCGAAATATTCTCACCGGTTGTGAAGTACAAGACGATACGGATAGTATTGGCTATGGTGGTCCAATTTAAGTGGGAGATCTAGCAAGTGGATGTGAAGAAAACATTCTTGCATGGAGAGCTTGATAAGACCGTCTACATGAGGTAACCCGAAGGTTGTGAGGAAGGAATGCAGGGAGAGTTGGTGTGTTAATTGAAGAAATCTCTCTATGGCCTAAATCAATCACCTCGGCAATGGAATAAGAGATTTGATTCCTTTATAACTAGCTTGGGTTTCATGAGGAGCTACTATGATTCCTGCTTGTACGATAGAGGGCACAAGATGGAGGAAGTGGTGATCATCCTCATCTATGTTGATGATAGGCTACTAGTTGGGAGCAACATGGAGAGGATAGTAGAATTAAAGTCTCAAATCAGTGAGGAGTTTGAGATGAAGGATCTTGGCCATGCACAAAAGATCCTCGGGATGGGCATAATCCAGGAAAGGGAGAGAAACAGATTGAAGATTTCTCAGACTTCCTACATAGAGAAGATGATATCTAAGTTCTCAATGGAAGATAGTAAACCAGTGAAGGTTCCCCTTGTTGATCATTTAAAGTTCTCCAGCAATCAATGTCTGAGATCGAAGGCGAAGATGAAGGAAATGGAAAAGGTCCCTTACTCTAGTGCGGTTGGTGATGAGTCTAAAATATTGCATATTTTAGACCCTTAACTTATATTTGTTATGCTCTTAGTTAGTATTATTTTACTCTATTTTACGTTTTTCTTGTGTTTTGTGTGTTTTTACAGCTTTGTGGAGAAAGTGCAGCATTTCAGGTTGATTTGAAGCTTCTGGAGACATTGCGCTCGATCGCAACAGACATGCGATCGAGCGCACCAGCGCTCGAGCGCACCTGCCTTTGAACGAGCGCAAGGTCAACATCCCACATCGAAATATTTGAAGATCAGTGCATCTGCGATCGATCGCAGCAGACATGCGATCGAGCGCACATGAGATCGTGCGCACAAGACATGCGATCGATCGTACCTGCGATCGATCGCACCACACTGCGATCGAGCGCACACGGGCCTGTATCCCACATCGTTTCTGCAACCTGTTTTACTCCGGGTCTTCCCCTATATAAACACCATTTGGCTTCATAATCCAATGTACAATTCCTGAGCCACTTTGGTGTTTACCGGTGGACGTCCGCTAGCATTCTGGTGGATCCCGAAAGCATTGCTACCACGAGGGGAAGCGCCGCCCGTCAGCGAGTGGAATTTCTCCCATGTAAAGTTGTTTATTTATTTCTTTATATTCAGTTGTTTTAGTTTAAATGTTTAGCACTTGTTATTATAGTTTTATAGTTATGAGTGGCTAGACTCTTCAGCTAAGGTTGAAGATGAAGCCCCGCCGTTGTTTGGCGTAGTAGTTCAGATTTGCTTGTACAAATCTGACAATTTTTAGTATAAATGTTCTGTCAATTATTTGAGTTAATCTTATAATTGATTGAGTTTAAATTGTCTGTTGGATTTTCTTTGTGTTTCATCTGATGGATACATTGAATGCTTTTCGATTAAATTGGATTCCCTTTGTGATTTGTTAAGAGCGGATACATCGGGTGCTTTTGGTTTAGTTGGGATATTCTTTGTTTTTTGTCTTATAGTTGGATTCATTGAATGTTTTGATAGGCTATATTTTTAGAACATGTATGCTTAACTTCGGTGGGGTGGATTCGGAAACCTTAGTGCTTTTTATTATTAGATTTTAAATCAATTTAATTTAGTTTTAATTTCTTTTGCAATATCATTCACAATTCGGAACTAGGTTAAAATAGAGTTAGTTTAGATTAAAAATTATATTTTCACAACGCAATTCCCTGTGGATTCGACCTCGCACTTGCACAACGCTATACTGCAAACGACTCGTGCGCTTGCGAGTAAATTAAAACTCACAACAGTTGGTTTAGTTATATTCACCATGGTAAGCGCTAGACCTGATATTGCTCATGCAACAAGTGTTCTCAGCAGGTTTATGAGTAATCTCGGAAAGGAGCATTGGCTTGGGATGAAGTGGTTGCTGAGGTACTTGAAGGGAAGCCCAAATGTGGGGCTGGTGTATAAGAAGAGGGGTAAATCCATTTATCTTGAGGGTTATGCGGATTCAGACTATGGAGCATACCGGGATAAAAGAAGATCAATTGCCTCATACTTCTTCAGCTTAAACAGATGTTGTGTAAGTTGGAAGGCTCAGTAGCAGCCTATGGTAGCACTCTCAACAACCGAGGCTGAATACATAGCGACAACGGAAGCCATTAAGGAGGCTATGTGGTGCAAAGGGTTATTGGAAGAGTTGAAGGTCCTGAAAGAGAAAGTGGTGGTGTATTCGGATAGTCAAAGTGCATTGCACTTGTGTAAGAATCTGGTGTTCCATGAGAGAACAAAGCACATGGATGTTCGGTATCATTTCATTCAGGAAAATGTTATAGAATGATGCATTCATGTGGACGAGGTAGCCATGGAAGAAAATCCTGCAAATTTAGGCACCAAGGTTCTACCTCTAAGTAAGTTCAATCATTGCCTTGGACTACTTAGGATTTGAGTCGGTTGAAATGATGACTCAAGATAAGTTTGGATCCTGAGTTCTCTACATAATGGGTTCTGGTTTAATCGCTTAGATAAAGGTAGAGATTATTGGTGTTTGTCTAAGGTTTAAACATGGTTTGACAATGTTCTTCATTAGACTTTGGCACCTTAGCGCACAGCAAGACAAAAAAGTGCAGCATCAGTGGGTTCAACACTATTATTTGATGAACAAAAATATTTGGGAGATCATGGCAAGAGAGGATGACTCCCCCCTTTAGAAGAAAATTCTAGAAATCAGAAATGACTTGACTGACCAGTCAACTTCTACTCAGCAGGCCAGGGAAAGATTAATGGAATGGAAGGATCAGAATGATCTATGCATAAAGAAGGTATATAACTCAATCAGACTGAAAGGAAATGTGGTCAGTTGGGCTTCCTTAGTGTGGAATAGTCACTGCCCCCCTAAGCACTCTTTTATTCTTTAGCTAGCCATAAAGAACAGGCTTCTCACAAAAGATAGACTACAGCTAGATGGAAAAGATAAACTCTGCCCTCTATGTAAAGAGCATAAAGAGTCTAGGGAGCACCGTTTCTTCTCGTACCAGATTAGTAAGGAAATATGGGATAGCATCAAAGTTTGGTTATGTTGCAGAAGACAAATGACTACAATTGAAAGTGCAATCAAGTGGACCCGAAAAGTAAGAGGATCTGGCCTCCCAGCCATAGCAAAAAAGATAGCCCTGGCTTGCATAGTGTATAGTATATGGATGGCTAGAAATGCTAAATTATTTGAGCAAACCTCAGTTCAACCTATTAGCCTAGCCAAGAAGATCCAAATTGTAATTTATAGAATTGTGTATGCATTTTGCCCAGAGATTAGGCTTCTTTTGTAAGCTTATTTTTGTTTTCTATATATGCTTTCATTGTAAATCCCCTGGGTATGCCCAACGATTTTTTGTACATTTTTGATTAATACAAGCTTTAGTTATTGATCAAAAAAAAAAAAAAAGAAGTGCAGCATCAGGTCAGGCCACGGCACCCAGCATGGTAGAAGCCTCTCTCAGGCCCCGGCGCCCAGAAAGTGGAGAAGTGCAGCCCTGCCTTGCGCTGCGGCCAGCCCTGTTATGGGCCTCGGCGCCAAGCACATTGAGACAAGCTTTTCAGCCTCTTTGAAAGGTGTGTGGATGCATTATCAAAATGCATAAGATCACTAGAGATTGATGAAGGGCTATGATTGAAAGGTTCTCAAGATCTAAGGGTGGATATTGACCTTCAAGATTATTCAAGAAGTGGTGCACTATATAAAGGGTCACCTAGCTTCAATCTCAACACAATAAAACAAGTTAAAAACACAAGTGATCATCATACAAGAGACTTCAAGTGCAAGTGTGATAGTGCAAAGACATAAAACACAAGAGAGGCACTAGAATAGATCTCAAAAGAGAGGTTGGTTATAAAGAGAGAGTAGTATAGATTGTGGGTAGAGAGCTTTGTAATAGTTCTTATCACTTTCTTTCTTCTCTTCTTTGGTTCTTCAAGAACTAGAGGTTTCTTGAAGAGGGTTACTGTAATTTGTAAGAACTCATTGATTTAGTGCAAAGAGTTCAGAGGAATTCACAGGGATGTAGGCTATTGTCGAACCTCGATAATAATTGATGTGTTTTTTTCTTTCTTTGATTTCTGTTTTTGTTTTCGATTCATTACAAGTCACTCTAGACTTGGGTGTTTGGAAGATCACCACCTGGGCATCAAGAAAGTGATTTCCCAACAAGAACAATTTGTAATATTTATGATTTTGTCTTGGTATTTTTTTGATAAAGTTTGTTGGGATTTGTCAAAGAATTAAACGGATGAAAAGTTCAACATCAGGTCCAGGTTATGCGCCGTGGCCTCCAGCAAATGGAGGAAGTCCTCCTTCAGGTGCTCGTCGTGGCACAGACCAGCCGTGCTGCGGCCTCCAGCAAGGCAGCAAGTTTCCCCTCTTCTGAGCCTCAGCACGCCCTGTTCTGAGCCTCAGCACGAAGCACACCTGATAAAAATTTTTCAGCACTTTGAGATGGTGCGTGGGACTTGGTTAAAATGCATAAGATTACTTAGACTCTTAGAGAGCCATGAGTCTTTGGTTCTTGAGATCTAAGGGTTGAGATTGATCTCAAAGATTGGATGAGGTAGTCATTGCTCGATATAAAGGGTATTCTAACAACAAGTGAAGACATCATCTCAACAAGAAAGGATGACATGTGAATGTGTGTGAAATAGAACACATGGTGTGTGAGAGTGCAAAGACACTAAACACAAGAGAGATTCATTCAACAGAGGTTGGTTGTTTAGAGAGAGAGAGTAGTATAGATTGGGGATTCAAAGCTTTGTAATTGGAATTTTCTTGGGGAAAATTCCAGGGAAACACTTAGTCATTATCACTTTCTTTTTATCTTCTTCGTTCTTCAAGAACAAGAGGATTCTTGAAGAGGTGTTGCTGTAATTGTAAGAACTCCATTGATTTAGTGCAGAGAGCTCGGAGGAGCTCACGGGGATATAGGCACATTACCGAACCTCGATAATAATTGGTTGTGTTCTTTCTTTGATTATTTGATTGTTGTTTGCTATTTATTACAAGTCATTCTAGACTTGGGTGTTTGGAAAGATCACAACCTGGGATTCCGCAAGAAGGTGATTTTTCAACAAAATTTGTGGGTGAGATTACTTGATGTACTGAGATAATTTGGTGGATGTATTGTTTGTGTATGCGTAAAAGAGTTAATATGTGGTTGATTGGTTGATGACAAAGATAAAAGGGTGAAAAGTAAGAAAAGATTTCGTCTTTAAGTGATATATTTAATTAAAAAGTTAATTTGAATTGTTAAAACCTTAGTAAGTTCTCAATTGATTGCTAAATAAGGACCTTTGAAACATTACTGTGAAAGATTTTAAATGTTTGATATTTAGCTTTCTAATGTTGTATTATTTATGGATCTTTCTTTGTTGATGATGTAAATGTTATGTTGTTTTGATCAAAAGACTAGTTAGTACAAGTTATAACCTTGTGATAGATAAAGAGTTATGCAGTGAACTTGTTTATATGTATGTTTGAGTAATGAGAGTAATAAGAAAATAATTATACAAGTAGTAAGTTGGAATGCCCTAAATGTATGGGATGCGTTAATAATTTGGAAAGTTGGGAAGCATGAAGGTTGAGAAGTAGTGTCGATTCTTGAGAACTATAAGTATATAGTTAGGATATAAAACATAAAGAGGGTAATCAAAGTATTGGTAAGAGTGGGGATGGAGTAATGAGTATAAAGGAGGTAGGAATAAATTTTTTAACAAGTGATTGGAGTAAGGAACAAGGTATAGCAGGGAGTGAATGAAGTAAAGACGAGAGAAACAATTGAGTAAAGGATTGATGGTGTTAGAAAAATTGCAAGTGAGGTTTTGTGGTAATTAGTATTTTAATAAAGATAATAAAGGTCGTATGTTGGAAAGTAGAAATGATTATGTGAGAAGTCGTAAAGAAGAAA
This sequence comes from Bretschneidera sinensis, assembly GCA_023935145.1. Taxonomy (NCBI): domain Eukaryota; kingdom Viridiplantae; phylum Streptophyta; class Magnoliopsida; order Brassicales; family Akaniaceae; genus Bretschneidera; species Bretschneidera sinensis. The sequence goes on along the minus strand of CM043702.1, from coordinate 73,674,373 downwards.
GGTGTATGGAATTTTAGACTTGATTGTAAATATTAAGTGAAATTTGATATTAGAAATGATAAACCTTGTTATGGATTAAAAATTAATTAATTTGAGAGTCGATGATTGGTAGAGTGAGTTTAAAGGTTTTACCTTACTTGAATGAAAGGATTGAAGAGGGATAAATTGGATCTAATGAAAGATGTGCAGTGATAATCTAAGGAAATTAAAGAGTTGAAGGGCTAAAAAAAATTATGAATGATTAATTTTGGTTGTAATTGAGACATTAGAAGAGTTGATGACTAGTGAAAGTACAATATGTTATGGAAATAAGGATAAGAAATTTGAGGAGAAGATTGTGGCATAAAAGCTAATAAAGTAAAGAGTATACGAGAAGAGAAATAATAAGATAGGATTAGGAAATATTGTTCACAAGAGAGATTGTTGAAAAAATAAGGATTTATAATAGTTCGAAGTTATATGAAGTATAATGTAAAGTAAAAGGATTATCTTAATTAAGTGAGGGAATAGACAAGGGATGTTAAGAAATAAAAAAAATAGATGCCTACTAAGAAGATGAAAGGAAAAATCTAAATTTGGATAAGATTAAATTGTACTTTAGATGAAGTTAGAGATTCATATGATATGATTGTGATGTACCTTAATTAGGGACTGCTAGTGGTTGAAGGTTAAAGGAAATTGATGGGTTTCAAGAAACGGGTGTGACTAAGCATAAGATTCGATGAGGAAGGTTTTGAAGATGAGATAGTAAATGAACTCCTAGAGGAAGTAAATTTTCAAGTGGATTAGAGGGAGAAACCCATAAAGGAAGAGGAATTGAAAGCATAAATGAATCAACAGGGTGTTTTGAAGTGTGTAGAAGTACATTGAGAAGTTAGGAGTGAAGTATAAGTCAAAGATGATATAGTTTGGTTGGATAAATAATTAGAAATAAGTCAAGAAGTAAGGGAATATATTTTCTATCTTTCGATTGTTGCAAAATGGGGAGGAGTTTGGAAATGTGGAAGTTAAGGATTTTTTTTTTTTGTGCTTATAATTGGTTTTTTCACTAGTATTAAAGGGAGATGGTGTAAACCAGTAAGAATAATGAGTGGAACAATAAGACAAGAGGTTGAGAGTGCATTATTTTGATTGAGACGTAATGAAATTGCTTTTGATTGATGTTTTGGTTGGGCAAGGAGATTAAACTCTATGTGTAATTAAGTAAAGGATTGAAATTTTGGAAAGTGTTCGTTGGAAGGTGGAGATGATCTTAAATTAAAATAAAGACCATAGTTTCAAGAGTGATGTTTTGAGATACTCTTAAGTATTATTGAAGTGGAGGGCTACTAGGAGTGCATCTTGAAAGTCTTATAAGTACAAAGTGCGTAGATTGGACGTAAGGATTATAATACATAATATGGGAAGTGACTAGAAGATCCAATGTGAAAAATGTATAAAGGAATGGAAAGAAATAATAACTAGAATATGATCAATACCAAAAAGAAGGTTTATGTGATAGGATTTTTGTGAGATTTAAGTAAAAATCAAAATCGAATTAAAGGAGTTACATTTGAGGACTATTAAATTTCAAAATTGGAGAAGAGACTTATAAGATGAGGAATTGATAGTTGAAAATGGAGACGAATGGTTCTTTGAGTGATTTGGGCAATGTTATGAATTGGATTTCAACATACTATCGTTAAAGAGAAACTAATTAATTCAAAGACATATTGGATGATAGAGTACTTAACTATTAATCATTGTAATGAGTTATATAAGGATTTCTAGTAAGCATGATCCAGTTAGTGGTAAACGAATTAAGGTTTTGATTAAAAATAATAATTGGGAATTTTTGAAAAAACTAAGGAAGTATTGTTGCGCGTTTATATACCTAAATAAATGGGTAAATAATCGCACTTGTTTTACTTGCAAGTGCACAAGGTCAATAGTGTAGCATAGTGTGCGAATGCAAGATCATCACCACAGGGATTGGTAAAGTTCGATTTAGAATTATAATTGCAATGTAAAAAGATAGAAATAATAAACTGAAGGGTGATTTGATAATAATAAAGACATAGGGCTTTGATATCCACCACTAGTCATACATTCCCGATTTTGTATAAAGTATCAGTGCTCTAGCCATATTATGTGTACCTACTGGTTGCCAACCTAAGGGCATGGTATCTACTCCTTAAGCTATTGATTTCCCTAAGCAACGAGTTAGGCATGGTATCTACTCTAACTCTTTTCTTCCTTAAGGGATTCAGCATGGTATCTGCTTGAGTTGTTCCTTAAGAAAGCATAGATACTGTGGATATCGACAACCACATGAGACCTAGGGCATGGTATCTACTCCCGGTTTCCCATGTTGATTAACCCGGGTATCCGGATAAGATGGTCCCTTGTTACTAATGTTAGACCCAGGACTCGGTCATCCAAATTGATCTAACTAACCTATCCATACCACATGCATACGTTGGCCTTACACATACATATGAGGAATGTAAATAAGCACAGGTGTTAATCAAGTTAAGTAACATAATAAGCTATGCAAAGATTTAATCAATGAATAAAAATATGGGAATGCATAACTAGGGCTTCAATCGAGCCCTATAAGAGAGTTAGTTACACATACTAACTGAAGTAAACATAATTAAACAAAACATAAGGGAGAAGAATAAACCCGAGAGAAGAGGCGTCAATTCTCTCCCAAGCTCTCCACTCCAAGAAAAGAGAAAAGTGTTTTCTATCTAAGGTGTCTTTTTGTGTGTGAGTTACAAGTGTATTTATAGGTCTTTGAGAAGTCCTAATAGACCCATGAGTCCTAAACTTTCCTAAAACGAAAATCTTGTATTTTCCAAAATAAGGTTCTGCAGTTTACTGTTCACGCCCGTATCTTTGCACTCGATCGCATATGTCCTTGCGCTCGATCGCAATGTGCGCTCGATCCTACAAGTGTGCGCACGATCGTATATGCGCTCGATCGCATTGCATGTGCGCTCGATCGCACTTTGTCCAGAAAGTGCTCCAGGGCTTCTAGATTTCTTCCTTAAAGTGCCAAAACTGCTTCTTTTTCTCCAAGACCCTATAAAAACATGTAAAACACACAAATGGAGTAAAAGATACCAAATTAACATAATAAAGGATCTAACAAGTGTAAATAAGGGGGCTTAAATATGTATATTTAAGTGTCTATCACACCCCCAAACTTACATATTGCTAGTCCCTTAGCAATACAAAACCAAAAACTAAAACAGAAATATAGATAAATCCAATGTTCATAGTGTCTATAAAAAAATCTAGATTTTACACAAAACAATGATGCGCATTCATGAGCAAGCTTAACAAGTGTAAACATATATCTGCAATGAATAAGAGTTTTGAACGTAAATCATATTCACTAGGTATTTTAAGATATCACAAGTTTGACTTTGGTGTGTGGTGATCAGCACATAAAAGGTTTGGTTTTCAAGAAATTCAAACAGGTAGTGTTTCGATGACTCAAGATTCACCAAACTTCCTATTAGAGTCAACAAATATGGCATAGACTTTTATTTGCGAGATTTTTGCCAAGTTAGTTCCCTTAAGCTTTCTTGATGACTCGTGTAACGAGCGTTTGGCCAATGACTCCCAAACCAGATGGTTTTAGGGCATTAGGTGTAAAGACACCCCTAAGGACTTACTAGCTCGAGTCAACAAGGCTACGAAACTAACTGATTTTTATGCTACCATTTAGAATTTTCCACCTTTTGACGTGACACTCAATGCTTACTGAGGCAAGAGGGCCAGTTACTCAGCGAAAAATTCCTTTTTTAATGATCACTTAAGATTTTCCACCTTTTGACGTGACACTCAATGCTTACTGAGGCAAGAGGGCCAGTTGCTCAGCGGAAAATTTGTTTTTATTGATCATTAGGAGCATTTTTTTTTTTGAGTACGAATCAATCTTTTCTATTTTTATATGCCAAAATGTCAATCTAATGGTCATCTAGTTCACAGTCAAGCAAAAAAAACATACCAATCCAAATAACATGTCATACCCCACACAGCTATGTGCTAATGTGCTCGTGATAGCTCAAGTTAAACTTGTGAATTCTTAAATGCCAAAAGGGCAGTGATCTAGGTTCAAAACTTGTTTATTGGCCTATATGTTCAAAGTGTTAAGCTTACTGATGAAGTCGAATCATAGCATTTTGTTTAGATCATAAAAAGTTTATTGGACATAATGAACAAGCATTTATCTATGAAAATAATAACAAAACAACAACAACAACAAAACAAAACAAAAAAAATGTGGGACATAGTGAGTGTGTGAATGTGTCCCCATACCCCCAAACTTAAATTGCACATTGTCCCCAATGTGTGAATAGCATGGAAGGAGCTGACCTGGGAGATGGAGAACTGATGGCTGACATAGCTCGTAGCACACCCCCAAACTTCAACTTGATGTACTCACGTTGTCCTCGAAAAAGAAAGAAAAAGAAAAAAAAACAGACATAAAGAGGAAAACAAGTAATGAACAATAATAGAAAAGTAAACTATGAAATACTAATAATAAACTATGAAAAGGATATGCTGTGGGGTGCCTCCCATGAGCACTAAGTTTTACGTCTTCAGCCAGACGTGGTACTCTCTCACTGCTGATCATCAGGTGGTGCAGTCGGAGAGATACCGGGTGCTGGAGGTAGGCGATCAAGTATGGCCTGCAGCATGGCCTCCTGGCGTGTAAATCGTGCCTCCAAACTGTCGATGCGCTGATGTACAAGAGTGGTGGCAGCAGCGACCTCACCTCGGAAGGAGGATAGCTCAGCTAAGAAGTGCTGGGACTCGGTGGGTCCCATATCCGAATGGTCCTCCTCCCGTACCGGGCTCATGACAGGGGCCTCGGTCTCCATGTGATCCTCCTCTACTCGCTCAGCTGCTGGAGCAGGGACTGGGGGTCCTCGTGGTATGTGTGATATGCTCTGTGTCCACTGAGCCCGCCCAAACATAGGATGCTCTCGTATTGGCCAGTCACTATGGGTCCCCTTAATCCCCTTCTTCTTGAGGATGGAGGTGAGTAGGAACGGGAAAGGGAGTCCCCAAGCATTGGCCGTGGAAGTCTGACGGCCATGTATGTGATCCCAGAACTTGTGCAGCTGGCTCCAAATGACAGACGGGATCGAGTACCAGTGGCCTCTATGGAAGGCGTATAATGTCTGAAGAAACTGGTCTCGCCGCTGTGTCTTGTGCCCCAATGGACACACATTACGCTAGAGGATCGTATCGATGAGCCATAGTCTGGGGGGCAGCTTGGATCGGCCGGCCGCATTATTATGCCTGTCGGCATACTGGCCAGCGCACATATCCATGATGATCTCGGCCAGGGCAAAAGACTCCGGCTGCTCCTCGATATCAGCGCCCTCAGGAGGGGACTCATCCGTGCAATGAAGAGCAGTGGCAATATCGGTACTGGTCACCTCGATGGGCATGCCCCTAACTGAAGAGGTGAAGACCCCCGGTCTGCTGCAGTTGAAAGATAAATGCTCATAAAACTGCACGACAAGCTGGGAGTAGGTAGTGGAGCACACTGGCTTAAACAGCCTCTTCAACCCTCGGAGTCGGAGTGCTTGGACGGCCCATTGAGTGGCATCCATGTGCCGGAATATGTCGTCGATGGCGAAAGCCATTTCAAACAACAACTCCCGTTGCTCGATGCTGGGCCGAGATGAGGAGGCTCGACTGCTGGAGGCGCCAGACGTGGAAACAGATGGTCGAGACATGCTGCTGCTTGGCTTCTGGCTGATTGCGATCGATCTCAGTGGTGTGCGCTCGATCGCACACTGCCTATGCGCTCGATCGCAACAACCTTGCGCTCGATCGCACCCAGTCAGGATTTACGTCGAACAGCTTATGTGAACCAAACAGGGAAGCTATAGTCTGTTCGATGTGGAACTCGTTCCTACCCCTCCTGCAACCAAACAATCATTCAATCAAACACACAGCAATGTATATGTAAAAGAAAATCACAGTTTCTTTTTAAAATTCATGTATGTGTACAATACCTTGTGCAGTGTATGACGAAATGTGAATAGGGAGGGGGGGTTGACGGCGGTGCTGGTGGAGGATGGCGGTGATGGTAAGGTGATGATGAGGGGTTGTGGTGGTTGGGTGTGAGGTAGGGTGATGTGGGTGGTGGAGTTGTGTGCGAGTAAGAGTGAGAGTAAAGGAGAGTGCGAGCAAATGTGCAGGGGGCGAGTGAAGTGAGTGAGGGAAATGAGTGAGTGAGTTCAATTTTATTAATGTCTCTGCCTCGAGTGCGCTCGATCGCACACGAGGTGCGTTCGATCGCACTTGTGCGCTCACTTATGTTTGTAGGATACGTTCGATCGCACTCTTGCGCTCGATCGCACTGAAGGGTGCAATCGATCGCAAGTGTGGCATATAAGTATAATTTAAAAACTTACCTTAAAAAGAAAGACTAATTGAAATAATACAACCTTACCAGTTGTTAGTGATTAAAGACTAATTGAAATAATACAACCTTACCAGTTGTTAGTGGCTTCAGTACCACTAACCTTACTAGAGGTGCTTGAGCTTAATAGATGATCAAATATTTACTTTGCTCAAGCACTCTCTTGCGACCGTGCTAGTTGTTCGGAGGGAAGCACCTAGAGCCCACCTCGTGGAGCTCTAGTGCCTGTGTTTCGGCTGTATCCTGGACTGATTCAAGTGCCAAGTCTTCATTTCTTGGAAGGAATTTAGTGTCAAGGTATGGCTTGGCTCTGTGTCCATTGATTGTAAAAGGTTGATTTCTGTTGGGACCACAGACTTCTAATGCCCCATGAGGGAAGACCTTGGTGACCATGTACGGACCATACCATCTAGATTTCAGCTTGCCTGGGAACAGCCTTAATCGTGAGTCATATAGCAGCACCTTTTGTCCTACATGGAACTCTTTCCGGACTAGTTGTTTGTCATGATAAGCTTTCGTCCTTTCTTTGTATAACTTTGCATTCTCATAGGCCTCATATCTCAATTCTTCAAGCTCATTTAGATACAGTTTCCTTTTCTCACCCGCTTGCTTCATGTCAAAGTTGAACTGCTTAATGGCCCAATATGCTCGATGTTCTAATTCCACCGGGAGGTGGCATGATTTTCCAAAGACGAGGCAGTAGGGAGACATGCCAATTGGAGTCTTATAAGCTGTTCTATATGCCCATAGAGCGTCGTTTAAGCGTAGAGACCAATCCTTCCGATTTGGCTTTACTGTCCGTTCTAGGATTCCCTTGATTTCTCGGTTGCTTATTTCGACTTGGCCACTGGTTTGAGGATGATAAGGAGTGCCAACTCTATGAGTAATCCCATATTTTAGGAGTAGTGCGGAGAAAGAACGATGATGGAAGTGGCTGCCCCCATCACTGATGATCACTCTTGGAGTTCCAAACCTAGTAAAAATGTTAGCCTGCAGAAACTCGATAACCACTTTGTGATCATTAGTCCTTGAGGGAACAGCCTCAACCCATTTAGACACATAATCCACATGCACAAGAATATATAAATAGCCAAATGAATTAGGAAAAGGTCCCATGAAATCAATGCCCCATACATCAAAGGGTTCTACTATATGAATATTTTGTAAGGGCATTTGATTTCGGGAAGAAATGTTACCTGTTCGCTGGCATCTATCACATGAGCTGCAAAAGGAGAAAGTATCTTTAAATAACTTTGGCCAATAGAAACCAGATTGGAGTACCTTAAGAGCTGTTCGTTTTGCTCCAAAATGACCTCCACAAGCCAACTGATGGCAATATTTCAACAAGCTCGAATGTTCCTCTTCTGGGACACATCTTCTGACGATTCGATCAGGGCAGATCTTGAAAAGGTATGGGTCATCCCATATGTAGTGTCTTGATAGAGATATTAACCGTTTCTTTTCTTGAGTGATCATACCTGGGGGAAAAATTTTAACAGTTAGATAATTAACTATATCAGCATACCATGGAAGTTTTACCTCAAGTGCAAATAGTTGTTCATCAGGAAAGTTCTCATTTAAGGGAAACTTTTTATCATCACTTTCATATGGGAGTCTTGACAAATGATCCGCAACTACATTCTCATTGCCCTTCTTGTCCTTGATTTCTAAGTCAAATTCTTGGAGTAAGAGTATCCATCTGATTAGCCTAGGCTTTGCATCTTTCTTAGAAAACAAATATCTCAAAGCAGCATGGTCAGTGAATACAATAACTTTAGAACCAATAAGATATGATCTAAACTTCTCTAACGCAAAAATAACAGCTAACAATTCTTTTTCAGTAGTAGAATAGTTGAGCTGAGCATCATTTAGTGTTTTAGAAGCATAGTAAATAGCATGAGGTACCTTATTGTTTCTTTGACCCAAGACAGCTCCCAAAGCGAAGTTACTGGCATCACACATTAATTCAAAAGGTAGATTCCAATCTGGTGCCATCATTATTGGGGCAGAGGTGAGAACGTTCTTCAAGGTGTTGAAAGCTTGCATACAATCTTCACTCCATTCGAACTTGGTATCTTTAGTCAATAGTGCACAAAGGGGTCTTGAGATTTTGGAGAAGTCTTTTATGAATCTTCTATAAAAACCCGCATGTTCGAGGAAGCTTCTAATGCCCTTGACCGTGAGAGGGGGAGGTAGCTTTGAAATGATGTCAACCTTAGCCTTGTCTACTTCAATACCTTTGTCTGAGATGGAGTGACCCAACACAATACCTTGTTGAACCATGAAGTGACATTTCTCCCAATTTAGTACTAGATTAGTTTCTTCACATCTCCTTAGGACATTTTCCAAATGATTTAGGCACTCATCAAAAGTAGATCCAAAGACACTGAAATCATCCATGAATACCTCAATATATTTCTCTACCATATCGGAAAAAATGCTCATCATACATCTTTGAAAAGTGGCTGGTGCATTGCATAAACCGAATGGCATTCTTCTATAAGCAAATGTACCGAAAGGACATGTGAATGTAGTCTTTTCTTGATCCTCAGGTGCTATGGCGATTTGATTGTATCCACTATATCCATCCAAGAAGCAGTAATAACTATGACCGGCTAATCTTTCTAGCATTTGATCAATGAATGGCAGGGGAAAATGGTCTTTTCTAGTTACTTTGTTTAACCTCCGGTAATCAATGCATACTCTCCAACCCGTTGTTTTTCGTGTAGGTATAAGCTCTTCATTTTCATTTTTTACCACAGTAATCCCACTCTTTTTGGGAACGACTTGGACTGGACTTACCCATTTGCTATCCGATATAGGGTAGATGATGCCGACATCTAGTAGCTTTAGTATCTCGGCCTTTACTACCTCCTTCATGTGTGGGTTAAGTCTTCTTTGAGCATCTCGAGTGGGCCGTGCTTCCTCTTCAAGGTAGATGTTGTGCATGCACTTTGCTGGACTTATCCCCTTAATGTCAGCAATGGTCCACCCAATAGCAGTTTTATGCTCCCTAAGAACTCTTAATAGCTTCCCTTCTTCTCCACTACTTAAGTTGGCAGCAATTATCACAGGTAAGGTCTCATGTTCTCCCAAATAGGCGTATGTGAGATGCTCAGGTAGCTGTTTGAGCTCCAATGTTGGTGCCTGCACAATGGATGGAAGAAGAGTACTATTAGTAGGTATGAGAATTTCAAATGGAGGAGGATACATACTGGAGTATTTAGGAGATGTTGCAAGATGGTGCACAGCTGTGACGATGTCATCAGTAAGATTTTCCTATTCTTGCTCAATATCCATCTCAGTGAAGCTATTGGTGAGAGTAGTCTCCAATGAATCAATGTGTTGGACCTGAAATGCTTGCTCAACAAAATTTTGTATCATACAAACATTAAAGCAGTCAAAGTCATCTTGAGGAAACTTTATTGCATCAAATATTTTAAATTCTATCTTCTCACCATTAATTTTAATACTTACTATACCCTTTTTCACACAGATTTTAGTGTCGGCAGTCCTCATGAAAGGTCTCCCTAGTATGATAGGTAAAGGTAATGGCATAGGGCATTCTTTCATGTCTAATACAATAAAATCTGCAGGTAGAATGAACTTGCCAACTTTTACTAAGACATCCTCGAGAATACCTCTAGGTCTTTTAATACTCCTATCTGCCAACTGTAAGGTAATAGAAGTCGGCTGTAGCTCCCCCAAACCTAGGGTTTCGAATACTGTGTAAGGTAGCAAGTTTACCCCTGCTCCTAAGTCTAGTAATGCCTTGTCAAACAGTTGATCACCTATCCTACAGGGTATGGTAAAACTACCCGGGTCTGTCAGTTTTGGTGGGAGTTTCCTAAGTAGTACAGCACTTACCTCCTCAGTTAATGCTACAGTCTCATGTTCTTGAAATTTTCTTTTATGAGTACAACAATCTTTTAGGAATTTAGCATAAGCAGGTATTTGGTGAATTGCATCTAGTAATGGAATATTAATTTCAACTTTCCGCAAGGTCTCAAAAATATCAAGCAGTTTATTGTCTTTCTTTTGTTTTTCTAACCTTTGCGGGAAGGGTGGTGCATTCACCTTCTCCGTCTCACTTACCCTTGATGCTGATGGTGTTTCTTTGGACGGTGCTGTAAGCTCATCGGATCCAATCACCTTACCATTTCTTAAGGTTGTGACAGCTTTTAGTTGTTGATGCCCACCAGGGTTGGGTAGTGTTTGAGCTGGGAGCTCTCCTTGCTTTCTGCTACTGAGCTCTTTAGCTAATTGTCCCATTTGTACCTCTAGTCTTTGAATTGCTTGCTCATGTGCCGCATTGGTTTGTTTTTGCTGAGTCATGAACTGTTCTTGCGATGTCATCAGTTGTTTTACTAGACTTTCAAGGTCGTTTCTTTTTGGTTCAGAATTAGCATGGGCAATGGGCTGCTGATTTCGTTGCTGTCCTTGGTTGTTTTGATTGTTGCTCCATGAGAAATTTGGGTGATTCCGCCATCCAGGGTTGTAGGTGTTTGCATATGGGTTATTCTTTGGCTGATAGTTGTTGGGTCCCACATAATTTGCTTGCTCCGGATCTGCAGATAAAGGACAAGCATTAGTATTGTGATCATATTGAGAGCATATCGCACATACCTGTAGTGGAGTAGCTGAGGTAGTTTGAGCAGCCATGGCTTTTACCAATAAATCTAGTTTTCTTTCCATTGCAACCATTTGAGGGGAAGATCCTCCATTCATATTTACCTCATACACTCCTTTACCTTTGGTTATATGTCTACCTCGAGAGGAGAATTGCTGAGTGTGTTCGCTGAGGGTTTCAAACAATTCCATTGCCTCTTCGCTGCTTTTCTCCATAAGGACTCCTCCACAACCTGAATCAACAATACATTTATTAGTATCATTTAAACCTTCGTAGAATGCTTGTACCAGTTCATCTTGAGGTAGGTTGTGATGTGGGCATTTGAGTAGCAATTCATTGAAGTGTCCCCATGCTTCGAAGAAAAGGTCCCCATCCTTTTTTTGGAATGATTGGATCTCCTTCCTCATTTGTCTTGTCTTTTGGGCTGGGAAGATTTTCCTCAAGAATTTGCTTGCTAACTCCTCCCAAGTGTGGATGGAAACTGCAGGCAAGGAATTATACCAAAGTTTAGCATTATCTTTTAAGGAAAAAGGGAATAGAATTAACCTTATTCCTTCTTGGTCTAGTCCTTGTATGTGCTGAAACTTGCAAAGACCAAAAAATTCTCGAAGATGTAAGTGTGGATCTTCATTAGGAGTTCCCCTAAAATGCGTCAAGGCATTCAAGATTTGCGGAGATATGTAATAATTTCCCGCTGCCTCAGGTTGATATGCGATGTATGACGGTTGATCGATGTTCCGAGGGATGAAGGATTACTTCATTGGAACTCGTGCAGGTGGTTGCTGGTTTTCGAGCTGTTCCGCCATTTGTGTTTCGTTCTCGATTTCTCCTTTGTTCTCCTCAAAGTTGTCCCTAAGCCTTTGTCGGATGGTCCGTTCAAGCTCGAGATCGAGGGAAAAGAATTTCGGATGTCGGGATCGAAGTCCGTGCATAAAGCAAAAAAACAGTGTTTGTGTAGCAGTGCAACTCTGCTGTTCAGGTACTCTCTGCCCTAAATGCGATCGATCGCACAGGAGATTGCAATTGATCGCAAACTCCACAGAAAGTGCAAGTAGGGTTTTTGTGACGTACCTGAAAGATAAAATAATTTTGATTAAGTTTTGATAAAAGATTGTAAAAATAAAATAATAACAATGATAAAATGAAAAGTAATCCTAAAAGGAACTTTTAGCGCAATCCCCGGCAACGGCGCCAAAAACTTGTTGCGCGTTTATATACCTAAATAAATGGGTAAATAATCGCACTTGTTTTACTTGCAAGTGCACAAGGTCAATAGTGTAGCATAGTGTGCGAATGCAAAATCATCTCCACAGGGATTGGTAAAGTTCGATTTAGAATTATAATTGCAATGTAAAAAGATAGAAATAATAAACTGAAGGGTGATTTGATAATAATAAAGACATAGGGCTTTGATATCCACCACTAGTCATACATTCCCGATTTTGTATAAAGTATCAGCGCTCTAGCCATATTATGTGTACCTACTGGTTGCCAACCTAAGGGCATGGTATCTACTCCTTAAGTTATTGATTTCCCTAAGCAACGAGTTAGGCATGGTATCTACTCTAACTCTTTTCTTCCTTAAGGAATTCAGCATGGTATCTGCTTGAGTTGTTCCTTAAGAAAGCATAGGTACTGTGAAATCGACAACCACATGAGACCTAGGGCATGGTATCTACTCCCGGTTTCCCATGTTGATTAACCCGGGTATCCGGATAAGATGGTCCCTTGTTACTAATGTTAGACCCAGGACTCGGTCATCCAAATTGATCTAACTAACCTATCCATACCACATGCATACGTTGGCCTTACACATACATATGAGGAATGTAAATAAGCACAGGTGTTAATCAAGTTAAGTAACATAATAAGCTATGCAAAGATTTAATCAATGAATAAAAATATGGGAATGCATAACTAGGGCTTCAATCGAGCCCTATAAGAGAGTTAGTTACACATACTAACTGAAGTAAACATAATTAAACAAAACATAAGGGAGAAGAATAAACCCGAGAGAAGAGGCGTCAATTCTCTCCCAAGCTCTCCACTCCAAGAAAAGAGAAAAGTGTTTTCTATCTAAGGTGTCTTTTTGTGTGTGAGTTACAAGTGTATTTATAGGTCTTTGAGAAGTCCTAATAGACCCATGAGTCCTAAACTTTCCTAAAACGAAAATCTTGTATTTTCCAAAATAAGGTTCTGCAGTTTACTGTTCACGGCCGTATCTTTGCACTCGATCGCATATGTCCTTGCGCTCGATCGCAATGTGCGCTCGATCCTACAAGTGTGCGCACGATCGTATGTGCGCTCGATCGCATTGCATGTGCGCTCGATCGCACTTTGTCCAGAAAGTGCTCCAGGGCTTCTAGATTTCTTCCTTAAAGTGCCAAAACTGCTTCTTTTTCTCCAAGACACTATAAAAACATGTAAAACACACAAATGGAGTAAAAGATACCAAATTAACATAATAAAGGATCTAACAAGTGTAAATAAGGGGGCTTAAATATGTATATTTAAGCGTCTATCAAGTATTTGAAAGAAAGAGTAAGTTGCTAATTGAGTTATCTTATTTGAGAAATTTTGGGAACCTTTGTGAATGAATCGAAGGGTTCATTTCCATGGGTAGATCTAAAATTTGAAGTAAAGGAATTGAGGAAGTGGTTTGATGGCGAGTGATCTTCTGAAGGAACATCTTTGAGGAACAACAATTCAGAAATTGTATCTAGTTTGAGGCCTTAAGGTATGAAGTCAAGAGAAAGAGATGTGAGTGGTAAGGAGTTTAGTTTTGGAGCTCAAGGGTAGAAGAAGGATGTAAGGAAGGTGTGATGTTAAGAGATGCTTTTCGTTAAACATATGATTCGCAAGACTAGTTGGGTAAATTAAAGAACAGTTGGAGGGGAAATAATGGATTATAAGTATGAATAATCAATAAAAAATGATTACTGCCTGTTTAAAGTTTTTATTAATTAGAACAGAGTTTGGAAAAGTGTGGATTTGGCCATTTTAGTAAATGATGGTGAATCGGCAACTATGAGTAGACGATTCAAGGTGAAGATGGACTTGAAGTTTAATCGTGCTGTTTCGTAGTCTTGCTCAGGAAATTTCAATGATGAAATTTTTATAAGTGGTGGAGAATTGTAAGATCCGGCTCCTGAAAAGTAATATTTTAATTTTAGTGTTTAGTTTCGATGCGTTTTCGATGTATGGATTCCTTTTTTGTGGGTTAATTTTTTTTTTTTTTGAGTATTCGAAAATTTTGGAGCTTGGAACTAAGTAAATAAAATATGATTCGAGTAATTAATATGTATCTTGGGGGAAAGGTTAAATTTTTAAAGAGTCTTGGGTACTTAATGAAAGAAAGGAAGATTGGTGAAGTGAATATGAAAGAATAGAAATAAGGAGGGGTGAATGAGTAATTAAGCAAGGATTATAGTATAAAAGGGGTGAGTGGGATCAGATTTTTGTGTGGAAGGTCCTAGAAGAACTGAGAGGGAGAAAAGAGAAAGAGATAAAGGAAGAGAAAAGAGAGAGAAGAGAAAAGGGGAGGAATAAGAGGAAGAAAATGGGAAAATTTGACAAGGATCTTGGGTAAGAACTTGATTTCCTTTACTTTAATTGTTAAGTAGTTTCATTTATTAAAGATTTATGTTCTTGGAGATGAGATTTTTGGAGAAAATATGAGGAAGAACAAGGTTTTGGTTTTAGAAAATGTTTTATGCAAAATTTGGGCAATTTGAAAGCTTTAAGTCAAAATTTTGTCATGGGTATTGTAAAGTTTCATCTAAAAACCTTAGAAGTTTGTGTTTTAAAAAGGATTGGGTGCCGATGAAAGATCAAAGTCATTTTGGAAGGAAAAAGTGACAGTCGACTGTGTCAATTGCACAGTCGACTGTCTAAGAGGCAAAAGGTCTTAGGTTATCTTACAGTCGACTGTATAGCTATACAGTGGACTGTACAGCCTTGTTTTTGGGTTTTTGAGTTTTAAATCTTATCCTTTTTAAACCCTAAGCCCTTGAGAGTGGCTTAAAGATTTTAATTGAAGTATTAGGCCTTTGATTTGAGAAGAATGTGTTTGGTTGGTTATGTTATAACTTTTATTTTTATTATTATTATGTTAGGATAATTGGAGATTTGATTCAAAAGCTTTAGTAGCTTGGTGCTACAAGGTGAGTTTCACCTTACTTTTAGTAAGTGTAGTAAACTGTACAATGAAAATAAAAAGTTAAAAGTGTATAAATATAAAGGATTATGGAAATATGAATAAGGTATGATTTAAAGAATTATTTAAAATAATATAGGGTTGTACCTCGAAGAAGGATTATTATATGACTAACTTAATGAAAGACTAAGGGGATACAAAAGACATAGAGTATATAAATGAATTGAAAAGAAATGTGAGTAAATAAGTCTTGATGTAATTATTTGATAAATTGTTGTGATATGATTGATTGATAACTATTATGTTTAAGAAATTGTTAATTTATTCAAATTATATATATTCTTTTGTGGATATGGTGGTTCATTATGAATTGAGTTTGTAATTACTTGGGTTGAGAATTGGTTGTATTGTGAATGCCTTTCATGTAACTTGATTTCTTAATGATAATGTAAACGAATGAGTAATCATGTGAGGTCAGGACTTTACCTAGTAAGGGGTAGGGAGAGGATCCTAGTTATCTAAAAGATATGACTCCACCCAATAAAGGGATCCAAATTATTTATGTGGGGAATTTATCTAAGAATTAAAGGATTGATGTGAAGCTTTAGCAGCATGGTGTGCACCATGAATCAGGCTTAGTGCGTCGTGTCCTCTAGCAAGGAGGGAGTCCTCCTCTAGGTGTGCTCCGCGGCTCAGCCCTTGGGCGCCGCGGCCTCCAGCAGATGGAGGAGTTCTCCCCTGCTATGCGCCGCAGCCTGCCCTATTCTGAGCCGCTGCGCAAGGCACACCTGACACTTGATTTTAAACCTCTTCAGCTGGTGCATGCGACTTGATTAAAATGCACAGGTTCACTTAAACTCTTAAAGAGCCATGAGTCTTTGGTTCTTGAGATCTAAGGGCTGAGATTGACTTCAAGATTGGTTGAGGTAGTTATTGCTCTATATAAGGGTCATCTAGGAGCAATAAGAACAATGCAAAAAGTGTGAGAGTGCAAAGACACAAAACACAAGAAGATGTCTCATGTCCAAGAGTGGCTGGAGTTGAGAGAGATAGGCTCTCAAATCTTTCGAGGTGTCTCAAGTGAGAGAGAGTATACAAGATTGGGGATTCAAGGGCTTTGTAATTGGAATTTTCTTAGGGAAAATTCTAGGGAAACACTTAGTTCTTATCTCTTTCTTTTCTCTTCTTTCATTCATCAAGAACAAGAGGGTTCTTGAGGAGGTGTTGCTGTAATTGTAAGAACTCTATTGATTAAGTGTAGAGAGCTCGGAGGAGCTCACGGGGACGTAGGCAAATTACCGAACCTCAATAACAATTGCTTATGTTTTCTCTTTTATGGTTTGATTCTTGTTTTAGTACGAATCATTCTGGATTTAGGGGTTTGGAAAGATCACAACCTAGGCATAAGGTGATTTTCCAATAGTGGTATCAGAGCTAGAACAACGGTTATCAGAGCAAGGCTCCAAGAATCAAAGGAATCTTCTTGGGTGATTCAAGAATGGTGCTGGGATCAAGATCTGATATGGTTCTTGAGTGATTCAAGAACGGTGTTGGGATCAAGATTTGATTGGGTTCTTGAGTTTTAGAAGTTTGGAAAGCAATTGTGGGTGCTGTATAAATCTTAGGATTTTCTCCACAAGACGGGTTCAAACTTCATTGTTGAGAAGTTTGATGGAAAGGGAGACTTTGCCCTTTGGAAGAGGAAAATCAAAGCGGTTCTTATGCAACAAAAGTGGACTTGGCTATTGGAGAAGATGACGATTTTCCAACAAGTATCACGGAGCTCCAGTGGAATCAGATAAAGAAGATGGTGTATAGCACCATCTTTCTGCACATATCGGATAGTGTGACAAGGGAATGTGGAGATTTGGAAGATCCAGCTGTCATTTGGAAGAAACTATATGAGTTATTTCTTACCAAGACTCTCCCTAATAAAATTTATCTTTTGAAATGAATCTTTGCTTTTAAAATGGATCCTAACAAAGAGTTGCAAGATAATCTTAATCTGTTTAATAAACTAGTTCAAGATTTGACTAGTTGTAGTATAACATTCCTGGATGATCAATTGGCTGTTATATTGTTGAATTCTCTGCCCGATTGTTTTGAAAGCTTGATTAATGCTATTGAATATGGAAGAGATACACTAACCAAAGAAATAGTGATTAATGCTATAAGGGCTCATGATTTCAAAGCTAAGATGAGGGAAGGATCAAGTGGAGAAGGCCTGTTCGTTACAGGAAGGCCTGCAACTCGGAATGGCAGCAGCATCTATGGCAACTACCGGGACAAACCAAAGGGTGGAGGGCAGAGCCATGGAAGATCGCATTCTAAACTGAAATTTGGAGGAAAGCGATGCTACTACTGCAATAAGGAGGGTCTTTTCAAGAGAGATTGCAAGAAGATGATGAGGGGTGAGAAAGGAAGAGGCCATACCAACAATGGAGAGGCTTAGATTGCCAAGGGAGAACAACAAGATGATGATCTTCTTGTTGTGCGCTCAAATGTGAGCAAGAGGCAAGGCAGCGAGAAATTGATCTTGGATTCCGGGTGCACTTATCACATGTGCCCTCACTGGGATTGGTTCAAAAATTTTAAGGAAACCAATGAAGGAAAGGCTTTCTTGGGGAACGATACTTCTTGCCAAGTGAGGAGGATAGAAGACATCCAATTGAGGATGTTTGATGGAATTACAAGACTGCTGTGGAATGCGAGATATCTTCCAGATTTGAGAAGAAATTTGATCTCACTAGGGCAGCTAGATTCCATAGGGTACACATACAAAGTAGAGGGAGGAAAGATCAAGGTAACAAAGGGATCTTTGGTAGTGATCAAAGTAGCAATAAAGGATGGTCTCTATGAGATGATTGGAGAGACAGACATCAAGGATCAAGCAGCAAGCTTGATGGCTGAGATGGATAAGGCAGTTCTTTGGCACAATCACTTGGGACATATGAGCGAAAAGGGGCTGCAAGTTGTCAGTAAGGATGGTTTACTTGATGGTGACAAGGTAGAGAAACTTGATTTCTGCGAGAGTTGCGTTCTTGGTAAGCAACATCGGGTCAGCTTCAACTTCAGAGTGCACAAGTCTAAGGGAATTCTTGATTACATTCATGCTGATCTTTGGGGACCAGCAAGAACACCAACACAAGGAGGTAATCTTTACTTTCTTTCTTCAATTGATGATTATTCTAGAAAGCTTTGGGTTTATTTGTTTAAAAATAAATCAGATGCTTTGAATAAGTTTGTGGTGTGGAAAAAGTTGTTGGAAACTCAAACAAGTAAGGTAGTTAAGGTTTTAAGAAGAGATAATGGCTTAGAATTTTGCAATCAAGATTTTGACAAATTCTGTGAGTTAAATGGGATTCTAAGACATAGAACAGTTGTGAAAACCCCTCAGCAAAATGGAGTTGTTGAGAGGATGAATAAGACCCTTATGGAAAATGTTAGGTGCATGATTAATGGTTCCGGGTTACCCAAATGTTTTTGGGGGGAAGCTGTGTCTACTGCTATGTATTTGGTTAATAGATCACCCTCTAGAGCTTTGGATCTTAAGACTCCCAAGGAGATGTGGAGTTGTAAACCCCCTGAGTTAAGCAACCTTAGGACTTTTGGATGTACTGCGTTTGCACATTAAAAGGATGATAAACTTAGCCCAAGGTCTAGAAAATGTGTGTTTTTAGGATATGGTGAAGGGGTTAAGGGGTATAGGTTGTGTTCTTTAGAGCCAAAAGGAACTAAATTCATAATAAGTAGGGATGTCATTTTTAATGAGTTATTATTTCCCAATTTGGAGAAAACTAACCCTGTAGGGGATAGTGGGCAAACCAGCCCGGTTTATGTGGAGCATAGGATCAAAGAAAATTCAGTTCAGGTAGAGCAAGGAAGGCAAGAGGGTTCAGACTAGGTAGAGCCCATTAATGAAGGCCAAGCTTAAGACACTCAAGAGGAGGCTGAACAAGAAGGGGATGATGTAGCAAATCAGAATGATTATTAGCTCACAAGGGACCGAGAAAGGAGACTGGTCAGACCACCTTTGAGATATGACTTTGCGGATGCTAATGTAGTAGCTTCTTATTAAGAAGGAGGGAGTGAACCAGAAACTTACATTGATGCCATGGGATGTAAGGATTCGTCAAGATGGAAGCTAGCTATGAAGGAGGAATGCATTCTTTGAGGAAGAACAACTCTTGGGAATTGGTGCCCAAACCAGAAAAATAGAGATTTGTGGATTGTAAGTGGATTTACAAGATCAAAGAAGGGAACAGTCCAGGGGATAAAGTCTAGTACAAGGCTAGGCTGGTGGTGAAAGGGTTCACACAAAGAAAAAGCATAGATTTCACTGAAATATTCTCACCAGTTGTGAAATACAAGACGATAAGGATAGTGTTAGCTATGGTGGTCCAATTTAATTGGGAAATCGAGCAAATGGATGTGAAGACAGCGTTATTACATGGAGAGCTTAATGAGACCATCTACATGAGGTAACTCGAGGGCTATGAGGAAGGAAGGCAGAGAGATTTTTTGTGCCAATTGAAGAAATCTCTTTATGGCCTAAAGCAATCACCTCGGTAATGGAATAAGAGGTTCGATTCCTTTGTAACTTTCTTGGGTTTCATGAGGAGCTACTATGATTCGTGCTTGTACTATAAAGGTCACAAGGTAGAGGAAATGGTGATTATCCTCATCTATGTTGATGATATGTTGTTGGTTGGTAACAGCAGGGAGAGGATAGAAAAGTTAAAGTCTCAACTCAGTTCAGAGTTTGAGATGAAAGATCTTGGTCATGCACAAAAGATCCTTGGGATGAGTATAATCCGGGAAAGGGAGAGAAACAGGTTGAAGGTTTCTCAGTCTTCCTACATAGAAAAGATGATATCTAAGTTTTCTATGGAAGATAGTAAACCAGTAAAGATTCCCTTTACTGGTCATTTCAAGTTCTCTAGCGATCAATGTTTGAGATCGGATGTGGAGAAGAAGGAAATGGAAAAGGTCCCTTACTCTAGTGTGGTTGGATCAGTTATGTTCATGATGGTAAGCACTAGACCCAACATTGCTCATGCAATTAGTGTTCTCAGCAGGCTTATGAGTAATCCTAAAAAGGAACATTGGCTTGGGATGAAGTGGTTGCTGAGGAATTTGAAGGGAAGCTCAGATGTGGTGCTTGTTTAAAAGAAGATGGGTAAGTCCATCTGGTTAGAAGGTTATGCTGATTCGGACTATAGAGCAGACCGGGATAAAAGAAGATCGATTCTCTCATACTGCTTCAACTTAAATGGATGTCGTATAAGTTGGAAGGCTCAGTTACAGCCGGTGGTAGCACTCTCAACAATCGAGGCTGAGTACATAGCAGGAATGAAAGCGATTAAGGAGGCTATGTGGTACAAACGGCACAGGCTTGGTGCGCCGTGGCCTCCAGCAAGGAGGGAGTCCTTCTCCAGGTGTGTGCCGCAGCCTCCAGCAGGTGGAGGAGTTCTCCCTTATTGTGTGCCATGGCCTACCCTGTTCTGAGCCGAGGTGCAAGGCATACATGACACTTGATTTTAAGCCTCTTCAATTAGTGTGTGGGACTTGATTAAAACGTACAGGTTCACTTAGACTCTTAAAGAGCCATGAGTCTTTGGTTTTTGAGATCTAAGGGTTGAGATTGACTTCAAGATTGGTTGAGGTAGTTATTGCTCTATATAAAGGGTCATCTAGGAGCAATAACAACAACACAAAAAGTGTGAGAGTGCAAAGACACAAAACACAAGAAGAGTTCTCATCTTCAGAAGTGTCTCAAGTGAGAGAGAGTATTCAAGATTGCGGATTGAAGGGCTTCGTAATTGGAATTTTCTTGGGAAAAATTCTAGGGAAACACTTAGTTCTTATCTCTTTCTTTTCTTTTCTTTCATTCATCAAGAACAAAAGAGTTCTTGAGGAGGTGTTACTATAATTGTAAGAACTCCATTGATTTAGTGCAGAGAGCTCGGAGGAGCTCACGGGGACGTAGGCAAATTACCGAACCTCAATAACAATTGCTTGTGTTTTCACTTTTATGGTTTGATTCTTGTTCTAGCACAAATCATTCTGGATTTGGGGGTTTGGAAAGATCACAACCTGGGCATAAGGTGATTTTCCAACAATTTATAATCAAAGACGTCCCCTTTTCTATGATTTGCCTAAAGAGGGACAAATTGAATATGATTTGAACATGAAGTGAAATAAAATGAATTAAATAAAGACTTGAACATGCATCGTATTGCATTGCATTAAATTTTCATAATGGATGATTGGTGTATAATTGATTACATTGATTGGCTCATATAAGGTATAAGTGATGTTTGGCCTATGAGGGGCATATGTTGTGATTAGTCCATTAATGATCAATTTGTTCTTTATAATCTTGGGAGAAATCGTTCCTTTCAGTACCTTAAACGACACACCTTTGAATTAATAAATACATTGTCTACACCACAAACTATACCATTTTACTATAGAGTATTCTAACACACTTAGGTGGGCATGGGTCACGACATATAGGTTTAGTTTGATCGTGTGGGAGCAAAGTGATCTGAGCATAAACCTCATCTATCGTTTGTTATGCTTGTGATTGAATGTGAACAACCGACAAAAGATCTTATAAGCAAGATTAATATTATAACGACCCAACCTCCCACTTGCCATAATATTGTCCGCTTTGGCACGTAGTTCAAGTAAAGGTGACAATCACTTATAAATAGACTCGTCACATCCTCTTTAGTCGATGTGGGATACCAAGACTTGACCCCCATCATGAGGTGTCACAATCTCCCCTCCTTTGGGTACAACATTCTCGCTATGTGGTGTGATCCACATCTCGTAACCAACTAGTTAAAATTGCTAGCTAAACTTTTGAGAGTCAGCTCTGATACCACTATAATGACCTAACCTCCCATTTGGCATAATATTGTCCGCTTTGGCACATGAGGCCTTATAGATTTAAAACATATTATGCAAGTGTAGGATACCAAGACTTATAAACAGCCCAATCAAATCCTTTTTAGCCGATGTGGGATACCAAGACTTGATCCCCATCTTGGGGCATCACAATCTCCTCTTTTTTGGGCACAACACTGTCGTTGTGTGGTATGGTACACATTTGACAACCCATCATTGTGTGGTGTGGTACACATCCAGAAAACCACTAGTTAAAATCGTAGGTCAAGCTTTCAAGAGTCAGTTCTGATACCACTATAATGACTCGACCTCCTATTTTGGCACAATATTTTTCACTTTGGTATATCAGGCCTCACGACTTTAAAACTCATTGTGCAAGTAAAAGGTGACAATCACTTATAAACAACTTAGTCGTATCCTCTCTAACTAATATGGGATACCAAGACTTGACCCCTATCTTGGGGCGTCGTAGCATCACCATGAAATTTTACAAACATAACAAGGTCATTCCAAACAACATCGATTCATGTAGCACCCAAATACAAAAATTAGCACAGCTTTATTCTCAAGATTTCTTACTCCATCCCACTTCAATACAAGCTACAACTCCTAAATGACATCCTCTCTAACCCTACACAACTTACTCTTTAAAACCAACTCATGCACCATGCTCATGCAGCTAGAGTCTACAGAACCTTAAACCTAAAGCTTTGATACCAAAAATGTAATATCCCATCCCAAGTGGGCCCATCTCATAATGGCATCATTATTTTTTAAGCACTGATCACCTTGACCTTTAAACATGCATGCAAATCCCATAATTTAAGTCATAGAAAACATTTCTATAGCACACCACTATTTCATGCATACACACTCACACATATATAAATATTTTTACAACACATCATGATTAATATCGAATAGTTTACATAAGGTATAAACTTATAGAAAATTACATCCATGACATTTACATTACACATTTTCCCTAAACAAACAAAAGGGGTGAGGATGTCGTTCGCCTAGACCTTCCTATGGATACCTTTTTTCTTTGATCTCCTTACTGCCTTGATCCAAAACCTTCTGAAAAATTTTCCTGAAATGTTAATAAATAGGGAGGGGGTGATTTAAAAAGTTCAAAGTTTTCACATTAATAGAAGTAATCGATTTGGAACTCATTTCCTTACTTTCGAAACTTGTTACATAGCCAATATGTCTATCTTCAAATACTTTCCTCACTACTTATCATAGAAGAGAACAATCATCACAAGGAATCGTTAATGCATTTAAATAATGACATGAGACATTATTTTACCACACCATACACAACACAAGGATAAATCATTCAGGAGTAACATTCATCTCAAAATTTTCCACATCACAAACAATCGACATCAACATGCCCTTCACTGGACCAATGCCCTTCATAGGACAATCACATCATGAAAAGGAAGAAAAGAAATCGATGAATAAATGAAGCTTAGTGCATCATGGCATATTTCTATATAGGTTGATGTGAAGGATTATGCTAGCACACAATAATTTATCAAATTGATCATGGACAATGCAGATGCGAACTTTCCAACCCTTTTACCAATTGGAATTGAATGTCCTTACAAATCCCCATAATGAGTCCTAATTAATTAGTTGTATGTTGGAGCCATTTTTTGATCAATAATTTAAAGTAAATATGGTTGAGTGAAAAAATTTTCTTAAACTTATGAGGTTATAAGTTGATCCCTAAAATAAAAAAATAAAAAAAGTCTCAACTGATTAATCCTTAAACTAACATTTTATGTGCAATGTGGTCCTTTTAAATGATTTATTCGGTTGAAATTTCTTACAATACCTAGTCATGCTTTTACGGTTGGTAAAAACTTGTATTAACCGCTAATAAAACATTAATGTTATTGTTCCCTATACTAGAATTATGGGATAAAATCATGTCGAAGAACCACATTGTGAACATGTAAGTTTAGGGATTCATTTGGTAATTTTTCCTGTTTACGAACTAAATTCTAACCAACCCCTAAATTTTAAGGATAAATTTGCAATAAACTGAACTAAATAAAATTTAACTAAAGAGACCTAGCTCTTCAATAGTAACTAGAATATTATTTTTTGCAATACACCATTGAATAAGTGCCACATCAAACTATTGTTGATATGACAATACTCATCCATCATAGCTACCTAGACTTTATAAATGGATGGGATTATAATTCATTTCTCCCTAGTGAGTTTTAAACTTTAAAAATGTTGGTTAGAAGTAAAACTTCAACTCTTCCCTACCGTGTGAATACCATTGATGTAGGATTTTGAAAGTATATTAGCAAATAAATTACAAGCATACTTGTCGATCAGCTGACTGCTTAGTTGGTATTGCAGCAAACAGTAAACAACTATAAAGGAAAGACACATTTGATAGAGATAAGAAGGGGTAAAGAATCCAATTCTCATGCTTAGTCCTTATCTATGGGTCCTTCATATAGGAGACTTAGGTTTGATCCCTATCCCTACCAATATATCATAAAAGATAAGAAGTGGTAAAAGTTGAAGATCAATGAAAGGAAAAGATTTATTTTCCCCAAAAGTAGACCTAACTCTTAAATTATTTTATGAAATAGACTCCACCCAATATAGAAAATAATTTATGAGCTAGATAGGCATATTTTGAAATAAAAGTCAGAGTACTTAAGCTTGAAAGGATATGATTATAATGTTACTATAAATAGTATTGTCCTGTCAAAATTATGGTTCCAAATTTCCAATCAATCTCAAGTATAGAGCTGAATGTCTATGATCATTTTGATAGTTTAAATTTGGATAAACATGTCTATTAGAAACAAATAATTGGAGG
The DNA here is from genome assembly GCA_023935145.1 of Bretschneidera sinensis. Taxonomy (NCBI): domain Eukaryota; kingdom Viridiplantae; phylum Streptophyta; class Magnoliopsida; order Brassicales; family Akaniaceae; genus Bretschneidera; species Bretschneidera sinensis. The sequence continues at coordinate 73,649,379 of CM043702.1, read as the reverse complement.
GTCATCATAAAGGATTGTCAACATGCAATTTTCAATACGTAATCTACAGATTTTCCTTTATTTTTCTCAAAATCAATTTTCTTGTGTATGTGAAAAAATCTGGAGACACAAGTTATAGTGGATACTCTAGTAACTTAAGTGTTGTATATTGACATGCTGTACTTAGAATTTTGAAATATGTAAAGAAAATCATGGACCATTACATCTGTTATAATGGATAGCATGAATTATGAATCTTATATCTTGTTGAATATGATAATTATTTAATTGCATTTCTATGATAACTAAAAAAGTTACTAACATATACTAATATATAAAAAAATTCAAGATTGATGTGATTCTTAATTTTATTAGTAAAAGAGTAATCTAAGTTTAATATTGGTTTAAGAAATATCAAAAAGTTTATACACATGAGAATAGACAGAATAGATAGCATGATAATTCTCTTGTATTGTAAAATGTTGTTGTGATTATAAAAGGAATGTTGAAAAGACCTCTTCTAGTATTATGGTTATCTATTTGGCTTATAATTTTGATAGAAATTTACAAGGATATGAGTTTATTGCATGAAAAGAGGTTAATTCTTAATAGAAAACTCTGCTTCGATGATAATGCCACTGAGACTTAGAAATTAATACATATGCTACTATAAGGTTTGTACATTAGTGCGCACCAGATAATCACTTAGCAAGATAATGAGTTACAAGTGACCATAGTCAAATAATTAAATGTGAGGGGAAGTTTCACTTGCAATGGTGGTAATGTTGATTGCAAGTGCAATTAGGATCTAGTATGAGATATTGCACTACACTATCATGGGCATATAACCAAGCATACAATGAAAGTCCAGGAAATTTGGACTAAGCCATAATATTGTGAGCCAGTTAATGATTGATGGAGTGATCACTAAAAATTTGAAAGCAAGTTGGAACTTAATTAGTAGATCCGTTGACGAAAAGACTAACAAGGGGTGTTTAAGACACCAAAACAGATGATTATCAAATCATTACTCTATAATCACAAATGATAGAACTTCAACTCAATTCCTGATATAACATCAAATATTAAGTTCAGTGGGTCAAAGTACATCAGCTGAGTGATTACAAGAACTTATAACTTTATACCATCAGTAATGGAAAGTGCTTGGTACTTGTAATGTAAAAGTGGAGGTTGAAATAGTTTATATTAACAGACCTATAACCAAACTCTATGTAAATGCTTAATTTACAGGGGCATTTTTGATAAAGTCTACCTATGTGAATGTGAAGTGGTGTCGCTTCTCAGAGTTCGGCTCTTAAATATTCATGAAAGAATACAAACACTGTGCTAGTAAAGTGTCAGTTTATTTTGAGCTTCCGTTCGTAAAAAAACCTTATGTGTGAGATGTGTTTAGTTAGTCGAATAGAATCGATAGTTTGAAACTTAGTCTACCACTCCTTTTTTACTAGTAATAATGTGTCTTCACTAAGTGGAGCTTCAAATCGTAAGATACCTTCATTCATGCATAAGATTTCTAGAAATGTAAGTCTAGTTTATTTTAAAAATGGTGGGGCATTGTTGGAACATTTTCAAAATAAAAAGGGTCAATCGATTGGTGCCAAGGCCCACTCGATTGGACCATGATTTTCATCCAATGCGGTTTTGGCAAAAAGTTTTCAGAGTCGACTGGGCATTATCCGAGTCGACTAGATCCATGGTTATTTCATTTTGCACTTTGAAATCTAACAATTAAGTCTGTTTATTATCCAAATGTTGTGTATGTCCGAAACAGACCTAAAACCCTATATGTAAAGGGTTGTTTAATTGTCATTTTAAAAGATTAAAAACAATTCTCATCATCTTCTACCTCTAAACTTAATTTTGTATTTTATTCATGCACAAATACTATACAAAACCTTAGATTTTTTTGTTAATACAACTGAAGCACATTGAATTTATTTTGATTTGTGTTTCACAGTCATTCATTGGGTTTTATTGTCCTTTGGGTTATTTGCAAACCCAATGCACACTAAGTAATTTGTATTCGGAGAAAACTAAACCTTAAGAAAAGTAGTGTTGCTACACACCTTGAAGTGTCTCAAACACTTTACTATATATATATATATATATATATATATATATATATATATATATATATTGTAATTTGTTCTAACAAAATTGTGATCTAGAAATATTTATTTCCATCACAGAAATGCATAATAATGACGCCTTCACTTATAAATATGACTCAGATATATTCTTCCTACACAGAGGAAAAAATCATAACTATAGGTACGACATAACTCATAATACAACTCAAGTTACATTCTAATTATAAAATTAAATGGTGAGAGCCTCGCCCAAGTTTATTTTCTTGGTAGTCCTATTTGTTATTGCATCATGTATGTCTATCCTTTTCTCTCCCTATTTTTCATTGTTTTGAATGAGTTATATTTTTAGGTTAATTATAATTTTCCCCTATGGTTTGGTACATTTTAAACCACAATAGTTGAATTTAATTTTGCTCAAAGCACAAGTGGTAAATTGTAATTAACCCTATGTTTTTAGTTTATAATTCTATTTATTTTATTATTAACCTAACGGTTTTATAATTAAGGCATTTTTGAGGTGGGTGGAGTTGAGTTGATTTATGTTTGTTTTGTGCTTGATTTTTAATAAATATACAAGTTATTTTATAGTAAAAGTGTTTAAACAATGAAAAATGTTGGCAGTTTTTTCACAAAAAATTGAGGCACAAACACAGATCTCATTGCTATAGACCTTTAAAGTATATTGAAGACTGTCATAAGCTTGGTTGCGAGCCAAACTCGTACAAGGGTGGCATATGTTTTTGTAAGTGTAACGGAGTGGAAGAGGTGAATCCAATTCAATGCTAACATCCAACAGATTGCATCAAATGCACAATTGGTCTTTGTGCTTGTGGATGGTCTTATTCTAATATGAGTGCATAAATTACCAAGGTTACTACAATGATAAATTATTAAACAACTAGAATAAAGGATGCCAAGAGCATTATTTCTCATTAAATATTTAAGAATTTAAGATAATAAATTTACAACTTGAGAATTGGTTAATTTTATGTAGAAAATTAAATAATTGTTTTACTTACTTGAGTATATAAAGGATAGTTTTTTTATCATAATTTGACATGAGAATGTCCATTAAAATATTTTTGTTAATATAGTTTGGATAACAGTCTAACCAGAAATTACTAATATGATACACTTTAAATTTTTGAGATTAAATTTGACTTGGGCCAAATCACATTGAGACAAATTGTAATCAAACTAAAAAATTCAATTTGGAAACTCAAACCCGAGTAACAAAATATACAAAGCATTCATGCAGGTGAAGAAACGGTTGAATTACTGGCCTTGTGGTAATTATCTAACTCAATTTATAAACAAAAGGAAGTTGAGATTTTATACACAGTTAGCTAGTGTCTAGAAACGAAAGATGTCAATGCACCAGTAGAAAATGAAGACAGAAAGATTGGAGGAACTTTTCTATGATTCTTCATATCTTTTTCATTAAGAAAGAAACTAAAAATATATAGAGTACATAGGCAAAACAATTCCAGAAGGAATTTCTCATAAACGGCAAGGAAATCACATCATAAATAAAAAGGAAATCACATAATTACAAGGATAGGGAAACTACCAGCTAATTACAATCAACCTAATTACCCAATAAATGATGGAATAGTAAATACAAATTATTCTACAATAAATAATGATTATGAAAATTTATAAAGGAGAAGGCTTGAATTTCAATACTCCCTCTCAAGCCACACTGTAAATGTTAATCATGCCCAGCTTTCTTGATAAATCATCAAATTTTAATCTGGCAAGAGCCTTCATGAGTATATTAGCAGTTTGACAATTCATTGGGATGTAACTAACAATGAAAGTTCCTTCATCAATTTTCTCTTTAATGAAATGATGATCAATCTCAACATGTTTTGTCCTATCGTGATGAACTGGATTCTTGGCAATAGTGAGTGTCGCTTGATTATTGAAAAATAATTCCATACGTTGATCTAAAGTCGCCTTTGATTCTGACAATAGTGTCTGTAACCAAATGCCTTCACAAATACCCTGTGCCATGGCTCAAAATTCGGCTTCTACACTACTGCAAACTACAACAGATTGTTTCTTGCTCCTCCAATTTACCAAATTACCCCACATATAGGAGCAATAGCTCGATGTTGATATGCGATCCATTACTGAACCTGCCCAGTCCGCATCTGAAAAAACTTCAACATTTCTTTTAGAGGTTCTTGAGAAAAATATACCCTTACCCGGTGTCATCTTAAGATATCTCAAAACTCTGTAAACTGCAATCATATGTCGCTCTGTTGGGAAATTCATTAATTAGCTAACAACAATGATGGAAAAACCAATGTCAGGCCTTGTGTGGGATAGATAAATGAGTTTTCCTATAAGACGTTGGTATCATCCTTTGTCGACAGAAGCACTCCCATCATTTTCTTCTAGCTTAACTGTTGAGTCCATAGGAGTCTCGGCAGGCTTCCAACCAAGCATTCCTATTTCACTTAACAAGTCCAGGATATAATTATGTTGGGAGATAGAGATACCTTTTCTTGACCGACCATTTCCATCCCGAGGAAGTACATCAGATTCCCTAGGTCCTTGATCTCAAACTCTTTGGCTGAGAACTGTTTAAGCAGCCCAATTTCCTCCTTATGATCTCCAGTCAAAATAATATCGTCCACGTATACAATAATAATAGCTTTCTTTCCGTCTGGGAAGTGCTTCACAAAAAGTGTGTGATCTGACTAACACTGAGAATATCCATACCTTTTTACAGCCTTTGTTAATCGCTCGAACCAAGCGTGGGGAGATTGCTTAAGGCCATACAAGGATTTTTGAAGTCTACAAACCTTATTGATATTTGACACTTTCTCAAGACCGGTAGGGATGTCCATGTAAACATCCTCTTCTAAGTCACCATTGAGTAATGCATTTTTTACATTGAGCTGATAGAGGGACCAATCAAGGTTAGCAGCAAGCGATAAGAGAACGCGAATAGTATTGAGCTTGGCAACAGGTGCAAATGTCTCTTGATAATCAATGCCATTGGATTAGGTGAATCCTTTGGCAACCAGACGAGCCTTGTACTTGTCCACACTACCATCTACCTTATATTTAATTGAAAAAATCCATTTACACCCCACAGATTTCTTATTCTTTGGTAGTTCAGTAATCTCCCATGTACCATTCTATTTTAGTGCCTGAATTTCCTCATTGACAGTAGCTTTCCACTTAGGACATTCGAAAGCTTCCTAAATATTATGAGGAATCTGTATCTCTGTAATACTAGTAGTGAAGGCATGAAAAGAAGGTGATAGCTTATTATAGGACACAAAATTTCCAATAGGATGTTGGGTACATAACCGAACTCCTTTCCTCCAATAAATAGGCAGATTAATAATCTCATTTTCTAACTCAAAATCAACAATACTATCAAAGTCAGAAAATGTTGTTACTTAGAATTTCGCTTAGATTTGGACTTGGTTCAGTGTCACAGTTCTGTTTAGTTTCAGTTTCTTCCTCTGTCACTTCTTGGACATGCTCTTTATCTCCTAAGTCAACAATGAACTTAGTGTCTTCAGCAGGTAGTGCTTGACTGGGTGACTCTGGAAGATTGTGATTTTCTGACCCTAGGAGAATGGGATGTTTTGTGCTGATGGGTGACTCAATGAATGACTCAAAGTTCCAAGACTGATATTCTTGAGTTGAATTCTCCCCCTAAATATCAATCTTGGGGTAGTATGGCAAACTTTAAAAAAAGTAACATCCATCAAATTGTAGAATTTTTTCGTGATTGGAGAATAGAATTTGTATTCTTTTTTACTCGAAGAATACCCAAGAAAGATGCACTTGAGTGACCGAGGATCGAGTTTACTCCTTTGTTGTTGATGGATATGAACAAAGACAGAACACCCAAATACTTTGGGTGGGACAGACAAAATGAGACGAGTTGTTGAAAATGATTTTAGAAGAGTTTGACATGGGGTTTGGAATTTTAGGACCATAGAGGGCATTCTATTGATTAGATAAGCCGCCGTAAGGACAGCCTCTCCCCAGAAAAATTTTGGAACATTAGTAGAGAACATAGGACAGCCTCTAGAAGATGTCTATTTTCCCTTTCTGCGATACCATTTTGTTGTGGGGTGTCTACACATGAACTCAAATGAACTATCCCTTCTTTTACTATAAATTCTCCTAGAAGGGAGTTGAAGTAATCCTTAGCATTATCTAACTTTATGTAATACCCATATTCGTATAGAAAGGGTAAAGAAATAATTTGATAAATATGACATGGAGTGAAAATAATATATATATATATATATATATATATATATATATGCAAAAGATTTAATTTTTATAAAACAATTCTTAAAAAAAAAACAGACGCATGGTGGTGTAAAAAAAAAGAAAAGAAGAAAAAAAAACAATTTGGACGTGGCAACACCTAGCTCCAGGTGTTGCCAAAGTAGTTCACATTTCTTGCATGTTGCACAGCAAGAAAACAGTGACGGTGCCGCATAAATTTTTTATTATAAATATATTGAATTGTTTTATTAGTTTTATCAAATCCTGTTTGGTTTTCTTCAAATCTCAAATCTAAACTACTTTATTTCTTTAAACATTTGGGAACTAAAAGAAAGGTTGAAAGAGTAAAATTTTGAAGGGATTTTCGGGAGAATTTCATAGAGAATCACGAGAAGCTCTAAGAAAAACAGAAGGTAATAACATGAAGTTTATTTTTGAAATTTAGCATACATGAAATTCCTGAAATTCAAAGTGGGAATTTTCAAAGCATGTGAATTATGGAAGAATTGAAGAATAAATTAGAATTTAATATGAATATTATGTCAAGTGTTGATGATCAGCAACCGGGGGAAATTGCTGAGAGAATCAAGAAAGGCAAAGAAGTGATCCATGGGTAGCTTCAAGTGCTACATGGTGAGTTAGATTTACTTTAAGTAATCAAGATAAATATGAAATATATAATGATAATATTTGAATAACTTATTAACCTATGATTTGATAATAGATTAAAGTTATTATATAAGAAGTAATATTATTGGAATAATGAGTCGATTTAATAATGAATGTGATAAATTAAATTCTTGATGAGTTATGGTTGATAAATTGATGTGATATATGAGGAGAATAAATTAGTGAAATTGATCAAATAGTAATTTGAGAAAAGGCAGGATTGCTAAATTTAATCTCTAAACACATGATTGTTTTTATATTATTGTTCATATGAATATTTCATATGCATATGATGCAATATAAGAATAGGGAGGGGGTCGGTCTAAATGAAAAACCGTGACAGCTGGTATATGCTAGAAATAAATGAAAACTATGGCAGCCAGTATATGATAGAAATAAAAGAACCGGGAAGGGCCTTGTCTAAATAAAACAAAAGAACCGGGAAGGCAGCCAGTCTAAGATAAAAACATGTTGACATGTGGGAAGACGTTTCCTAATAATAATTCATGCATTGTATCTGTTTTAAATATTGATTTTATTTTATTTTATCTGTAAATAAAGCTTGTATTAAGATGATAAAAAATGTACAAAATTTACACTGGGCATACCCAGGTGATATACAAATGAGGCATATACAAGTCAAATAAAGGCTTACACCAAAGCCTAAACAGTTGATCATAAGAAACAAATACTCTGGGCATTCCCAGGGGCAAGCAAAGAAGCTAGACTAACCAAAGAGCATTTTGAGGTGACAGTAGGAGCCTTAACAAGCTGTACCCATAAGAGAAGTAGCCAACTAATATCATACATGAACACTAGACATACCCAAGGAGGAACCAAGGAGCAATACAACATACAAGAGCAAAAAGCCTAACAAGCACAGCTAGGGCATACCCTAGAAAATAAAAAGGCAAATACAGGGAAAACCAACACTAAGAGCACAACTTACATCCATGCAAAGGAGAGAAAACATGAAACAATGGACTCTACAAAAGTGCCTAATCTCAGGGCAGGTAGCATAAATAATTCTGTATATACCCAATTGAATCTTCTTCACTAAACTGGCAGGGGGGCAAGAGATTTATCAAAAAGTTTGGCATTTCTAGCCAACCATAAGTTATACACTGTGCTTGCTAAGGCTGTCTTCTTGGCTATCGCTGAGGGCCCAGTACCTTTGACTTTGAGTGTCCACTTGATTGCACTCTCAATTGTTTCCATTTGCCTCCTACATCCGAGCCACCTATTGATGGATTCCCATACCTCCTTGCTGACTCTACAATGGAAGAAGAGGTGTTCCAAATTTTCTTCCTGTTCAGAGCAGAGAGGGCACATCTTATCATTCCCTCTAGCTGGAGCTTATCTTTAGTGAGGAGTCTGTTCTTTATGGCCAGCCAAAGAATGAAGGAATGTTTTGGGGGGCAGTGTCCATACCATACCAGGGAGGCCCATCTGACCTCATTTCCTTTCTATCTCACTGCATTATACACTTTCCTTATGCTCAACTCATCATGTAGCCTCCACTCCATTAGCTTGTTACTAGCTTACAGAGAAGAGGGGGGCTGACCAGCCAGCTCATCTCTGATTTCCAGGGTCCTCTTCCAAAGAGGAGAATCATCCTTACATGCCTTGACCTCCCAAATGGATTTATTCAAAAGGTAGTAGTGCTGGACCCATTGGATCCATAAAGAATCCTTCTTCATATGGATGTTCCACGGGAGTCTTGTAAGGAGGGCCTTATTCCAGGTTTTAAAGTCAACCAGCTCTAAACCCCCCTCAACTTTAGGCCTACAAATATCAGCCCAAGCAACTAAGGCCTTTCTCATGCCTCCATTTTTACTATTCCACAGAAAGGGTCTACACATTCTGATATTCTTTTCTAGGATGTTGCCAGGGATGGGGAAAATTGCAAGCCAGAAGCATTCCACTCCTTGGAACACAAATCTGATCAGCTCAGTTCTCCCAGTATAGGACAGTGAGGAACCAGCCCAAACGTTTATGTAACCAGCAATTTTCTCAATGAGAGGGGCATAGTGAGCAGCATTCAGTCTTGCAGAGGCAAGGGGAACCCCTAAGTATTTAAAAGAGAGGCAGCCATCCTCCATTCCAGTACATCTTCTGATTTTCATAAGCTCCTCAGGCTTAATTCCAGCATGAAAAATGTTGGATTTGGCAAAGCTAACCTTTAACCCTGTACACTCACTGAAGGTGTTGACACAGTTCATAAGCATCCCCACTGATTTAGCCTCCCCTCTTGCAAACAGTATGAGATCATCAGCAAAGGCTAGGTGAGTGATCTTGAGCTTGTCACACTTGGGGTGGTATCTAAAACCATCTTTCTTATTCAGTCCCTTAAGCATCCTTGACAAGTACTCCATAATCATAACAAAAAAGTAAGGAGAAATGGGATCCCCTTGTCTGATTCCTCTTTTGCCTGCAAAGAACCCATGAAGACTACCATTGATGGATAGGGAGAATGTTTTTGTTGATACACACTCCATGATCCATGATCTAAACTTATCAGGGAACCCAAGCCCCTCAATAATGCTGTTCAAACACTCCTAGTCCACAGTGTCATAAGCTTTCCCGAGGTCTATCTTAATCATACATCTAGGAGGGATCCTCTTCCTGCAATACTTCCTGAGTAATTCCTGAACCAAGTAGATGTTTTCAGCCATACTCCTAGCCTTGATAAAGGTAACCTGAGTAGCGTTGACAATTTGATTCAAGCATAAGGCCAATCTAGATGCAAGAATCTTGGAAATGACTTTATAGATCACATTGCAACAAGCAATAGGCCTAAAATCCTCAACTCTGGAGGCTTGCTTGCTTTTGGGGATCAGGGCTAGGGTAGAATGGTTAAGCTGCTTTAGAAGCCTCCCATTCAGGAAGAATTCTTGAACAACCTCTATAATATCTTTGTGGATCACCTCCCAAGCTTTCTTGAAGAATTTCGATGCGTACCCATCTGGCCCAAGGGACTTATCCTCCCCTATACTCCACAAAGTTTCCTTGATTTCTTCCTCAGTAACATTCTTAAGCAAAGCCTCAGCTTGGCTTTCATGCAACCTGGGACCATTTCTAATAACATCCCTATCAATAGGGTTACATCTGGAATAGGACCCTAAGAGATCCTTGTAAAAAGTGCTGAAGTGTTGTTTTGTTATTGTAAATTTATTTATAGATTAATGAGTCTCTCACAGAGACAGTTATGGTGAAAAAGAAACATGGAAGTTTAATATCATAAGAACTATCTAAATGGTAAATTATATGTTGTGAACCTCATAACGAGGTAATTATGAGATAATTGATGGTTTTAAGGTGAACAAATATATAAGAAGAAGAGATTGATAAAGAATGAGACTTATGATACATGTAGTGATAGTAGAATGCTATTATCAAGTTATATGAGATATAAATGATTAAATATTAGAAAATTATTTATACGAATTGAATACTTCTAGTAAATTTAATTCACTGAGCTTGGGAAGCTCATCCCTCAATGTTAAATGATTTCAGGCAGCATGCAAGACACATAGTTGGTGAGATGAGATTCAGACGTATTTATTATCTATAAGCCATGTGGTCCACATCCTCAGACTAATGAGGAAAAAAAATATTTGTAAATATTCATGCATATTATGGTGTATACAATGTCTAAGTTGAGATCTAAATGATGTATCTCCCCTGTTAAGGGTTGAGGATTGATGTAAATAATTGCAGTTGATAAATTTTTATCGTTGCATATATGTGTCGTGCCAACCCATGATGGGTCGTTACAATTTTGGTATCAGAGCATTAGGTTTTATGATTCTGTAGACTGCATAAAAACTTAAAGAAGTGGAAGATCTAAATAAAATATATTTTAATGTAGAGTTTGAGGATGATACATTGAAGTTCTAGAGATAGAGGTAGAGTTCTGAATCAGAGGGGACGTAGTAGACCCCCAATATTTAGAAGAACTAAAGTAGAAGAGGAAGTTGAGTCTATGGTTCCTACGAGGGAACATATTGATAGTGCAGCAGGTTCTAATAGAGATGGGAGAGAATTTGAGGTTAGGGGGAATGAATTTCGAGAAGCTCTTGATCGTGCTATAGAGAGGATGAATGCAGCTAAAGAAAGGGATAATAATTTACAAAGGAGATTAGAGGAGAGGGGGAGAAGAGAACCTGATGTGGTGAGACAAGAGGTTAATGATGGAGAAGGTGTGTTTGCACATGAGATGCAAGATGATTGTTTTGTGAGATTTCTTAAGTTTAAATGCCAGTCTTTTAGAGGATCTGTAAATCCTGTAGAAGTTGAATAGTGGATTAGATATGTCAAGAAATATTTTGAGGTCTTACTAGTGACAAATAGACAGAAGTTTGCTTTTGCTTCATTTATGCTGGAGGGTGAGGCTTCTCAATGGTGGGAGGATATTTTACCCAAGGTAAGCACACAAGTAGAAAAACCTTTAACTTGAAGTAAGTTTAAGGATGAGTTCTTCACATAGTATTTTCAAAATACCTTTCGGGCATAACAAGAGAGAGATTTTATTCATCTAAGGCAGGATAATTTATCGGTGGCTGAATATGATAGTAGGTTCATAGTACTGTCATGGTTTTTACCTAAATTAGTGAATATAGAGGAGAGGAAATGTAAGATATTTTTAGACGGATTACACTATAACATTCGGACTAAACTCTCTTATATGGGCATTGGAAAGTATGCTATACTGGTGGATAAAACATTACAAATTGAGAAAGATTTGATGGAGTTTAGAGGTAGGAGGGAGTGGCTGAAGAGGTATAGATTTAAGAGACCTAGAGATGAAGGCAGTATGAGTGTGTAGGGTGGGAGACCACCTTAGAGGGGGCATTCCTTATCACAAGGAACTATAGTGCAGAGTCAGAGGCAAGCAGGATCTGTTGCTTCTGTCTTTCAGAATCATACCAGTGGGACCCCTAGGTTTAGGAGACAAGCCTTGAGAAGTGGGAGTTATAGTAGAGGAGTAAGTATGCCATCAAGGGGAGGTGGTAATATGATGTATGATCGAGAGCTAAGGATTTTCTTCAGATGTAATCAGACGGGACATCTGTCTTGGAATTGCCCTATGCAGATATGCTTTGTATGTGGTGAAGGAGGACATGTTGCTGCAGATTGTCCAGTGGGGAAATCTTTTGATGTAGGCATTAGAAGTGTTGGGGGAAGACCGGTGGAGAGATGTAGTGGATCAGGGAGCGTGCAGGGCAGAGGTCGAGATCAGTAGCTGAGAGAGAACGTGGTAGCCAATTATAGTCTAGAGATAGTAGAGTCTATGTATTGACCCAACAGGATGCATAAGCCACTTTTGATGTTGTTTTGGGTATGGTATATATCCTTGATAGGCCTGCTAGATTATTGATTGATCCTAGTGCAACCCATTCTTTCGCATCTAGTGTTTATATGAAATCTATTGATGCTAGTGCTAGTCCTTTGATGTATATTATTGTTGTTAAGGTTCCTACTGGGGATAAGGTTATTATCAGGATAATTTATCGAAGTTGTATGATTTATATAGCTGATAGAGAATTTGAAGTTGATTTATTGCCTATTAATATGACAAATTTTGATTTAATTCTAGGGATGAATTAGTTATCTGCATATCATGCTTGGGTAGATTATTTTAGGAAGAATGTGGTGTTTAAGATACCTGGACAAGAAGGGTTTAATTTTCAGGGGGAACAAAAGATACTTGCTAATTGTCTTATTTATGCCTTAACTGCCAGTAATTCGTTGAAGAAGGGTTGTGAGGGGTATTTGGCATATGTGGTGGATTCTAGAAGAAATCTTTGTAGTAAAATAATTTTCTAATGTATTCCCTGAAGAGTTGACTGGTTTGCCTCCCAATAAGGAGATTGAGTTTTCTATTGAAGTGATTCTAAGATCAGCAACTATATCTATAGCACATTATAGAATGGCACCAGCTGAATTGAGGGAGAGTTGAAAGTTCAGCTTTAGGAGTTGTTAGATAAACAATTTATTCGACCTAGTATGTCACCTTAGGGACCCCCTGTGTTGTTTGTCAAGAAGAAGGATGGGACAATGAGATTATGTATGAATTATATACAGTTGAATAAGATCAGCATCAAGAATAGATATCCTTTGCCAAGGATAGATGATTTGTTCGAACAGTTATAGGGAGCTGGGTGTTTTCTAAGATAGACTTGAGATCAAGTTATAATCAATTGAGGATAAAGGAGGGGGACGTGCCTAAGACTGCTTTTAGGACACGTTATGGCCATCATGACTTCTTGCTCATGCCATTTGGGTTGACTAATGCTCCTACAACATTTATGAATCTAATGAATCTGCTGTTTAAACCATTCTTGGATAGATTTTTGATTGTGTTTATTGATGACATTTTGGTATATTCCAAGAATGAAGATGAGCATACACAACATTTAGAGATAGTGTTAGAAAATCTAAGGAGAGAGAAATTATATGAAAAGTTCTCTAATCGTGAGTTTTGGTTGAGTGAAATATCTTTCTTGGGGCATGTTGTGTCGGGAGAGGGAATAGTAGTTGACCCTCAGAAGGTAGAAGCAGTGTTGAATTGGGAAAGACCCAGTAATTTAACTGAAGTTAGAAGCTTTTTGGGGTTGGCTTGTTATTATAAGAGATTCATCCAAAAATTTTCTTTGATTGCTGGACCATTGACTAGATTAACTAGGAAAGACGTGAAGTTTAGGTGGTAAGAGGAATGTGAGAGGAGTTTCTAGCTATTGAAAGAAAAATTGACTACTGCCCCGATATTAGTGCTTCTTTCTGGTGATGAAAGATTTATGGTTTATAGTGATGCATCACATTAGGGGTTGGGATGTTTGTTGATGCAATATGGGAGAGTTATAGCTTATGCATCTAGATAATTAAAGAACCATGAGAGGAATTACCCAGCCCATGATTTAGAATTGGCTGCCATAGTTTTTGCTTTGAAAATTTGGAGACATCATCTATACGGAGCCAATTGTGAAATTTTTACTGATCATAAAAGCTTGACACATTTACCGACCTAGAAGGAGTTGAATTTGAGGCAGCGGAGCTGGATGGAGTTACTTAGTGATTATGATTGTACCATTCATTATCTTACAGGAAATGCTAATGTAGTACCTGATGCATTAAGTAGAAAGGCTACAGGGAGATTAGCTGCTATTGGGAGTCATAATACTTGCTTGATGATAGAATTAAGAAGAATGAGGATGCAATTGAGTGTCAATGATAGAGGAGTATTGATGGCAAATATGGTGGTACAATCTTCTATTATCAATCGTTTATTACAGATGCAGGGTAGAGATAAGGGGATAGAGAAGATCCGACGAGAAGTGTTGAGTGGGAAGCCAACTGAGTTTAGAATTAGAGGAGATGGTATGGTGGTATTGGAGCATCGAGTTTGTGTTCCCAGTGATGTGGAGATGAGAAAAGAGATACTAAGGGAGGCTCATGATTCTATATATTCCATGCATCCAAGAAATAATAAGATGTACAAGGGATTGAGACAAAATTATTGGTGGTGAGGGATGAAGAAGGATGTAGCTAAACATATTTCTAGATGTCTGCCTTGTCAACAGGTGAAGTCTAAGAATAGACATCCAACAGGTTTATTACAACCTCTTCCAGTACCTGGGTGGCCATGGAAAAATGTGAGTATGGATTTTGTCTCTGGTTTTCCCCATACCCAGAGGGGTCATGACACGGTATGGGTTATAGTAGATAGACTTTCTAAGTCTTCACATTTCCTTCTTATTAAAACTATTTGGAGTCCTGAAAAGTTGGCTGAATTATATGTATCAGAGATTGTAAGATTACATGGAGTACCCTTGAGTATTGTATCAGATAGAGATTCTAGATTTACCTCAAGATTTTGGAGAGGTTTTCAAGAAGCTATGGGTATGCAATTACAGTTTGGTACAACTTTTCATCCACAAACTAATGGGCAGACAGAGAGAATCATCAGAATGCTAGAAGATATGTTGAGGGCAAGTGTATTGAGTTTCTTAGTGAGCTGGGATGCTTATTTTCCTTTGATCGAGTTGCATATAATAAACAATATCAAACTAGTATTGGGATGGCACCATTTGAAGCTTTATATGGTAGGAGGTGTAAAACTCCAGTATGCTTGGAAGAAGTTGGAGAGAGAAAGACATTTGGTCCAGAAATGATAGATCTGACTACTTAAAGGATCAAGCTGGTTAGAGAGAACCTTAGAGCAGCACAGAATAGACATAAGGGATATGTTGATAATAGAAGATGACCTCTCAAGTTTTAAGTTAGTGATTAGGTATTTTTGAAGATATCTTCGTGGAACGGCTTGTTGAGGTTTAAAAAAAAATGGAAAGTTGATCCTGAGATTTGTGGGGCTATATGAGGTGATTAAGAGAGTTGGACCAGTAGCATTATTGATTGGATTTGCCTCCAGAGTTAAAGCAATTACATAATGTGTTTCATATCTCACTTTTGAGAAAGTACTTACACGATGAATCTTATAGTATCTCGAATCAAGCGATAGAACTTTAGGAAGATTTGACTTTTATGCAAGTACCGGTCAGAATTCTAGATAGAAAGGAACAAATCTTGCGCAATAAAGTCATTCATTTGATTCAAATAGTATGGCAGAACAAAGATGTCGAAGAAGTCACTTGGGAGCACGAAGCAAGAATAAGGAAAGAATACCCCCAACTCTTTTATGAATAGGTAAGGAAATCGGGGACGAAATTTTTCTAAGGTGGGTAGAATCATAATACCCGTATTTGTAAAGAAAAGGTAAAGAAGTAATTTGATAAATATGACATGGAGTTAAAATAATATATAAATGTGAAAGATTTAATTTTTATAAAACAATTATTAAAAAAATGGATGTGTGGTGGTGTAAAGAAAAGGAAAAAGAAAAAGAAAAGAAGAAAAAACAATTTGGACGTGGCAACACCTGGCTCTAGGTGTTGCCAATGTAGTTCACATTTCTTGCATGTTGCACAGCAAGAAAATGGTTATGGCGCCGCATAAAAATTTTATTATATATATATATATATTGAATTGTTTTATTAGTTTTACGAAATCTTGTTTGGTTTTCTTCAAATCTCAAATCTAAACTACTCTATTTTCTTTAAACACTTGGGGACCGAAAGAAAGGTTGAAAGAGTAAAATTTTGAAGGAGTTTACGAGAGAATTTCATAGAGAATCACGGGAAGCTCTAAGAAAAACAAAAGGTAATAACGTGAAGTTTATTTTTGAAATTTAGCATACATGAAATTCCCGGAATTCATAGTGGAAATCTTCAAAGGGTGTGAATTATGGAAGAATTGAAGAATAAATTAGAATTTAATATGAATATTATGTCAGGTGTTGATGATCAGCAACCGGGTGAAATTGCTGAAAGGAGCAGGAAAGGAAAGGAGGTGATACACGGGTAGTTTTAAGTGCTACGTGGTATGTTAAATTTACTTTAAGTAATCAAGATAAATATGAAATATATAGTGATAATATTTGAATAACTTATTAACGTATGATTTGATAATAGATGAAAGTTATTATATGAGAAGTAATATTATTGGAATAATGAGTCGATTTAATAATGAAGGTGATAAATAAAATTCTTGGTGAGTTATGGTTGATAAATTAATGTGATATATGAGGAGAAGAAATTAGTGAAATTGATCAAATAATAATTTGAGAAAAGACAGGATAGCTTAATTTAATGTCTGATGCTTGTTTTTATATTATTGTTCATATACATATTTCATATCATTGTTCATATGCATATGCATGGAATAAAATAACTGGGATGGGGCTGGTCTAAATGAAAACCGTGACAGCCGGTATATACTGGAAATAAATGAAGACCGTGATAGCCGGTATAAGTTGGAAATAAATGAAAACCATAATAGCTGATATATGCTGGAAATAAAAGAACCAGGAGGGGGCCGGTCTAAATGAAACAAAAGAACGGGGAAGGCAGCCGGTCTAAGATAAAAACATGTCGACATGTGGGAAGACGTTCCCTGATAATAATTCATGTATTACATCTATTTTAAATATTGATTTTATTACTAAAATGCTGAAGTGTTATTTGTTATTGTAAATTTATTTATAGATGAATGAGTCTCATAGAGAGGCAGTTATGGTGAGAAAGAAACATGGAAGTATAATATCATAAGAACTATTTAAATGGTAGACTATCTGCTGTGCACCTCATAAAAAGGTAATTATGAGATAATTGATGGTCTTAAGGTGAACAAATATATAAGAAGAAGAGATTGATAGAGAATGGGACTTATGGTATGTGTAGTGATAGTAGAATGCTATTATTAAGTTATATGAGATATAAATGATTAAATATTAAAAGACTATTTATATGAATTGAATAATTCTAGTAAATTTAATTCACTGAGCTTGGGAAGCTCATCCCTCAATGTTAAATGATTTTAGGCAGCAGGCAGGACAAATAGTTGGTGAGCTGAGATTCAAACAGATTTATTATCTGTAAGCCACATGATCCACATCCTCAGACTAGTGAGGAAGAAAACTATTTGTAAATATTTATGCATATTATGTTGTATACAATGTTTAAGATGAGATCTGAATGATGTATCTCCCCTGTTAAGGGTTGAGGATTGATGTAAATAATTGCAGTTGATAAATTTTTATTATTGCATATATGTGTCGTGCTGGGATTTTCAAAATGTGATGATACTGTCTCGGGGTGGCCAACCCAGGATGGGTCGTTACACTTTAAAACTTCTATTTTTGTCTGAAATTGGGTTTGAATCATTTTTGAAAATTGTAAATATTTGACCTGTTTCTGATTTTTCTTTCATAAGGAATATTCACGTCAGTCTAGTGTGGTCATCTATGAATGAGATAAACCACCTAGTACCAGTTACATTTTTTATTTTTGAGGGACCCCAAATGTCGCTATGAATCATGGAAAATGGTTTAGAATTTTTGTAAGGTTGGAGTTGGAATGAACTTCGCACATGTTTTGAGTATTGACAAATTTTACAATTGAGAGAATTCGAATTTTTACTGAACAAATTTGTAAATAAGCGCTTGAGATACAAAAAATTAGGATGTCCTAAGTGATACTGCCACAACATAACTGCACTATTGTTAATTGAACAATAAGTAGAACGACAATTATCACTAACTGCTGGTTGAGGTTGTTCTTGTGGATAGTGGCACTCTTTGAAGATATAGAGTCCGAAGCGCTCCTCAGCATTGCCAATCATCCTCCCAAATCCAAATCCTGAAATTCACAATTAGTAGAGTAAAAATTAGTAAAACCCCTCATTTCCTTAGTGAGTTTACTAATTGATAACAAATTGTAGTCCAGGTTTTGAACTAAGAGAACAGAGTTGAGTATCAGGTTTTTTGACAATACAACTTAACCTGTACCAGCAACTTTTGACAGTGAGTCATCTGCTATTTAGACCGTTAAATTATCTGGATATGAGGTATATGTATAAAAAATAGTAGCATCTCCCGTCATATGATCAGAGGCTCCTGAGTCCACGATCCAAGATTTTTTACATGTTTTACCCACATTAAGAGTGCTCAAGGGATTACCTGCTGTCCCAGGCAACAAAAAATAAAACCTATACTCCTACAAATATATGTAGTAGTGTGAGTAAGGATTGTTCCCACGGAGAGTATCTAGCCTAGTTTCAAGCTACGTGAACAACGTTAGGACTTTTGGATGTGCTGCATTTGCACATCAAAAGGATGATCAACTTAGCCCAAGGTCTAGAAAATGTTTATTTCTAGGGTATGGTGATGGGGTTAAGGGGTATAGGTTGTGGTCTTTAGAGCAAAAAGGATTGAAACTTATAATAAGTAGGGATGTTATTTTTAATGAATTGTTATTTCCCTATTTGGAGAAAACTAACCATGCAGGGGCTAGTGAGCAAACCAATCCGGTATTTGTGGAGCATAGCATCAAGGAAAATTTAGTTCAGGTAGAGCAAGCAAGGCAAGAGAGTTCGGACCAGGTAGAGCCCACTGATGAATGCAAAGCTCAGGACACTCGAGAGGAGGCTGAACTAGAAGGAGATGATGCAGCAAGTCAGAATGACTACCAGCTCACAAGGGATTGGGAAAGGAGGGTGGTCAGACCACCTTTGAGATATAGGTTTGTGTATGCTAATGTAGCAGCTCCTTATTCAGAAGGAGGGATAGTTGAACCAGAAACTTACATGGATGCCATGGAGTGTGAGGATTCGTCAAGATGGTAGCTAGTTATGGAGGAAGAAATGAATTCTTTGAGGAAGAACAACTCTTGGGAATTGGTGCCCAAACCAGAAAAAATAGAGAGTTATGGATTATAATTGGATCTACAAGATCAAAGAAGGGAACTCTCTAGGAGATGAAGTCCGGTATAAATCTAGGTTGGTGGCGAAGGGGCTCACACAAAAAGAAGGCATAGATTTCACCGAAATATTCTCACCGGTTGTAGAATACAAGATGATACGGATAGTGTTGGCTATGGTGGTCCAATTTTATTGAGACATCGAGCAAATGGATGTGAAGACAACGTTCTTACATGGAGAGCTTGATGAGACCATCTACATGAGGTAACCCAAAGGCTATGGGGAAGGAAGGCAGGGAGAGTTGGTGTGCCAATTGAAGAAATCTCTCTATGGCTTAAAGCAATCACCTCAGCAATGGAATAAGAGGTTCGATTCCTTTGTAACTAGCTTGGGTTTCATGAGGAGCTACTACAATTCATGCTTGTACTACAAGAGGCACAAGGTGGAGTAAGTGGTGATCATCCTTATCTATGTTGATGATATGTTGCTAATTAGGAGCAGCATGGAGAGGATATGAAAATTGAAGTCTTATCTCAGTAAGGAGTTTGAGATGAAGGATCTTGGCCATGCACAAAAGATCCTTGGGATGTGTATAATCCGGGAAAGGGAGAGAAATAGATTGAATATTTCTCATACTTCCTATATAGAGAAGATGATATCTAAGATCTCTATGGAAGATAGCAAACCAGTGAAGGTTCCCCTTGCTGGTCATTTCAAGTTCTCCAGCAATCAATATCCAAGATCGGATGAGGAGAAGAAGGAAATGGAATTAGTGCGGTTGGATCAGTTATGTTCACCATGGTAAGCACTAAACTCGACAGTGCTCATGCAATTAGTGTTCTCAGCAAATTTGTGAGTAATCCCAGAAAGGAGCATTGGCTTGGGATGAAGTGGTTGCTAAGGTACTTGAAGGGAAGCCCATAAGTGGGGCTGGTTTATGAGAAGAAGGGTAAGTCCATCTGTCTTGAAGGTTATGCGGATTCGGACTATGGAGCAAACCGAGATAAAAGAAGATTGATTACCTCCTACTTCTTCAACTTAAACGGATGTTGTATAAGTTGGAAGGCTCAGTTGCAGCCGATGGTAGCACTCTCAACAACTGAGGCTAAGTACATAGCAGCAACAGAAGCCATTAAGAAGGCTATGTGATGCAAAGGGTTGTTGGAAGAGTTGAAGGTCCTGAAAGAGAAAGTGGTAGTGTATTCGGATAGCCAAAGTGCGTTGCGCTTGTGTAAGAATCCGGTGTTCCATGAAAGGACAAAGCATATGGATGTTTGGTACCATTTCATTCATGAAAATGTTACGAAAGGATGAATTCATGTAGATAAGGTGGCCACGGAAGAAAATCCCGCAGATTTAGGCACCAAAGTTCTACCTCTAATTTAGTTCAATCATTGCCTTGGACTACTTAGGATTGGAGTCGGTTGATTTGATGACTCAAGATGAGTTTGGATCCTGAGTTCTCTACACAATGGGTTCGGGATTAATCGCTTAGACAAAGGCAGAGATTGTTGATATTTGTCTAAGGTTTAAACAGGTGTTGAAGAGCTTCAGCATCAGGTCTCCAGGCCACGGCTCAAGGTGTACGCGCCTCGACCTCCAGAAAGTGCAGAAGTTGGGAGAGGAGCTGTGCACCGCGACCCAAGGTGTGCGCACTGCGGCTCAGCCACCCCAGGCCATGGCCTCTAGCATGACAAGCAAAATCCTCCCTTACCAG